>LPNX010436980.1:38648-211200 GCA_001517045.1 Pseudotsuga menziesii | reverse complement strand
TTGGGGGAAAGTATAATAAATGGATTGTCATCCTGCAAGAGTTTGATCTCGAATTTGTTTCGGCAAAATCGAAGAAATATTTAATCTTTGTAGAGCTCATATCAGATTTTTCGAGCGAGGCCGAACAATAAGCTACATCGATGACTCCATTCATGGATATGATATGTGATAGAGGTAGTTGTGTTCTGGTGACAGGATAGTAGGATCTCCACTGCCTCATCATAACGGACGGGTAACTATAAGTACTGAATGAACATAGAAATGAGCAAGGAGAAGTCAAGGTAAGTAGAATGAGGCAATTTAATATACCACTTAGCCACAATGCTAATGAGTGTGTGTCGAAACAAACTCAATCGAACGGAATCGTCCATAATGATGTTAGATGAACACCATAGGTGTAATGACATGATGTGGTTTTGAGGGTCCTCTCCCACCTTGCCCTCAAACTTAGGGATGTTTGAGGGAATATTGGTATGCATAGGAGGTCATTGTGGGTTGTCACAAATGGGGTCACTGGTTAACCGTGCCAAATTTGGCAGGTTGAGACTAGCCATAAAAGGTAAGCTAGAGCCAAGGTTGGCTCAGGACGGACCAACAAGGGTGTCGATAGCTATAGGAACGTAGTTCCCATGCATAAATAGGGGTGCATGAGTTTGTATTCTGAAAATAGGAAAAGTTTCTAGTATGGCAAGAATAGTTGAAATCGTCATGGAAGGGCCATTTCCCCCAGGTATAAAAGGTGGAATGGTAGTTACAATGGTGGATGGAATGGAACCACCACTAGTGGGTAGTGCACCAGCAATAGTGTGTGTAGTGATCAGGGGCACACTAGGACCAGGTCCTGTGGGCTCAGTGGAAGGGATACCTGTGATGATAGGTGGAATGGGAGTGATCCTAGTACTGAAAAACCCCCCTTGGAGGGGGTCAGGATGTGCACCAGCCATGGGGCTAGATGGAGCAGTGAAAAAGTTGGGTTTGGACTTATAGGAATTCAAATTAGATTCAGAGGTCATGTGTGGCTCTGAAGGTGGTGAGTGACATTGAAGATGGATCTGACAGTTTCAGTTCAGAGAATTGAACTGGGGGATGTGCCCCCTAAACCTATGTGAGTAGCATGGTGGATCTATGATGACAATAGGGATTGTTGTGTAATGAATGAAAACTAAATAGGATCAATTACAGGGTCAAAAACCCAACTACAACTGAGTGTGTATAAGGAGAGCATATGAAATGGCAGCTCATAATCCAACAACAATCTCTAAAACCAAACTACAAAAGTGGGTCACAAAAAGGTGAGTCTACAACAAAGTGGCCAAAAAGCCAACAAGCATCACTACGTATGAAGTAAAAATGACTCACTAACCTATAGGGTATGAGTGCAAGCAAGCTCCTAACTATAAGCTGGAAACCCCTCATAAATTGTATCCTTGGCAGGGTGATGAAATTCTAGTCAAACAATACGAAATGAAAGAACAATATAGACTAAGAGAATCCCTCTAATGAGAAGGACCTCTGGGTGAAATATCCAAAAAATAATGGCCACTAGGATACCTCGTTCATGACATGTCCATTCGATTTACTGACGCTCAATCCCTTTGGCCCCCGACCCTCGGTTGGGTGATATGGGGAGGATTGCGAAGCTTTATCCTTTGGTGCAATATGGAGTGTGGTATTCCACGCTAACTCCCGAAACCCCTTCATTTGCGGTTACTCTTGCTGAGTAGGGGGCCTTCTGACAAACTTCCTCTGACCATGTCAACAAATAGAAGATGGTTTTGTTCCCCTAATGGACAAAAACTATGTCTCAAGATGTGCGTGACAGAGGGGTTTTTTTTGGATGCCTATCCTCAAACTCCTAACTTAGCTACAATATTTTTTTTCCTCAAGAGAGGTTACAATGTTGGTTGTATTAAGTTAATTTTTAATTATTTTTTGGGGTCATGAACTGAACTTTTCACTTATATGGTGTGAAATGTGTGCAACTGATGTGTATACCAACCCAACAATATGCATCGAAGATGTTCCAATCTCATTTCCTGGATGCAAAAATAATGTAGTAAAGAATAGTAAAGAACAGTAAATATGCTGCAAAATAAAACTTTCTTCCATAAATAAAATGTACTTGAAACAAATGAGCAGTAAAAGGAACTAATCAAATGTAGGAGACATGCATGGGGTCTCAACCATGAAGCTCAACTAGACCAGCTCACAAGCCAAGCAAGTGGGATCTCAAAACATACCAAGGGGATGCAAAAATATCATATATGGACATAAACCATGTCAGAACAGGGTTTGGGATAGACAAGGGGTCTAAAATAGGAATCTGAAGCATAAAAAATAGACAAAAAACTAATGGTCGCACCTGTCGATGGAACAGACACGATATGGGTCACACAGAACAGAGGAATAGTTGCGATTTGAATAGAAAAAAAACTAACAGAATGAGGTCACGCAAAACAGAAGGTTAAGCATGATTGGGTCGCTCAAAACCAAGTCACAGTAGTGACCGGAGTTGTTCCAAAAACCGGGACAAGAGAGATCTAGTTTTTTAATCCATGTCTCTCTTATCGAGGCTAAAGGCATGACCTAGGTCATGCATATCAGGAAGAAAGGAGCGACTAGGTTGTGGTTTCTGGCCGGATAAGAGCGACTCAGCCCGAACATAAATGTAAAAAAAAACAGAGCCACATAGGGTTGGGTGGCAGGAATTGACGTAGTAATGGTTCAAATTAGCCATGAGGGGGTCTGATAGGTGACAACTGAGGGTAGAAAGTGAGGAAAAACCAATAGTAACATGTAAAAACAAAGATCCATATGGATCGATCGAGTGGAGTCGTCAAAACTGTAATGGGGATTTCTCCCCTATTACGTGAAGATGCACCAACCTTAGCTCGTCCAAAGCATAAGGAAGATTTCAATGGAATAGCAAGAAACTAAAAAACAAGAGAAACAATTATAACAAATATTTTTAGGGATTTTTTCATATATAAACTAACTATTGCATGAAATAAAAACAAAATACTCTTTTCCTACAAGATGGGCCACCGTAGCCATCCTTAGAAGTGGTTCCGCAGCTCTACGGGTTGGTTCTGCATTCTTCTCCATAGACATTTGTCAAACGAGGGATGGATCCAAAGTGGGTACGAAGAGATATCAACGTACACCGTGGGAAATGGCAGGAAAGTATGTGGTATGTCTGAGAGAAAAATGGCACAACATAACCACAAGTGAATGAGAAGGTGTTTTGGGAGATCCCTTCACAATTTATTTATAGTATGTTCCTAGGTTTTTTGACCCAAGGTGATGAAACATGGTATTTTATTTCCCATGGTATTTATCTGTTGTTTTTTACCCATTCTCCTTTTTAGGTTTTTCAAACCCTTTTTGGGAGAGAGTGAGGGTAAACCATAATAAATCCTCATCATCCCTTCATTTGTGGGAAGGAATAATAATGTTTTGGACCATTTTTGTGTAAATACAACTGTGAAGGTCAAAAGTAAGGGAAATATGGTGGTAATATGCTGTGTGCACATGTTTTATACCATGGAGAGCTAGGTGAACACTTTTTAGTGTTAACAAAAATGCCAAGAACATTCTAATTGCTTCAAGTCTTGCTACAGGTTCAAAGGTTTCTTCAAAATCAATACCTTCCACTTGAGCATATCCTTTACATACTAAACGTGATTTTTTTCTTATCACTTTTCCATTTTCATTTAACTTGTTTATGAAAACCCACTTGGTTCCTACAATATTATGATTTGCAGGTCTTAGAACTAGTTCCCAATTTTGTTTTTTCTCAATTTGATCCAACTCTATGTTCATGGCTTTGATCCAATCATCATTTTTGCTAGCTTACACCAAATCCTTAGGTTCCACTACTGATAGTAAGGCTTGTTCATTGAATAGTAGTTTCCTTCTTGTACTGACTCTTGCATATTTGTCGCCTATGATTTATGTCTCAGGATTATCCTTTTGTATTCTCCTAGATGGATCTTTTGTATCAAATCTTAGAGAGTATTCACCTCCACTTTCCTGTGAGTCTTCTTTTTATACTCTTTCTTCTTCTTCAAGAGCATCCTCCTCTTGTGAACTTTCTTCTTTTTGTTTATCATTTATTTCTTCATCGTCAATTTCTTCAACACCCTCACTTACTTGGATTTGTATTCTTGACTTAGTATCATCAACTGTTACATGTGGACTTTCTATAATTTTGTGTGACTCTAGATTGTAACATCTATATGCCCTTTTGTTGAAGAATATCCAAGAAATATTCCTTCATCAGTTCTAGAATCAAATTTTCCGATTATCATCTTCTCTTTTTATGTAACATTTACTTCCAAAACTATAAAATATTTAACTAAAGTTGGTCTTCCGAACCATAGCTCATAAGGAGTCTTGTTACTATTTACTCTAAATTTTCATCTATTTTGTATATAGACAGTTGTATATACTGCTTCTCTCCAATATCCATTAATAAGTTTTTCTTCATTAAGCATAGCTCTAGATGCTTCCTGAACTGTCATGTTATTTCTCTCAACTACTCCATTTTGTTGAGGCCTTTTTTTTTTGAAAACCACCTCTTGATTCCATGAATTTCACAAAAATCATTGACTTCATTTGAGTTTAAATCTTCACAATTATATGATCTTAGACATTTAATCTTGCGATTTGCTTGATTCTCAACAAGTGCTTTGAAGGATTTAAATTTCATAAAGGCTTCTGATATCTCTTTAAGAAATGTCACCCAAGTCATCCTTGTATAATCATTGATTAATAACATAAAGTAATATTCACCTTGAAATATTTTAGTCCTTGTTTGTCCACAAAGATCAATGTGAATTATTTCTAATGGCTGAGAGGTTGTATGTTCTTTTATTTTGAATCTTTTTCTTGTTTGTTTCCCATGAAGACAGTGTCTACAACCATGATTTGGTGGTTTTATAATCTTTGGAAAATTTCTTACATCTCCCTTTTGACTAATTTTTACAAGATTTTTAAAGTTCAGGTGCCCCATCCTTTTATGCCATAGAAAAATTTCATCAATTTGGCTCAATATAACATTGTTCTTCATTTTCTAGAATATACACATTGCTTGGAGTTCTAGGAGAAGTTCCAACAAGTTTTCCTGAATCTTTTCTTTTGATTTCACACTTCTTGGAATGAAATATACATATGTGTCATTGATCACACATTTGGCTCACACTCAAAATATTAGGTTTTAATTTATCTACAAGCGGAACATTTTCAGATTTCATTTTGTCTCTAGTAGCCACTGTACCCTTCCTAATTATTTTATAGGATAGATTATCTCCAAAGGTGACTTTTCCTTTTTGCTTCCTTTTTAGGCTTAGGGTCACCTGTCATGTGTTTTGCACATTTACTATCCATATGCCATAGTTTTTTTTTTCTATAACACATAGTGCTAATGAACATTCCACATCATCCTTCTTCTTCCAAGCTATCCTTTATTATTTTCCTTGATATTTTAAGGCATTGTCCATAAGAATTACTAGTTTACACTTTCTAGCAATGTGTCCATGATTACCACATTTGTAGCATTTTGTACTATAACTTTGTAGAGGAGCAAAAGAATTGTAGTTTTTTCCTTTCAGATTGTTTCTGGTAATATTTTTCTTATAGACAAAAGTATGTGATGTAATTCCTTTCTCCACGGAAGTCTTTAGTTTACAATTTCTAGCCATATGTCCAAAATTGTTACAGGTGTAACAATTTCCTAAAAAGAGTTGTAGATGTTTAATTGTCACTGGTCTTTTAGGCATCATATTTGTTGTTTGTAAGGGAGAAGGATATTTCTTACTTTCCACCCTTTTAATTTGGCTCATGCGTACAACAACATAGATTCTTTTATTTCCATCTTGATTTGTGCAAGAAGAATATCCTGGTTTCTTTTCTTTGTCAAATCCTAATAAAGATTTATTTCTTGATGGTATTTGGACACTTAGGATTTCATATAAATTTCTTGAGTTGTTTTCAAACTTTGATTTGATAGATTCTTCATCCAGTTTATTCATAAGGTGCATAATGTCTTCTTTAATCCTTTCAGATTCTTGTATTCTCTTTTTTAGCTGTTGTTCTAGATTGTTTTCAGCCCTTTCGACTTCTAGAACTTGATTTTTTAAGTCAATAATCATTCTTTCTGCATCATTATTTTTCTCTTCAAATTCTATTATGTGAATTATTTTATTTTTTGTACATCATTTTATACTTCTCTAATTCTTCATGAGCATTTATAAGTTATGCTTCAAGATATACCACATCTTCTATTTCTTATTCAGGTATTTTTCTTTTGAAACCCATGAATAGGACTTCAATATCTTCACTTATTTCATCATCTTCACTCTTTTCTTTGTAATAAAGGTTTTTCTTATTTTTCTGAAACTTCTTCTTGTATATGGTCTTATTCTTTTGATCCTTCTTATGACTGCAAGGTTCTTCATCATCATTATCCTTCCAAGGTTGTTTTGGGTAAGGACACTTCATAGAAAAATGTCGAATCCTTCCATAGTTAAAACATTTCAAGGGTAGATTCACATTGCACTTTTCAGTGCCTCTCTCAAGTTTCTTGATGAAGAGAGATTCCCCATCATCTAAGTCCTCATATTGGATCTTGGATACAAATTTAAAGTTTGCTTCCTTCTTTGATGATCTATTCTTTCATGTTCTCATCTGATAGGCAGTGAATATCCGATGTAGTTCATCTAATGTCATAATTTAAAGATCATCTCATTCTTCTAAAGAGGACACCTTTGAGTCATACTTCATTGGAAGGGTTCTCAATACCTTGTCAACTACATATTTATCTTTTATTTATCCTCTAACTCCTCTAATGGCATTAACAATTTCATATGCTCTTAGAAAATTATCTGCAATATTTTCTTCCTCTTTCATTTTTAGGTTTTAAAACTGTCCTTTGTAGGTATGAAGTTTGGATTCCTTGACTTTGGGTGCTCCTTCGTAGACACATTTTAGTTTTTCCCATGCACGTTTGGATTATTTTGCATTGCATGACTTTTACAAATACATAATGTCTTAACCCACTCAAAATTGCATTCAGAGCTTTTGTATTGGCCTCATATTGGCTTAGTTCTCCTTCGTTTATAAGTACATCTTTTGGTACTTCATATTCTATTTCAATAGACCTCTAAAATTTGCATCCAAGGGACATTAGATGGCACTTCATTATTACACTGGAGTATGCATAATTAGCTCCAGTAAATAAAGGAGGTTTGTTTGTGGCTAACCCTTGTTGATCCATAGTGGTTTTTAATAGGATCTTCCTTCGAGTGATTAAGTTGTAATGAAGGCTCCTTCTCTGATACCAATTGTTGGAATATTGGACAATACTGAGAGGGGGGGTGAATCAAAATTGATAACTCTTAAAAATTTAAACCACTTTTAATTTATTCATTAACACACATGGTCAAATAGAACACACTGAACACAAATTTATCGTGGAATCTTAATGGGTAAACCACCAATACTTCCTATTACTGCAAAATTATATTTTACAAATAGTTTTTTCCTTTTACTACAGACAAGGATGGTACTACACCATATTTACCATCAACTACTGGAAGGAGGCTATAACCCCTTGGTTTATCAGCTACTACTGAAAGGATTATACGACACCTTATTTACCAGCTAACAATGGAAGGAGGCTACGACCCCCTTGCAGGCCTGTTTCCTGCCCTAGCGCCTCCCAACCTCCATTATATGATAATTTAATCTATGATTGTTCTTCTTCAATTGATCTGTCAATTGAATGTACATGGACACTTCTTTTAAGGTTTAAAGCATTGTTTATATACCTTCAAACATATCTCTTCATTTAGCAGTCACATATCTTCATTGTGACTCTTCATAGATAAATAAACTAATTTAAAATTACTTCTTTTTTTGTTTTTAACTCTGTTTAATTTATCATCCGCGGCCTTTGACTATTTCCTTTCCACAAATTCCTTTACGCAACGTCCTTTCTGCAACAAACTCTTCGTAGCAAATATTTTCTACATTGACCTCTCCACAATCATGTTTCTTCAATTACCTTCCACAATTAGTTTTCCACAATCGTCTTTCTACACCGAACTTTCTGCAATTTGCGGGAACTCATTCCTTCCACAATTGCGAGCCACAGATTGTGGGTAATCATTTCTAATTTTCTTGAGAATTTATTTTGTAATTATATTTTCGTAATGACTTCTTCTGCACTCTATGGATTGCGTATTGCAGATACCTTCTACATTGCGGTTTGTGGCTTCCTTATGCATTGAAAATTGCAGATTTTGGATGTGCCTCCAAACCTTTTCTAAATGGGATTCTGCAACTCCTGTAACCATCGATTGCTTTGCAGAATCCTTCTTGTCCATTAATCCTTTTATCAAATACAAAAATTCACTTTAGGGCGCTCTAGATTGTTATCTTCCACACACATTTACTTTTCAAATTATTTCCCTTTCATCGATCTATTTTCTTAATACAATCTTAGTCGTCCAACTTCTACTAAAATATAAGCTGACTGTAACTCTATGATTTTGCGTTGATTGATCAATCAAGGTCAATCGGAATTCTACTAACTTGATTCTCTCGTTCGATCCTCCCATGTGTCTTTTCGTACTTATTACATATGCCATCTCTTTCCTTTCCATCACTTATTCCTTTGTCATTACCAAACTGTTTTGACATCAATGTCAATTCCATCCAACAATGTAAAAGAACTACCCTAACTCATGAGAGTTTGGTATCTGAGGTTGTCAACACCGATTTCAATGCCAATCATATAGAGGAAAATGTTTTATAATGGGTTATGATAGAGAATACTCTATCTAAGGATCCGAAGCCCCAAGAGATTCTAGTTGTTTCAAAAAAAAATTGGAACAAATGAAAATTGAGTCCAAGTAAGACATTTCCCCAAGGTGAGTGAAAACCAAGCCCTCCTTGGTGTTAGTTACATTTCCTAATTGGAGTTTGGAAAGGGATTACCTTGAAATATGTTTCTATTGTTTTGTTGTTGAAGTTGTCCCATAATTAAATGAAACAATGTGAGATTCAATTATTTACTACAATCATAGTGTGAGTTCAAGGAAAGTTGTGAACTAATTATCTAAGGGTACAAGGACAAACATCAAAACTAAACTTTGAAACGGAGTCTCTATTGGCTTCAAACCTCATTGAAGCCACTTTAGAAAGGAATTTTCACATTCCAAAGCATGAATCCATGACATGAATGGTTTTGGAGAACATATACCCAAAATTATAGGCAAGATCAGAGTGAACACTACCCTAGTGCTCCTGTGAAGAACAAAAACGTTCCTATGGATATCAAAATTAACACCACACTAGTATTCAAATGAATACCCTACTTTTAGGGTGTTGGGTAATAGAATTGAATTCCCCCGCTAGTTGTCACAAGTTGGTATAAATTCCTACCTTTAGCTTCTTTAACATTTTGGATAGAATGTAGATTGTGCTGACACCTTATTGTTAATGCAACCACACCTGTTATAGAGGGGCATTTTTTAAGTAATTGTGTAGATTACAATCAATTGTAACGATATAAATAGCATGTCATTTGAGGTATGGAATATAAGTAGCTCACATCCTTAACACATTCTTGTTATTAGATTTATCTGTAGGTACATGTCTACATCCTAACCTAACATTCTGTATAGGGAGGTGACTATTGATCGACAGAATAGATGCAATAATTGAAATATTTCTGATATTTCTAAGTCATTTCAAAGAGGAGAGAGGGGATGAAGAAACAAGGTTACCTCTTGAAGCGTGTTATTTTTGGACGATCATTTTTCTTGAGAATCCATGGCCTTTAGGCCTCCATTTGCATCAATATTTCTAGTTCCTTACCTCTAGCCTTTAGAAAAATTCTAAAATTTAAAATATATCTACCAAACATTGACAAAAACATATGAAAATACATAGATTCAGTCACAACATTTGGGGAAACTTGAATTGCATCATATTAAAAATAGGAGGAAAGTGATTAAAACCCAATAATAGGTGAATCCCTTTCTCCTTTGCTCTAAACCATCCTTCTCCATCAAAGATAATGATCACCAAAACTCTTGATATGAAAAAGATTCTATCTCTAGCCTCCAAATCCTATGGCATGCCCTTGATTTTCTTATTTTTCCTCTGTAATTCACCTCATATGCCTTCCATTTATAGGATTGGGATTTGGGAATCCCATCTATTGATAATGAATGTGGGATTAGGATTTTTGAATTTTTTTATTATTTCATTCAAAAAACCCATTTTCCTTAGTTTTTAGGCATTTCAACTTGACTTTCAGTATTTCTAGGACAATTAATGCCCATGTTAGGTATTTTTCCACTCTGTGAGTTATAGGAACTAGGATTTGGCCCTTAAGTGGTCACAGACTTGGCCTCTTTAGAGCCACCTTGTCTTCAAACATTTCTTTCTTTGTGGAAGTAGTGGTCAAATTGTTCAAAAACTCTGATCTTCACATTGCGGGTGAAGTAGAAATATGTTTTCACACCAACACTCTCAAGGGTGTTAATATTATTGTTAACAAATATCTGCCCCCTAATGTGTGAGGTTTGAAGCTATGTTGAGGACTGAAATACATTGATTTATCTTTCATTATGATGCTCTTTGTACTGATACACTTTAGTGATCAAGGCATGATGGAGAAGGATGGTTTATAAATGCAAAAGTTGGAGAAACACTTGCAAGTCAAACAAGGAAATTTCCTAAATATATGATATCTTCCTTAGGAGGGTATACCCATGCTTAGTAGGAAAAAATCATGGCCACAAACAATACAAAGGGGATCCATGTCAAAAATTAAAAATGTATATAAGCACATTTTGATGAGTGCAAAATGTCTAGGTCTTTGTGGTTCTTTGACATGGCAGTCTAATCTTGCACAACTCAAGCAGTGCATTGATGAGTGATATGAGTTTTTTTCCAAAGGCATTCAAATAAACCAACGGTAGTACAATTCTATATCATGAAAATTAATGAGTCAATGTTGAGTATAATAAAACACCATCTGATTACCAGTCATTGATGTATATTGTTAACAGATGCAAGGAGGCCCACTGATAATGATGATGGAGTCCAAGGTACTTAAGTGCAAACTGACAAGTGTGAATAGATGTTCTGAAGTTGAACACTTGTAGAATCAAACAATAATGGTTCATTGGTGTATACCCACTATCATTTGTGAGGAATCCTGCCACTAATGACTGCAAGATCCAAGGTACTCACTAGGGTTCCTAGATCCATTTCCTAGATGATGATTTGGCGTCGATAGGAATGGATCCGCCAGAAGGAGGTCATTAATGTATCCCGCATCAATTAACATGAAACTAAGATCAATAGGCTGATATAATTTGGTAGAGATACGATATAGAACACCATATACTAACAAAAAGAAGTCCGACATGATTGGTTAGGAATATTTGAGGAATGGTCGACACTGGTTTGACTTCCCTTGAACACATTGTTGGAGACATTTACCACCATACACACTCTTTTTGGTCAAATTGGCTTAGTTAAACCACTATCCTAAGTATAATTGACATTAATTGACATCAGTGGAGCATTAATTGCCATCATCCAGTCACACCCACGCATACCTACAGTCAAGGAGGCTAACTGGAGCACTCCGGGGGTGATCTGAGTGATATTAATGCACCTAATTGCTAACTGGTGGTTACAATCACTTCAACTAGTCAGTTAAGGCGCATACTCTCATTAAATATATTATTTAATGATTATTTATTATTATTTAATGATCTGGAGTCAACAGGGGCGCCTCCACCAACTTTTGATGATCAGTTCAGCTTCAGTTAACCTCATCAGGGTTCATTGACGTCATGGAGCACTAGCACTTGATGGTTGGCTTGCTATGACATGTGTTTGATCTCCTTCAGTTGAGATTCAGTCATGTATTGCACTCCGATTTCAGTTAGGGTTTGGTGAGTCAATTAGCGTTTTAGTCAAGTGGTTAACTAAGTGTGAACCAATGGTTTAGAGTTAGTTAAGCTAGACTCACTCATTGGTTTTGAATTTCCTCCTTAGGTATTCAAATTCCTCATGGATTCAAGCTATTTCTTGACATTGTTATTGTAACCATTCATTTTTTATTAAAAATATAGAGAGGAAACCGATTATGGATCCGATTAACACCATTTCATGAGTTATTTGTTAATTATTCTTTAATGAGATTGATGCCTTGTTCCTAGATAAATGTGCAAGAATAATATGGTATCTGAGCATACGACGAGACAAAGATCTATCTCTCAAAAACAAGCTTTTTGACAGATTTCTCCATGAAAAGTGAGCAATAGCTCAAAATTCCAGCACTGCACCAGAAGCCAAGGATTACCACTCAATATCCCAAGTAAAGAACTTGTTGATCAAGCTTGCTTGATTGACTATGTTGGGTGTGATGAAAGCCTAGAATGTGCAGGATGTCTGATATTATTTTTCCCTTTCTGTTTTGATTTTCAGGTTTCTACAGGTGAAGCATTCACTACAGCACATCCAAATGGCCTCCTCAGCAGATCTCTTCACTCCATACAATCTCAACTCATGGAAAATTTATATGGAGATTCAGTTGCACTCCAAAGGAATTTTTAGAGTCACCATGGACACTAAAGTTGAGCCTGGATCCGTCGTAGAAAAAGCAAGATTCTTGAACAAGAAGGATGAACCTTCGATTTCTTGTGCCTCTCTATTTCCCGAGACCTTCTCTTCCATCTTACGGATTTGAAGACACCGAAAGAAATATGGGACAAATTGGAATCTCTATACGGAAAGCATGATGACTTGAGGATTTATCAACTCAAAAATGAACTCATGTCTCTCCAACCTTCCAATTTCAAGACTCTGAATGATTGCTTTACAAAGTTCAAGCATACTGTTTTACTCTTGAAGCAATGAAATGTGGAGAAGGAGGATGATCAGCTCATCCTTTCCATTCTCTCCAAACTGGGGGCTGATTATTTAGTTTTTGTTTCTACATTCCGTGTAGGGAATCTCACAACCCCAGGATGGAAGATGCCCACACTCAATGCCTTCATTGAGTCCCTAACTAATGAACATGACAAGCTTGTCCAGATTGGGATCATCTGATCTTCCCGTGATCAAGCCCTCCATGTCTCAGGGCCCAAAGATTTGAAGGGTAAAGGAAAGCAGCAGAAAAATCAGAAAACTAAATTTGATGCTTCCAAGCCTAGAGTTGAAAACCAGCAGCATGATGAATCTTCCGGATCAAGGAAGAACAAAGGAAACGGGCACAATGGGAAAGAAAAAGTCAAGTGTTCTTACTGCAGGAAGGGTTTTCACCCTGAACATTCCTGCATGAAGAAAAATCTTGATGAAGCAACCTCTCTCCTTGAGAGGAATCACATCAATCTTCCGGAGAGCTTTCAGAGGAGAGATCACCAAGATCGAGAACCACAACATGAGAAAGGTCATGCCCTCATGGAAAGCACTTCGAAGTCCAAAGCATTGCTGATTGAATCTAGAGCTTTGAATCACATGATGGATGAAAAAGACTCATTTTCATCCTTAGAGACCGGCAAATCCATCCCCATCCACATGGGAGATGACTCCACCATCATTTCCGAAGGACAAGGTACTGTAGATCTTGAAAATGGTTTTTTCTCTAATGTTTTGTATGTACCATCTCTAGCAGCAAATAACCTTAGTGTCTATTAGATGACACATACAGGAATGCCTAAGAGAGTCTCTTTCAGCCCAAATGATGTTGAGATAACAAAAATTGTATCTGGGAAACTCATTGCTAAAGGCCTTGCAAACCATCATGCAGAAGCCTATGAGTTCTCTCACTTTGTTGCGGATGCAAAGCCCACTGCTCTGCTAACTCATGGAAATGAGGTTTGTAGGCTATGGAATGAGAGGTTTGGCCATCTTAATTTCAAATATTTGTAGAAATTACAGAAAGAATCCATGGTTGAAGGCCTCCCGGTCATCAAGGAAACCACAGGAATTTGCAAGGGTTGTGTGATTGGAAAACACCCTGAGCACAAGTTTGATCGAGGGAAGGCAAACTGAGCTACAAGCATATATTATGATATTAGTGGTCTGATTCCTGTCACATACATGAATGGATCAAGGTACCTCCTTACTTTTATTGATGATTTTTCAAGGTATACATGGTTTTTCTTTCTCAAAAAGAAATCAGAATTATGTGAAAAATTTTCTGAATTGAAGGCCTTGATCGAAAATGGCTCTGGGCTTAAGATCAAGATCTTGAGATCTGATAATGGAGAGGAGTATGTCAGTAATTATTTTCTATACATATGCTCTCAAATTGGTATTCAGTTCCAGCATTCAATTCCCTACACTCCCCAGCAGAACTGAGTAGCGGAAAGGAAGAATCGATATCTCAAGGAGATGACCACCTGTATGTTGGAGTCAAAGAAGCTTGCTATAAATTTTTGGGCTGAAGCCATGCATGCTAAAGAATACATTCAGAATAGGGTGACACACTCATCTTTTAAAGTAAATACTCCTTTCAAAGCATACTTCGGACACAAGCCGAATGTGTTGAACCTACGGGTGTTTGGGTCCACTGCATGGGCCCGAATTTCGCTTGATAAAAGAAGGGCTTTGCAACCAAAAAGCATAGAATGTCTGTTTATTGGGTATATTGATGAATCTAAAGGATTCAAGATTCTGGATATCAATACCAAATAGATCATCATCGAGAGAAGTGTCGATTTCGATGAGCCTCTTCAGGAGGTGGAACTAGTGAAGGAGAAAACTGCTGAATTTCCTTCCTATTCCACTGAATATTTGGATGATGAAATTAGGGGTGATGACCCTGAATTGGATTCTCTGATTTCTGATATCAGTGTGAAACAATATTTAGATGCTGAATCAGAACCTAAAGTGCAAAATCATCTTCCTACATGGGCCCAATAGACACTCTCCTCCGCAGGAGAAAACATTGGAAATCCAGATGATCCAAGGAGAACCCGGTCTGATTTCCAAAAAGCAAGTATTGTGCTCTCTTGTTCTGATAATTTGCTCTCCAAAAATTGCTATTTTATTATTATTTCATATCCAAAATCCTACTACCATGCTTGGAATGATCTGAGATGGCAAGTTGCCAAGGATGAAGAGATGCATTCTCTTCAGAAAAACACTACTTGGGAGCTAGTTTCTCTTCCTCTGGGAAGGAAATTGGTTCAATGCAAGTGGGTGTTTAAAAAAAATGTTTCTGCTGATGGAAGCACCTGAAAATATAAGGCAAATCTGGTAGCAAAAGTTTTCTCTCAGGTCCAAAGAGTGGACTACCATGAGACCTTTGCACCGGTTGCAAAAATGGACTCCATCCGCCTTATTTTGGCTATTTCAGCATTCAAGCACTGGGAGGTGCATCACATGGATGTTAAGTCAGCCTTTCTGCATGGAGATATTCATGAGGAGATATAAATGAATAATCTTGAGGGATACATCACTGATCCATATTTGGTTTTCAAGCTAAAGAAGTCACTATACGGGTTAAAACATGCCCCAAGAGAGTGGTATTCCAAGATGGATGCCTGTCTTCTCTCACAAAACTTTCAGAGATGTAGATCAGATCCAAATGTGTATTTACAACAGCATTATGGTCATATAATTATAATTTTTTTATATGTTGATGACCTACTGATCAAAGGTAGCACATTTTCCTCCATTTCAACCATCAAAACTGCTCTCCACAATGCCTTTGAAATGAGTGATTTGGGCCTTCTAAAACAATTTTTGGGGCTCAAAATCAAGAAAAATTCTGATGGGATTATGGTCACTCAGTACAAATACACTTCAGAAATTTTATTAAAGTTTAACATGGCTGAATGTAGGCATGAACCATTCCCTTTCCTTTCAGGGATCAGCCTTGAAGAAGGAAAACACACACCTCCCATGGACTGCACTATATATCGACAGCTGATTGGTAGCTTGTTGTACTTGACACATTCTAGGCTTGATATTTGTTATGACATGAATGTTGTATCAAGATAAATGCAGAAGACTCATGATATTCATTGGAAGGTAGCCAAGAGGATTCTCCAGTATATTCAGGGAACCAAGACCTACGGCATTTACTATGCTGCAGACTCCGAGCTAGAGCTGGTTGGATACATAGATTTCGATTGGGCGGGTGATTCTATTGATCGAAAGTCAACTTCTAGATATGTATTAATGTTTGGTGTTGGCCCTATTTGATGTTCAAGCAAAAATTAGGCTTCCATAGCACTATCTTCAACAGAGGCCAAGTATCTAGGAGCGGTGAATGCTTGCATCCAAGCAGTTTGGTTGCAAGGAATTATTTTAGAGTTTGATCTTGGTATTACTTTGTCCATTTTCCTCTTTTGTGACAACCAGAGTGCTATTAAGATATCCACAAATCCAGTTACCAGGCAGAGGACCAAGCATGTAGAGATTCACATGCACTACATCAGGGAGCTAGTGCATGACAATACCATCATTCTGCAATACTACCTGACTGATGAGCAGATTGCAGACATCTTCACCAAGAGATTTTCATAAAAGAAGTTCACTTACCTCCGTTCACTGTTGGGGGTGATTTCATCAAGGTGATCTAGACTACTTTCAGTGTTTAGCTTGAGGGGGGGGTTTTACCACTGGGTTTTCCCTCTTTTCCTCACTTAGTTTGTTTTGAGCATTGTTTCAGTTTCAGCATTGTACAGGGTGACCTATGGCCTTAGTTTCCGTGGCCCTATCATTTTTATGCATCTATGTTTTCTAACTCTTCCTGAGTATAGATTAGGGGGGGGCGTTGGAGACATTTACCACCATACACACTCTTTTTGGTCAAATTGGCCTAGTTAAACCACTATCATAAGTATAATTGACATTAATTGACATTAGTGGAGCATTAATTTCCATCATCCAGGAACACCCACACCTACCTACAGTCAAGGATGCTAACATAGCCTTCTCCTACAGTCAAGGAGGCTAACTAGAGAACTCCGGGGGTGATCTGAGTGATATTAATGCACCTAATTGCTAACTGGTGGTTACAATCAGTTCCACCAGTCAGTTAAGGAACCTCCTTTCATTAAATATATTATTTAATGATCTGGAATCAACAGGGGTGCCTCCACCAACTTTTGATGATCAGTTCAACTTCAGTTAACCTCATTGGGGTTCATTGAAGTCATGGAGCACTAGCACTTGATGGTTGGCTTGCTATGACATGTGTTTGATCTCCTTCATTTGAGATTCAATCATTTATTGCACTCCGACTTCAGTTAGGGTTTGGTGAGTCAATTAGGGTTTTGGTCAAGTGGTTAACTGAGTGTGACCCAATGGTTTAGAGTTAGTTAAGGTAGACTCACTCATTGATTTCGAATTTCCTCCTTCGGTATTCGAATTCCTCATGGATTCAAGCTATTGCTTGACATTTTTATTGTAACCATTCATTTTTTATTAAAAATACAGACAGGAAACCAATTACGGTTTCGATTAACACCATTTCATGAGTTATTTGTTGATTATTCTTTGATGATATTGATGCTTTGTTCCTAGATCAATGTGCAAGAATAATACACATAAGACGATGCAAAATGGAAACATAGAAACATAAGAGTCTAGTAAACAACCATTGTGAAATTATTCAACTCCAGATGAATTAGCTAAAGCTCCATATATGACAGGAAGGATAACCTATCAGTGGAAATCTGTTCATATTACTGGTATAACTTCCTAAGGAAAATGTAAATGGTGTAGTGACAACGGATACAAAATTATGTGTCGTGTTCAAGGGTCATTATTACTGATTGTTTCCGTTATCTCAAAGATTCAATGTGACATGATTCCAGTTTCCCATTTTTTGTATTTTATAATTTTTAGTGATTTTTCATGTTATTAGCTTGAAAAAGAATAAAGAATCATATAATACATAAGAGGGAACGAGTGTTGCAAAGGCATTCGCTTATGTTTCAAGAGAACGGGTTAGGACAAGGAAAGGAGATGTACTACAAACATGGGCTGAGCTATTTGTGCACACGCTTACGGATGTTCCCTCCATAGGTAGGTTATTTGAGGTAGGATTATGTGTCGACGGATAGTGAAATAGAACCAATTAACTGTGGTTTTCATACAATATGGCATCTTGGCCTAGTAGGACAAAAGAAGTGATGGTTTTACTTTGTACCGATTCTTGTGAAAATATCAACACCATGGATCGTGGTCTGTCATTCAAATCCTAGATCAAATGGTTTGAACATGTCAATTCCGTCAAAATCCTATAAAAGTAACCATAACCCAACTGTTTAGGAAACCAATAGGCTTCGATACATGCATTTAATATATGAAATAACAAAGATAAGTAGATGACTCATTTTTTTCCATTCTTGTAGGAATTACCTCTTTCATGGATGCATCTCAGAAACAATGAACCATTTACTTGGTAATATGCCAGTTGTAGATGAGTCCTCATGTTGGATCAGTAAGTTGAAAGAGTTCAAAAGTGTTTTTTGAATCTTCCATATATTCGAATTTTTATGAAAATTTTTAATCTTTTCTATTGAAAAAAAATATACAAAAGGAGAAAGTGTTTATACTACTTTTTTTGGTGTATGCAAAGTTACTGCAAAGATTGGTTTTGAACTCAAACACACTTTTTGGTTCATGATGTAAGCAGTTTTACTTTATACAAAGGAATGTTACTTCAAAACTTACTTATGCTTTGAAATATTTGTTCAATTAGGGTGCCATGCATTCAAAATGCATTCTTTATTTATTAGAATGATGTATGACAAATATGCCAATCAAGGACGTAGTTAGATAAGGAATCAGATAGACTATTTGAACTTCTAGGAACGTGAATATATTCAATGAATTCAAACAGGAGTTCTAGAAGAAGAACTCATAGAAACTTTATAAATAGTATAGGATCAAGAACCTAATACTGACCATTTAACTAAGGTACAACAAGTTGTGAGTCTAGTTTAACAGTTATTCGTTGGATTCCAAGGGTGTTGGCCTCAACTAGAAGCTCAATGATTGCGCTATACTCTACAACATTATTGCTCTCAGGTCTAAGAAAAGAGCCTCCTGAACTAAGGACTTGATTGCTAGGTGTGAATATTACCCATGAGGTGGAAGCGATGTTCCAAGAGCCATGGCTAGAACCATCTGCATATCCCAAATAAGTGAAAGGTTCCAATGACATTTTCCAAGTACAGGTACCAAGAAAGATAAGTGTGTGCACAAAATAACTATTGTACAAAATGTTTTTACATATCATACAACATAATACATAAAAATGACAAAGGCCTCAGTTCATACGCAAAGTATTTCTTCATATAGAGACCATTTTTTTAATCTCCGACAAGGGTTCCTCATCATAATTGACTAACTCATATGCACCTCTTTTCAATACTGTTTTGATGCCAAGTGGGACAAACCACTTAGGTACAAATTTCCCTTTTCCTATTTTATCATTGTCCGGGTCATAAAACAAAACCAAATGTCCTTCTGAAAATACTCAAGGACAAGATGCTTTGTCATATTGGAATTTGACTCATTTCTTGTGTGATTATATGTTTAATGAGGCCTCTCTTCTAGTTTCATTAAGAGAATGAAGGTGGAGGATTCGTTCTTCTTCTGTAGAAGTGTTGGGTAAGAGTTTGATAGCCAGTTTTAATGAGGGGATCTCACATTCAATCGGAAACACAAATTCTTCTCCATAAACTAGATGGAAAGGAGTGAAACCAGTCATTGTTTTAGATGAGGTATGGTAAGCCTAGAGAGCAGAGAATAACATCGTATTCCAGTTAGTTTGTCCTTATTAACCGTTCGTTGTAACATGGTATTCAAAAATTTGTTGATGGCTTCTAATTGACCATTTCATTGGGGATAATATGGTGAGTAAAAATACTATCGTAATCCTAACTTGGTCGTAAGTTCGTCCGTAAAGGAATGCCCATTTCTTGAGTAGGAGGCTCCCACATATTCCATTGAATACTTAATGGTTCAGCCATGTGGCATGGAAATTTCACCAATACCTTTGTATGTGTCCATGAAACATCAGAGGCATCTATTTGATGTCTTCATCATGCATTACTATGAATGGAAGTTACACTTGAGTCAGTTTGGTGGAACAAGTAGAATAATGTTGAGATTTTACACCAAAACAAAGATAGCAGATGAGGAATTCAATGTCTAGTGGGAGAGTTTAAAAAATGTTCAGTTTGGCATGGGGAGAGATGAGCTCCCAGTATGGTGGTATGATTTTCATAACCTCATTTTCCTCCTCTACAATCATAAAAAAAAATTGTTTTTATTGATGGGTGGAAGGAGGAAGATAAAACCATGGGATCTAGGCATTCTTAGGAATGACAGAGTTCAAAAGGTGGTAGAAAAATTTGGGTCCTTGCAGAGGTGGCTATGGGATCCAGGAATTCTACTCAATTACTTTAACTGGGTTGGAAATTTTGATAAAATAAGTGGCATCAAAGAAATGACTATGGTCTGAGTGGTGCAGCAGAAACATTGTGGATAAATTTGCAGCACTATGTGGTGCTTCTTCTTGAGGACAAGCAGATTTGGGAGGGGAGGACTATCATGTCCCCTCAAAGTGGCCATTAAAGTATTGACCATGATGGACTCATAGTGGGGGGGGCTCAATTTGACATTAATTATTCTTTCTAGGGAAATTTTGTAATAATTAATTATGTAAGGCATGTATCTAAGTTTTATTTTCCATTTAAATTATTTATGCTAATTAATGAGGTGTAAATAAGCTTCCTTGTTAGGTGGGGTTCACTGGGAAATTCTACTTGCCAAGGAAGGAAAGAGGAAACACTATGACAAAATTTGTCATAGGAAAAAAGGGGAAAGTACCTAAAAGCAGTAGAAAGAAGTCAGGGATAAAAGCATGAAAATTTTACAAAGGAGGGCACAGTTGCCTCTTAGAGAAATCAGAAAATATTTAAGGGAAAAATACAGGAAAGTCTAGGAAAGGGAAAGCAAATTTTCCTTTTGGGGACTCAGTTAGAAACGCAGAAGGATGTCATAAACAAAGCAGCAATATTTTGGCTAACGAGGGTACATTTCCTAATTTAGGAGATGAGTTGGACTCGAAAACTTTTACACATGGTCCTACTTTCCAAATAACCCAAGGGAGGTGCCTATGCAGCTAAGGTTAGGGTTTGTTGAGGGTTGACTTCCTCTCGAAAGTCACCTTGGATCCCCACTTGCTAAGCAGGTCACTCAGCACTCTCTTAAAGAAGAATTCAACCACATTGACTCAGTTTGGATGTTTATTATGTTTATTTTTAATAATTTAATGCTTCCTTTCTAAGTGTTGTGCCTCATGTTCATTGGAGATATGCCCCAAGGTTCTCATTCTCTCCCTCATCTTCCCCTCTTCTCCCCTTCTCTTTGCACATTACATTGGAGCTATGGAGCAGCCTCTCTAATTTGATTCAGGATTTTTTAGCATCCTACAGCCATCCATTAATGTATATAATATTTCATTAATAGGTCCAATATTTTTCTATATCTAAGGGTTCAAACCTCCATGCCCTTCCTTGTATTATGTCAATAAAATACATTGTAATGATGCATAATGTTGAATAGAGTGTTATAGTTAATTTATGAGATAAATTTTGATTCTATTGGCTGTAATATGATATCATAAACATTATCTGCAAGTTTTATTACAATCTGATTCAAAATGTCTGAGATTTACTCATTTTAAGTCAACCTAATCTAGATTTGCATTGGAAAATAAATAGTTTTTTAATTTCTTTCATAAATAGAGTTCTGCTCACCCAAAAACTGATATGTAAGTTCCTATAGGTCACTGATAGACCCAAGTCCCTATTTATAACTCCATAACATATTTTCCTTGTGGTCGTACTTCCTTTTGGAACCTGCCACTATGCAGGGTCTCTCTAGGCCAAAACTACCTATTTTTCCCAGATTGATCCCAAACTATTACGAGATGTTACAAAGTGTTGTAAAAATTTCAGAACCTTTTTTATGAATGAATATCATATCTGAAAATTCCTAAGCCATTGTTCGGAAGATGGATTTATATTCCCTAGTTTCACGGTTTGGTCACCGAGCAGCATGAAAGTAAGTTTCCGCAGCGCGAACTCTAAAATATCAAAGGTCCCAGATATAAACTTGTTAGGGGAATGGATTTCCAAATATTCACTCACTCTTTATTGATATCCTCTTCCCACTCTGCCTCTGCAAAATTTCCCTACTTGAAACCTTGATTTCCCTACTCTGTCAGTGCATCGAATGGTAGAATTTGTCATTCAGAAATTTTAATATAAAATTTGCAGAATTGATTAATATTATGATATGTAATGAGAAAAGGGATATTATAGTGGTATCATTGCACTTTCCTGCACACCTATGGAAAGAATGCTCTCTGTTGACTAACTTTGCAGATCACCAATTCAAGTTGAAACCGTGAGGGTTGTACCAGTAGTTGAAGATGATGACTTTGATCAATTTGTTGAAGAAGAAGAGGTGATATATGTTAATGATGGGTTGCAAATTTCAAGAGACAATGATTGTTACTTTTATTACCATATGGAATATGAAGAAAGCAATGTGGAACTACCCATGGCTAATCCTAAGAAGGATTTAGCAAAGATGATAGATGCAGCTGAAAACTTGTACCACTACTACAAAGAGTATCTTGCCTTGGGGGAAGTGATTTGTAAATCCATTCCTTTCAAAGATTATTTTTATTGCAAATTTGGATTTGAGCCTAAGAATGTAGATGATTACTCTTTCAAGAGAAACAAATCATCCATAGAGGAACCAAGTTGTTCCACCTCTCTAAGCAATGAGGAGGAGGAACTTAAAGAAAACGTGAAGAGTCATCAAATCCATCGGCATGTTCAAGCATTCTGAGATTATTTTGTTTTTTTTCAAGAATACTATCTGCAATTAATGATCATAGTACCATTCAAGAAGGAAAAACCTCAAGTTTTTTTAAAGAAGATGCTCTAGAATATCTTGCTTGTTTCCCATTACTCCAACAAGAGAATGAAGATGAATGGACTTCCAATTTCCTTGTGAGTGATATTCAGACCACTACTAATGATGTGGGTTCATATGGTGGTGGAAAGACATATTTTGGATTATATACAAAAGAGGAAAACATTCCGAGTTACAGTCACCTCAGGAGCCACATAAGGAAGAAGAAAACAAGGCCACAACGCTTCAGTGTGAACCATAAAATTTGGTGGAGCAGGCCATCAAAGTATCTGTATAGGAAGATGGTAAGATGAAGAACATGGATGATAAAGTTTCTGAGTTTTTCAAAATCCATGTTCAACTGAAACCATATTATCCATGGGAGGATCAAAATACTTCATGTGCAGATGACAATTGCAAAATGAAGGCCCATTGTGAAGGAGAGGAATTCACTCTTATTTTCTCTGTTGGTGATCCCAAAATTAGTGCAAAGAAGGATGATGTTTTCAATGGTGATAAGGGACCTTTTAAATCATATCCAAAACAAGAAAATATATCATATCTTAAATCATCAATGGATCTTCCTAATGAAGTGGGAGACAAGCCCCCACCAGCTGGGTGTAAACTAGAGTTCGAAGGAGAGAAATCTGATGCAAAGGGCTGAAAACGGTTCAGAATTTTGGACTTTATTGAAGCATGACAAAGCTTTAATGACAAGGCATGAAATTATTTCTGATCACATGTCATTCCAACCTTCATATATACCCTCCACTTAACATCATGGAAGTCAGTGTGCAGAAAATTCAAAGGCTGACTTGTATGTTGAGGATGAGTTTTGTGTGGTGGATCCATGCCATAAGAAAAATGGTCATATATGTCAACTATTAGAAGAAGAAACATTGCTGGATGATATTCTTGGTGATACATATCGTTTTAGTGGATCACTAAAGGAGGGCAGAAAGAAGCTTAGGGAATCCATGAAAAACTTTGTTGACATCAATGCCTTGGTGGCAAGATGTTGTTGGAAATCTTCTAGTGCATATATGGAAGGAGAAGCCTTTCTGGAGGAGTGCATAGCACTAAAATAAGGAATGGCCAAGATGAAGGAAAGATATATGAACTTACTATCTGACAGATACCATCTACTCATAATGGCTTAAATGCATCACTGTGCATTCAAGAAGGAAGAATAAGAAGTAGAAAGGATCATTAATAAATTAGAGATCACTAATGACTTATTAAAGAGTACACAGATATCCCTTAAAGAGTCAAAGTTGCAGATATGTAACTTCAAAATTATTTGAATATGTCACACCTTTCATGTTATATGGAAGAAAATGTTTTAGGTATAATGGAGGGACCTCATGTGGAGGACAACCATGAGGGAGTAGCAGAGTTGAAGGTGTTTGTAAAGGGCCTTGATGAAGATTATTTTGGCCAAGAATCTGTTGGTATGCAGAAGGGAATAAAGGAGTTCTTAGCTATGAGAAATATGGATGAGGACATTTCAATTGAATTAACAAGCAAACATGATCATCTATTTAGGGATTGGGTAACTAAAATTATCACAGAAATAGAGGATAAAAGATGTACTAGAATTTCTTGCACCAGTGAAGGGTTTTCTTACACATATGCTTGGGAAGAGACACATTCTGACAACTCCTTATGGATTGTAGAATCTGATCCAGAGGAGGTGGCTGATCACATACCATATGGATCAGAAAACAAAATTCCTTGTTCATCTATTGATTGGGTGGATAGAGACACCTTGGGAATAAAGGATATGGGAGGTAAAGAGTTTAATTCCTGCAATAAGTTCTTTGGTGTGAATGGAATTCTCATGACATGTGGGAAGCCACAACGACTTAATTTGTAGTTATTGGATACCTCCCATACACATGCACATGAGGTGCATTCTAAATTTTTTGTGCTTAAGGAATTTTGGGATGTGGATGATGAGTTCAAAGAACATGCCCATTTTCCAAGAAAGGATGACTTTTCTCATGGAAGGAGTCTTGTTTTCAGTGAAGAGTCAGAAGAGATACCTTGTGTTGGACCAGCCCATAATGGGTTTGATGCATACACACATTTGGTGGGAAATTTTTGCAGAGGTTTGTTTTACTATAAATCAGTCCACACTTCTAGTTTAGGAGGCACACATAGGGATGAAAATTGGGTGAAGGGATTTTTCCTATTAATGCCACATGAGGAGCAGGAGGCTCCCACATATTCCATTGATGACTTAATGGTTCAGCCATGTGGTATGGAAATTTCACTAGTACCT
The DNA here is from genome assembly GCA_001517045.1 of Pseudotsuga menziesii. Taxonomy (NCBI): domain Eukaryota; kingdom Viridiplantae; phylum Streptophyta; class Pinopsida; order Pinales; family Pinaceae; genus Pseudotsuga; species Pseudotsuga menziesii. Next base: position 185,924 of record LPNX010436980.1, on the reverse strand, counting down.
TTCTTTTTTTCCATGAAACATCAAAGGCATCTATTTGATGTCTTCATCATGCTTGGCTATGAATGGAAGTTCCACTTGAGTCATTTTGGTGGAACAAGTAGCATAATATTGAGTTTTTACACCAAAACAAAGATAGCAGATGAGGAATTCCATGTCTGGTGGGAGAGTTTAAAAAATGTTCAGTTTGGCATGGGGAGAGATGAGCTCCCAGTATGGTGGTATGATTTTCATAACCTCATTTTCCTCCTCTACAATGATAATATTTTCTTGTTTTTGTTGATGGGTGGAAGGAGGAAGATAAAACCATGGGATCCGGGCATTCTTAGGAATGACAGAGTTCAAAAGGCGACTGTGGGATCCAGGAATTCTACTCAGTTACTTTAATTGAGTTGGAAATTTTGCTAAAATAAGTGGCATCAGAGAAATGACTATGATCAAAGTGGTGCAGCAAAAAAATGGTGGACAAATATGCAGCACTATGTGGTGCTTCTGCTTGAGGACAAGCATATTTGGGAGGGGAGGACTGTCATGTCCCCTCAAAGTGGCCATTAAAGTATTAACCATGATGGACTCCTAGGGGGGTGCTCAATTTGACATTAATTATTCTTCCTAGGGAAATTTTGTAATAAATAATTAAGGCATGTATCTAAGTTTTATTTTCCATTTAAATTATTTATGCTAATTAATGAGGTGTAAATAAGTTTCTTTGTTAGGTGGGGTGCATTGGGCAAGTCTACTTGCCAAGGAAGGAAAGAGGAAACACTATGACAAAAGCTATCATAGGAAAAAATGGGAAAGTACCTAAAAGGAGAAAAAAACAGTCAGAGATAAAAGCATGCAAGTTTTGCAAAGGAGGGCATAGTTGCCTCTTAGAGAACTTAGAAAAGTTGTAAGGGAAAAAACAGGAAATTCTAGGAAAGGGAAAGCAAAATTTCCTTTTGGGGACTCAGTTGGAAAAGTAGAAAGCTATCATAAACAAAAAAACAACATTTTGGCTAATGAGGGCACATTTCCTAATTTAGAAGATGAGTTGGACTTGGAAAATTTTACACGTGGTCCTACTTGCCGAATTACCCAAGGGAGGTGCCTATGTGGCTAAGGTTAGGGTTTGTTGAGGGTTGACTTGATCTCATAGGTCACCTTGGATCCCCACTTGCTAAGCAGGTTGCTCAGCACTCAATTAAAGATAAGTTCAACCCCATTGACTCATTTTGGATGTTTAACAATATAATGCTTCCTTTTTGAGTGTGGTGCCTCGGGCTCTTTGGAGATGTGCCACGAGGTTCTCATTTCCTCTCTCCTCTTCCCCTCTTCTCCCCTTCTCATTGCAGGTTACATTATAGCTATGGAGCAGCCTCTCTGATTTGATTCAAGATTTTATAGAATCCTACAGCCATCCATTACTGTATATCATATTTCATTAACAGGTCCAATATTTTTCTATATCTAAGGGTTCAAACCTCCATGCCCTTCCTTGTATTATGTCAATAAAATATATTGTAATGATGCATAATGTTGAACAGAGTGTTATAGTTAATTGGTGAGATAAATTTTGAGTTTATTTGATTTAATATGATATCATAAACATTCTCTGCAATTTGTATTCCAATATGATTCGAAATGGTTGAGATTTACTCATTTTAAGTCAACCTCGTCTAGATTTGCATTGGAAAATAACTACTTTTTCTAGTTCTTTCATAAACAGAGTTTTGCTCACCCAAAAATTGATCTATAAGTTCTTGTGGATCATTGAAAGACCCAAGTACCCATATATAACTCCATAACATCCTTTCCTTTTGTTCGTACTGCCTTTGGGAACCTTCCACTACTTGGGTCTCTCTAGGCCAAAACTGCCTATTTTTCCCAGATTGATCCCAAACTATTACGAGATGTTACAAAGTGTTATAAAAATTTAAGAACCTTATTTTATGGATGAATATCATCTCTGCAACTTTTCTATGCCACTGTTCAGAAGATGGATTGATATTCCCTAGTTTCATGGTTTGGTGACCCAACAGCGTGAAAGTAAGTTTCCGCAGCGCGGACTCTAAAATATCAATGGTCCCAGATCTAAACATGTTAGGGGAATGGATTTCCAAATATTCACTCACTCTTTATTGATCTCCTCTACCCACTCTACCTCTGCAAAATTCCCCTACCTGAAACCTTGATTTCCCTACTCTGTCAGTGCACCGAATGGTAGAATTTGTAATTCATAAATTTTAATATAAAATTTGCAGAATTGATTAATATTCTGATCTGTAATCATAATAGGGATATTAAAATGGTATCAAAGCACTTTCCTCCATGCTTGTGTAAAGAAGGCTCTCTATTGACTAATTTTGCAGATCACCTATTCAAGTTGCAACCATGAGGGTTGTACCAGTAGTTGAAGATGATGACTTTGATCAGTTTCTTGAAGAAGAAGAGGTGATCTATGTTAATGATGGGTTGAAAATTTCAAGAGACAACAACGGTTACTTTTATGACCATATGGACGATGAAGAAATCAATGTGGAACTACCCATGGCTAATCCTAAGAAGGATTTAGCAAAGATGATAGATGTAGCTGAAAACTTACACCACCACTACAAAGAGTATCTTGCCTTGGGGGAAGTGATTTATAAATCCATTCCTTTCAAAGATTATTTTTATTGCAAATTTGGATTTGAGCCTAAGAATGTAGATGATTACTCTTTCAAGAGAAACAATTCATCCATAGAGGAACCAAGTTGTTCCACCTCTCTAAACAATGAGGAGGAGGAAGAAAGAAAACGTGAAGAGTCATCAAATCCATCAGCATGTTCAAGCATTCTAAGATTCTTTGTTTTTTCTTCAAGAATATTATCTGAAATTAATAATCATAGTACCATTCAAGAAGGAAAAACCTCAATTTTTTTTAAATAAGATGCTCCAGAAGATCTTGCTTGTTTCCCATTACTCCAACAAGAGAATGAAAATGAATGCACTTCCAGTTTCCTTGTGAGTGATATTCAGACCACTGCTAAGGATGTGGGTTCATATGGTGGTGGAAATACATATTTTGGATCATATACAAAAGAGGAAAACAAATCTGAGTTACAGTCACCTTAGGAGTCGCATAAGGAAGAAGAAAACAAGGCCACGGTGCTTCAGTGTGAACCAGAAAATTTGGTGGAGGAGCAGGCCATCAAAGTATCTGTACAAGAAGATGGTAAGATGAAGAACATGGATGATAAATATTTGGAGTTTTTAAGCAGCCATGTTCACTTGAAACCATATTATCCATGGGAGGATGAAAATACTTCATGTGCAGATGACGACTGCAAAATGAAGGCCCATAGTGAAGGAGAGGAATTCACTCCTATTTTCTCTGTTGGTGATCCCAAAATCAGTGCAAAGAAGGATGATGTTTTCAATGGTGATAAGGGACCTTTTAAATCATATCCAAAACAAGAAAATATATAATATCTTAAATCATCAATGGATATTCCTAATGAAGTGGGAGACAAGCCCCCACCGGCTGGGTGTAAACTAGAAAATCCAAAGGAGAGAAATCTGATGCAAAGGGTTGAACACGGTTCGGAATTTTGGAATTTATTGAAGCATGATGAATTTTTAATGACAAGGCATGAAATTATTTCTGATCACATGTCATTCCAACCTTCATATATACCCTCCACTTCACATCATGGAAGTGAGTGTGCAGAAAATTCAAAGGCTGACCTGAATGTTGAGGATGAGTTTTGTGTGGTGGATCCATGCCACAAGAAAAATGGTCATATATGTCATATATTAGAAGAAGAAACCTTGCTGGATGATATTCTTGGTGAGCCACATCATTTGAGTGGATCACTAAAGGAGGACAGAAAGAATCTTAGGGAAGCCATGAAAAACTTTGTTGACATCAATGCCTTGGTGGAAAGATGTTGTTGGAAAGCTTCTAGTGGAGATATGGAAGGAGAATCCTTTCTAGAGGAGTGCATAGCACTGAAAGAAGGAATGGCCAAGATTAAGGAGAGCTATATGAACCTACTATATGACATAGATCATTTCCTCATAATGGCTGAAATGTATCACTGTGTAGTCACGAAGGAAGAAGAAGAAGTAGAAAGGTTCACTAATAAGTTAGAGATCACTAATGACTTATTGAAGAGGACACATATATCCCTTAAAGACTCAAAGTTGCAGATATGTCAACTTCAAAATGATTTGAACATGTCACACCTTTCATGTTTCATGGAAGAAAATGTTTTGGGTATAATGGAGGGACCTCATGTGGAGGACAACCATGAGGGAGTAGCAGATTTGCAGGTGTTTGTAAAGATCCCTAATGAAGATTATTCTGGCCAAGCACCTATTGGTATGCAGAAAGGCATAAAGGAGTCCTTAGCTATGAGAAATATGTCTGAGGACATTTCAAGTGAATCAACAAGCAAACATCATCATCTATTCAAGGATTGGGTAACTAAAATTATCACAGAAATAGAGGATAAAAGATGTACTGGAATTGCTTGTACCGGTGAAGGGTTGTCTGACACATATGCTTGGGAAGAGACACATTCTGACAACTCCTTATATATGGTAGAATATGATCTAGAGGAGGTGGCTGATCACATACCATATGGATCAGAAAAAAAAAGTCCTTGTTCATCCATTGATTGGGTGGATAGAGACACCTTGGGAATAAAGGATGTGGGAGGTAAAAAGTTTAATTCCTGCAATAAGTTCTTTGGTGTGAATGGCATTGTCATGACATGTGGGCAGCGACAAAAAATTAATTTGCAGCCATTGGATACCTCCCATACACATGCACATGAGGTGCACTCTAAACTTTTTGTTCTTAAGGAATTTTGGGATGCAGATGATGAGTTCCAAGCACATGCCCATTGCCCAAGAAAGGATGAATTTTTTCATGGAAGGAGTCTTGTTTTTAGTGAAGTGTCGGAATATATACCTTGTGTTGGACCAGCCCATAATGGTTTTGATGCATACACACATTTGGTGGGAAATTTTTTTAGAGGTTTGTTTTACTGTAAATCAGTCCACACTTCTAGTTCAGCAGGCACACATAGGGATGAAAATTGGGTGAAGGAATTTTTCCTATTGATGCCACATGAGGAGTAGGAGGCTCCCACATATTCCATTGATGACTTAATGGCTCATCCATGTGGTATGTAAATTTCACCAATACCTTTCTATGTGTCCATGAAACATCAGAGGAAACTATTTGATGTCTTCATCATGCATGGCTATGAATGGAAGTTCCACTTGAGTCAGTTTGATGGAAAAAGTAACATAATGTTGAGTTTTTACACCAAAACAAAGATAGCAGATCAGGAATTCCATGTCTGGTAGGAGAGGTGAAAAAAGGTTCAGTTTGGCATGGGGAGAGATGAGATCTATTACCACCTAAGTTGTACTTAATGGTTTTTTATCAAGTGAGCCTGGTCAACCAGAAAAACATAATTTGTTCAAACTTCAAAAGACCTTCGGAAGTGCTTGTTGTACTATATCACATGTTCATACCCCATAGGGGAGTTGTAATAAAATTTTCTAGCATGATAGTGTCTATAAAAGACTCGGTCTCTTAGAATTTATTTGTCAATCCGATCAGCCCATGGTGTTTTTTCCCTTGGTTATGATTGGTTGTTGAATAAACGACTGATAATTTCTGAGTTTTTCAATCAATACCTCCAAAGTTGGGGTGGTCGGCTTGGCATTTAGGCCTATTGAGGTTATTAGAGTCTATGTGTCAATGTATAAACATGCTAGACATCATGGTCGAGTCATATGAACATGTCTAAGTCCCCTTAGGTTTTTTTTTTTTTTTAAAGTTTTTTGTAATTTTAACTTTTCCACAAAACTTAGGCTATTTTTTAATAGTCTAATTGGAAAAATTGGTTTTGTAATAAAAGCTCAGAATTAGTTTCAGTCATGGGGGTGCTCATTTTCAAGCTCGGAGCACCATGCAAACCTTAAACCCATTTTTCCTAAGTTTTGAGTGATTTGTCCATCACTCAGGTCAAAAATACCTAAAAATCAAATATTGATTATTTTAATTAATAAATTAATTAAATAATGGAGAAAACCCCATATCCTAAATTAGTGGGATTTGCTCCGATTTGACTGAAATCAGTCTCATCGGCTTGAGATTCACTGGAGCTAACCATTCCTTGACTGAAGGAGGTGATCTGGACTAAACTGGGAGTGCACCACAACATGCAATCTTGGGAATTGTGCCCTCTCTCTCTCCTCCACATGTGTGGGCCCATCTGGATGAGTTTTGGTGGATGCTTCAGTTAGCACGTTGAGGTGTCAGTCTGATCAACTCTCTGATTGACAGTTGCACTTAATGATATTCAGATCAGGCTCAGTTAGACATAGATCAATCCCATATTGACCCTTTGTCATCTTCAGTCTCTCTTTCAGTCAGGCATGCGCCCCCTCTAGGCTAGGGTTTCAGTTTTTGCTATAAATAAAGCACAGTTTCCTCCTTTCCAATCTAGTTAGAACTGGATTGAGGTGTTTTTACTATTGTATTGTGTACTATTTTGGAATAAAGAAGCTTTGGATGGTGATTGTCAAGTGCTTATGAGGTATAATCTGTATTATTGATCTTTGCTTTTTGTTGGTTAATTGTTGGCCCTGAAGGAGAGAGCTCCCTCTTGTTGGGGTAATAGATTATTCTAGTTTGATTTATGCTCTTACTATTCGCTTGTTTTATATCTCTTGGAGTTTCATGTTTTTTAAGTTTAATTGTATGCTTTCTAATTGTCTTTTTCAAGCAACACCCATGATTTAACCATCTGTTTGTGCAAGGATTTCTAAGTTGCAGGTGATCTCACTTGTAGAAGGGGTTGAGCTAGTTTTCATCTTCGTCATATTCAGCATCCTTTGGAGGACATAGTCCCTTGGTATTACACCAAAGCATATTCCAAAGCCCGACATTCCCAGGTTTCCAACACTCTTTCTCTCTCTTCCTCCTTCTAGAAATCAAAATTTTACCTGGTTACTTTGTTTACAAGATTTGATACTATTCAGATATATTATTTTAAATTAAAACTTAACATATATGTTTTATCTCAAGGCTCATAATATAGATCTGATTCATAAAAAGTTGTATAAGCATTCTAGATCTAGATTTAGGGAAATCGTCCGTTTTGCATGGAAATTTAAAGAGAATCCATAGTTTGCATGCATTATATTTCTGTTTTTGTTTGAAAATATAAAATACAGAAATCAATGCACATTCCATTGGCCGCCCAAACATCAAGTCAATATCCCATGGAAAGCTTGCTTTCCTTGCTTCCCTTTTTACCGTTTTAATTAGTTTTAACTTAGTTTTTTTGGGGTTTAAAATAGGCTGACCCAAACGCACTTTCAAAGTGATTTTGGGCATATTTGATTATAATAAGCTTGTTTTTTTTTAGCAGGTATAACAGAAAGAAGAGAAGCTTATGTTCAAAAGTGGCTTTTGGTCCATTCGAATCCCCCCAGGGGTCTCCCTTTTGACTATAATTTTTAATTTTGGCACTTTGTAAAGCCTTGGTTTCATCCTGTATAAGATCCAAGAGGAATCATATCATTTCACTGATATTTAATAGCCGATAATAAAAATTTCTCCGAATAGGCTCTTTTGAGCCCATTCCCCATCCCCACTGGGGTGGTTCGCGTCCTTTTTTTTGTTTTTTGCAATTTCTTATTTTTCTTTCCTCTAGATTAGTTTCATTGATGTAGAATAATATGATTTGATTACTTTATCATATAATCCATATTACAGTATCAAAGTAACCTTAATACTTACCCCACGACTTCCCGATTGACTTGAAAGGGGAAAGAGATGCGTGGTAGGACTAATTATAAAAACTGTGGTTTGCTTCTTTTTTGCTGCTTATATTTAATTTCTGCAAACAATCTTTCTAAAATCAACCCCCTACTTGATTCCCCGATTGAGGTCCACTTGGACCGAAAGAGGTTCCTGGAGGGTTTTTCTTTCTAAAAAACACATCCTTTAAAATTTACTAAAATTGACAAGAATTCGGTGTGTATGCTCTGCACTTGGCTGCGGTTCGTCCAATCAATCAAGCTGCATCAAAAGCAATGTGAGTGACTAGATTAATTAGTTTTCACCTTCCCAATCAACCACCATCAAGCGAAAATCCAACGCCTCGATCTCTGTTACACCTTCATGTGTATTATGAACAAAGTCTCAGGGACTACATTCATCCCACACATTCCTTGTGGGTAACCATGAAGGTTTATTTTTGAAAATACTCCAAGTACCCCTCGGGTATATTTGGAGTCCCCCATCGCCTAATTTAATCCACTCATATTCCATATTAACTTAAAACGTACCAAGAGGCAATTGCAAAACATTCACTCCAAGCACATGCAAGTACATTTGATTATTTTATGACTCCATTCTTAAGGCACTGGTCATGTGTTTAAATCTTTTGATATATATATATATATATATTGTGTGTCAACATTGTGCTTTATTGTGCTCATTTTCCATCTTGTCATCTATGGTTATGTATGGTTAATTTCAAACTCCTAAGCAACTATCCCAATTTAACATCATCATAGTAAAGTAATTTTCCTTGGTAACTTAATAGGGTCTACCCCCATGGGCTTCGTTAGGAGTTGAGCCTAAACAGAGGAGTCAAGAACAAGGTGAAAGCCTTGACTCAAGACTTACCCCCAAGGACACACCGAGTGGCTTGAATATTTTTGCCACGTCCCCCCCTAGGTGTGTGAAAGGCGGCAACACTTTTTGGAGCTGTTGCCAGATAAATCTTTTTAGTCCCGAGTACGACTTAGCTTAAATTTTTTCTAAAAAACTAAAAAGATAAAAAAAAATTGATTGATCTTGTCTTTAAAAAATATAGAAATTAAAACTTGATCCATCTGGCGACTCCATGGTCTAAGATCCCTTCAAGAATTTCTACCTGAAGAAACCGCCATCAATTATTCAATCCTCTCCCTGATCCCGAAAGGTTTCTTAGGGAAATATTGAATTGGCATACCTCTCATAGAAACCTTGAAAATTTAGGAGACCAATCCCTTTCAGATATCCATCACATATTTGTAGAGAGTCATATTCACCAATCTCAAGAAATGATGGAATTCTTCAAACCCCTTGACTTTTATCAGATAGCAGGTGCTCCCCATGCCATTCCAAATGATGCTATCAAGAAGCTCCCCATATTTCATGGCAATAATGCCATCACTTCCAAGTCTCACCTTTGAAAGTTTGAAAAGCACGTGGTCAGTTATTGCAATTATGTTGCCCATGACCATGATGATGTCAAAATGAAGCTCTTTGCTTTATCCTTAGAAGATGATGCTGGAGAATGGTACCTCGACCTAGATGATGATTTATATAAAACTCTTAGTGAATTCTAGGATGGTTTTAAGAAGAAATGCGGAGAAAAGAAGGAACCAGGACATTTTCTTGCTGCCCTTCATAGCATAAAGAAGATGGAGAATGAAACCATGGATGAATTTAACAGTAAATTCAGGCATGTGGTTGTGGAAATTCCTAGAGAAATCAATCCACAAGATTCCTCTATCCTCATATCTTACATTGAAGCTTTCACCAGTGACTTAAGGTACCAGTTGAGAGGCAAAGAATCGGCCGATCTAAAATTTGCCTAGGAATTGGCCGAGAAAATAGAAAAGAATATGCAGTCTTTAGGCAAGTCCAACATTCCACATTACACTAGGGGAAACACTTCCTACAACAAAAAAACTAAGGGTAAATCCATTGAATCAAAATAAAATGGAACTTCTAAAGATCCCATGGAAAAGGCGGCTGACATGATAAAAAACTTGGTTACTAGTCAAAACCAACAAATGGCCAATCATGCGGCACAAATGAACCATATGCAAAATAGAATAATCACAATGGAAAGGAATAATGGACCTAGGAACTTTTATCCCAAGCAGAATCAAATATATCAAAATAAAGACCCTCACCAAGAGCCTAGGATTCCAAATCCGTTAAATTTGGCTCACATGGTAGAGGAAGTAATTCAATGGTGTAGATCTTGTGAGCAATTCCACCAAGAAAGCACTTGTTATGTTGCAAAACAGGTCATGGAACATGGACTTCCCGAGGTTAGTAATTAGGAAACAACATCAAGTGATCCTGATCACGTATACATGGTAGTCCAAAACTACCCTTTGTCGAACCAGCATTGGCAGCAAGCCACAGATTACAGTTATGAGAAGGACCTCCTTTCCAACTTTTATGGTGCAATGCCTACTCTGGAAACAATTCAGGAAATGAAGGAGGCTTGATTCAAGGGTGCAGTTTATCGAAGGAAGGAGAAGCAATCACCATCTAAACAGTACAAGCCGAAGGTAACCACTCCTCCTCTCCCAGATCCTCCTATTATCCCTGAATCAAATATTGACATGGGAGAATGGATAAGTAATGCTAAGATGTCTATTTATGCAACTGATGTCCTTAAAATTCGTGGTCAAAAGGAAAAGTTTTTTAAATCCATAGAGGATAGTTAGAATAAAACTCATAATATTGTCGAAAAGGATCATCTCCCCAATAATAATGCTATATTTGAAGTCGACCATATTGAACTTATGGATATGCCTATAGTCCTCAACAGTGTTGATCTGAGAAGAGAAGACCACCCACCTTTTTATGTCTCTCTCCTAGTTGATAACCTTCTCCTTCATAATTACATGTTACATTCAGGTGCTTCATCAAATGCCATGACAAGAAAAGTAATGGAACAACTAAATCTAAGGATCACCCGACCCTACCACAACGTTTGTACAATGTATGTAAGAGAAGTTGAAGTGGTAGGGATAATCTTAAATCTACATGTTAATTTTGCCAAGTATCCTGACATTGACATGTCGATGGATGTGGTAGTGATTGATGTGCTAGATAATTGGGGTATGCTGCTATCCAGAAAGTGGGCTACAAATCTTGGTGGATACATTCAAATGGATTGGACATATGCTACTATACTTGCGTCAGAAAACACTAGGGTGATACTCCATACAAAGAAGCTAAGGAAACGACATGTAGAAAACCCTAAAAATCCTGGAAATGAATTTGTTCATTTCACTGATAACTTTGGAAACTATGCTATCTTGTCAAATTTCATGGCCCCTATTAAGGAAAACATTAAATATGAAAAGATAGATGAGGTTTGTAAAATGTACTTTGATGGGGCTTATTCCAAATTCAGAAAGGGTGCAGGCGTCATGATCATCTCTCCTTCAAATAAAGTCTACATCTTTGATTCCAGGTTAGAGTTTGAAGAATCAAACAATGTAGCTGAGTATGAGGCATTGCTTCTAGGGTTAGAAACCACTAAAGACACGGGGATAAATATGTTGAACATAAAAGGTGATTCAGACTTAGTTGTCCTCTAGATTAAGAATCAGTATCAATGCAAAAATGACAGACTAAGGAAGTATAGAAATGCCATATGGGACACCATGGAATGGTTTGATGCAATTAACATTCAAAAGATCCATAAGGAAATGAATGGGTTAGCAGACGAGTTGGAGGTAGAACCATCCACCCTCTAGCCTTCAGATGAAATGATTAATGGGAATGGGAAAATTGAAATTAATTTCAGACCATCAATTCCAGATAATGTAGACCACTAGTAGGTGTTTAAAAATGATGAGAAACTCTTGAGATTCATACATAATATCAAATAGTTTGAAGGTTGCAAGATCAGTTATCAGTAAGACGGTAAAGAGTATCAGGAATGCGAGGATAATGAAAGGAATCACATCCCAAATATCCTTATAGATTTTGAAAATCTACTTGATCGACAGGATCATCATAAAAACAAAAAAAAGGAAATAAAAATTGGGGATTATATGGTAATAAACATAGGAACTGATAAGGACCCCAAGTTAATAAAATTTGGAAAAGGTACTTCGGAAAAGGAAAGGAAAATTTTGGTCAACTTAATCAAAGAATATAGAGATGTGTTGGCCTTTAGTTATGATGAACTTAAATCCTATCAGGAAGATATGTTTCAAAACACTATTCCCCTCACTGAAGAGGTTAAGGAGGCCAAGCCTTTCTGACAAAAACTTAGGCGAATAAATCTTAAGTTGGCCCCCATGGTGTAGAAGGATCTTCAGAATATGTTAGTAGCAGGGATCATACCACCTACAAGACATTCATCGTGGTGCTCCAACTTAGTTGTTGTTAGAAAGAAGAATGGGTCAATTAGAATATGTATACATTTCAGAAATCTGAATAAATCATGCCTTAAAGATAATTACCCATTGCTTGACATGGAAACATTGCTTCAAAGAGTAACAGGATTAGGAATGATGTCCATGTTGGATAGATTTTCTGGTTATAACCAAATGTTGGTAAATAAAAAGGACCAACATAAAACTACATTCACCACACCTTGGGGAACCTATAAATTTTTAAGAATGCCTTTTGGCTTATTAAATGCTGGTGCCACCTTCCAAAGAGCCATGGATTTTTCCTTCAAAGAACTTATGGGAAAAATAATTGAAATATATCAAGATGACTTAACTGTTTTCTAAAAATAAATATCTGACCACATAAGTCATCTTAGGCAGGTTTTCATAAGATGTCGAAAATATGGTATTTCCTTAAACCTTGCCAAGTCAATCTTTGGTGTTGATGAAGGAAAGTTGTTGGGACACGTCATTTCTAAGGATGGTGTCAATATCAATCCTGAGCGAGTTCAAGCCATTAAGAAAGTCCCCTTGCCTCAAAATCAAAGAGCTCTCCTGTATTTCAATGGTCAGATAAATTTCATAAGGAGATCCATCCCAAATTTAGCAGAATTAAGGAAGCCTCTACAAAAAATGTTAAAGAAAGATGCTAAATTTGAGTGGACTGATGAAGGGAAAGATGCTTTCAAGTCTATCAAAGATTCCATACCCAGGTTCCCAGTCTTGATCAGTCTAGATTATTCCAAGGAATTTCAAATATTTTCCTTTGCCTCAGAGGACACTAATGCTGGTGTTTTGCTTCAAAAGAATAAGGAGGGACAAGAGAAACATATAGCCTTTATGAGTAGAGCCTTGCAACCTTCAGAGTTGAAGTATACCACCATGAAGAAATAGGCTTATGCTCTTTCCAAGTCCCTTAAACATTTCAGAACTTATGTAGGATACTCCTAAATCATTGGGTGTGTACCCCATGCAGCTATCAAGGATATCATGTCTCAACAATATTGTCTAGAATCGAGGGTAAGTGGGTTTCAAAGATTCAAGAGTATGATTTAGAGATAAAACCTATTAAGTTAATTAAGGGACAAGGTCTTGCAAAGATGTTGACCCAAGGAAATGAAAAATCCTTAGGAATAATCTGCCAGAACAGTGATTCCGAACAAAGTGTATTACACAAGCTTCAGAGATTAGAGAAGCACCCTTGGTATACTGACATCATCTTTTTCCTCTGTAACCTTACATGCCCTAATCACCTACTTGGACATAAAAGAAGAGCATTAAGGTTAAAAGCAACTAAGTATTGTTTAACAAAACATGGTTTGGGTTGGAGAAACCCTAATGGTTTAATACTTAGATGTGTCGATGAACCTGAGTCCAAAAAACTCATGGTTGAGTTCCATGCAGGATTTTGTGGTGGAAATTTTGCAACAAGAACAACGACCCATAAAATCCTTAGAGCAAACTACTATTGGCTGAACCTTTTTCAGATGTGCACAAGTCTGTCAAAGTTTTCCCCTAGTGTCAGTTGTTCACTGGAAAGAAACAAATGAAAGCCTTTCCTTTAAACCCAATAGTAGTCCAAGCCCCTTTCCAGCAGTGAGGGCTTGATTTCATCGGTAAGTTCAAGGATAACTCGAGAAATGGTTATTCTTGGATACTCACAGCCATGGATTATTTCACCAATTGGGTAGAGGAGATACCCACTAAGAAGGCAACCGATGCTGTAGTCATGGATTTATTAGAAGATAAGATTATCACAAGATTCAGGGTGCTATCCAGAATCATCACAGATAATGGCCCGTGCTTTGTTTCCTCTGAGATGTCATCCTTTTGTTTCAAGTACGACATTGTCCTATTCCATTCATCCAACTATTATCCCCAAGGAAATGTTCTAGCTGATTCAAGTAATAAAAACTTAATGACCATAATACAAGAAAACTGTTGGTGATAATAAAAAGTCTTGGGATAGCAAGATCAAGTTTGCATTATGGGCCGATAGAATCATAAAGAAAAGTTCAACCAGAAGGAGCCCCTTTGAACTTGTCTATGGCCTATATGTCACCTTACCTGTCCATTTAAAGCTTCCAGTGTATCAGCTTCTCAAGACCTTTAGCTCAGATCAAGATGCCATTCAGAACATAATCAACCAGTTGATCGAGTTACATGAGAGTAGAAGAAATTCTCTTAACCAAAGTATTAGAAATTCAAATAAAGTCAAGAGAACCTTTGATAGATCTACCCGGCATGGATCCTTTCAAGTAGGTGTCACAGTCTTCCGTTGGGACAAATGACAGGAGAAACCTGGGAAAAATGGAAAGTTCGACAGCTTATGGTTCAGACCATATATCATTAATGTAGCAGGAACAAATTATTTCTATCTGAATGACCTAGAAGGAGAAATTTTAACCCTACTAGTGAATGGCTTTCTCCTCAAAATGTTCTTCGCCGAGACAGTTTGATGCCTTTATTGGCATCGGTAGTTTCAGGGCCAATTTCTAAACCTTGCCCTGCATGTATTTTTTAAATTTCATGTATCATATTGTTCTATTATAGATGTTTTGTACCATAGTACTAACCTTCAAATTTTTTGTTTGTATATTAGTCTTGTAAAATATTTCTTTTTTGTACATCATAGACTAATTTTGTACATTAATCTTCTTTTACAGTTGATTTCTTTTATATACATGTTACTGACAAGCTTTAATTGCTATGCAGGACCCAGAGATTCCAGAGTTCTCACATCCATGTGTCCCTAGATGGAGCCAGATGTTACCACCTGAGTTGTACTTAGTGGTTTTTTTATTAAGTGAGCCTGGTGAACCGAACAAATATGATTTGCTCGGACTTCAGAAGACCTTTGGAAGTGCTTATGGGAAGTTCGTGTTGTACTATATCACATGTTCATACCCCATAGGGGAGTTGTAATAAAATGTTCTAGCATCATAGTGTCTGTAAAAGACTCAGACTCTTAGACTTTATTTGTCAATCCGATCAGCCTAGGGTGTTTTTTCCCTTGGTTATTATTGTTTGTTGAATAAACAACTGATAATTTCTGAGTTTTTCACTCAATACCTCCAAAGTTGGGGTGGTCGGCTGGAATTTAGGCCTATTGAGGTTATTAAAGTCTATGTGTCAATGTATAAACATGCTAGGAATCATAGTCGAGTCCTATCAACATGTCTAAGTCTCTCTAGATTTTAATTTTTTTAATTTTTTATTGTTTTTTTAATTTTAATTTTTCCACAAAACTTAGGCTATTTTTAATAGTCTAATTGGAAAAATTGGTTTTGTAATAAAATTGGGCTCAGAAATCAGTTTCAGTCATAGGGGTGCGCATTTTCAAGCTCAAAGCACCATGCAAACCCATAAACCCACTTTTCCTAAGTTTTCAGTGATTTGTCCATCACTCAAGTAAAAAATCCCTAAAAATCAAATATTGATTATTTTAATTAATAAATTAATTAAATAATGGAGAAAACCCCAAATCTTAAATATGTGGGATTTGCTCTGATTTGACTGAAATCAGTCTCATCGGTTTGAGATTGACTGGAGCTAACCATTCCTTGACTGAAGGAGGTGATATGGACTGAATTGGGAGTGCACCATAGCATGCAATCTTGGGAATTGTGCCCTCTCTCTCTCCTCCACACGTGTGGGCCCATCTAGATGAGGTTTGGTGGATGCTTCAGTTAGAAGGTTGAGGTGTCAGTCCGATCAGCTCTCTGATTGACAGTTTCACTCAATGAGACTCATATTCGGCTTAGTTAGACACAGATCAAGCCCAGATTGACTCTTTGTCAGCTTCAGTCTCTCTTTTAGTCAGGCATTTTCCCCCTCTAGGCTAGGGTTTCTGTTTTTGCTATAAATAAAGCACAGTTTCCTCCTTTCCAAGCTAGTTAGAACTGGATTGAGGTGTTGTTGCTATTTTATTGTGTACTATTTTGGAATAAAGAAGATTTGGAGGAAAGATCTATGGTGTAATGCTTTTCATGTGTGGGTGGTGATTGTCAAGTGCTTATGAGGTATAATCTGTATTATTGATCTTTGTTTTTTGTTGGTTAATTATTGGCCCTGAAGGAGAGAGATCCATCCTATTGGGGTAATAGATTATTCTAGTTTGTTTTATGCTCTTACTGTTCGCTTGTTTCATATCTCTCAGATTTGCATGTATTTTAAGTTTAATTGCATGCTTTCTAATTGTGTTTTTCGAGCAACACCCATGAGTTAACCATCTGTTTGTGCAAGGATTTCTAAGTTGCAGGTGATCTCACTTGTAGAAGGGGTTGAGCTATTTTACATATTCCTCATATTTAGGATCCTTTGGAGGACATAATCCTTTAGTATTCCACCAAAGTAGACTCCAAAGCCCAACATTCCCAAGCTTCCAGCACTCTTTCTCTCTCTTCCTCACTCTAAAAATCAAAATTTTACCTGGTTACTTTGTTTACAAGATTTGATATTATTCAGATATATTATTTTAAATTAAAACTTAACATAGATCTATTGTCTCAAGGCTAATAATCTAGATCTCATTCCTAAAATGTTGTATAAGCATTCTAGATCTAGATTTAGGGAAATCGTCCGTTTTGCATGGCAATTTAAAGAGAATCCATAGTTTTCATGCATTAGATTTCTATTTTTTTTTAAAAGATAAAATCCAGAAATCAGTGCACATTTCATTGGATTCCCAAACAGCAAGCCAAGATCCCAAGGAAAGTTGCTTTCCTTGGTTCCCTTTTTACCGTTTTAACTAGTTTTAACTTATTTTTTTGGGTTTAAAGTAGGCTGACCCAAAGGTAATTTCAAAGTTCTTTTGGGAATATTTAATTCTAATAAGTTCACTATTTTTTAGCACATATAACAAAAATATTATAATCTTTTGTTCGAAAGTGGCTTTTGGGCCATCCAAGTCCCCCTAGGGGTCTCCATTTTGACTGTAATTTTTAATTTTGGCACTTTGTAAAGCCTTGGTTTCATCCTGTATAAGAAAAAAGAGAATAATATCAGTTCAATGATATTGTAACACCTGATAATAAAAAATTTATCCGAATAGGCTCTTTCAATCCCATTCCCCATCCCCCCTGGGGGGATGCGCGTCCTTTTTTCAGTTTTTTGCAATTTCTCATTTTTCTTTGCTCTAGATTAGTTTCATTGATGTAGAATAATATGATTTGATTAATTTATCATATATTTCATATTGCAGTATCAAAGTAACTTTAATACTTACCCCACGACTTCCCAATTGACCCGAAATGGGAAAGAGATGTGTGGTAGGACTAATTAGAAAACATGTGGTTTGCTTATTTTTTTATGATTGTATTTAATTTATGCAAACAATCATTCTAATATCAATGCCCTTCTTGATTCCATGATTGAGGTTCACTTGGACCGAAAGAGGTTCCTGGAGAGTTTTTCTTTCTAAAAAACACATCCTTTAAAATTTACTAAAATTGACAAGACTCTGGTGTGTATGCTTTGCACTTGGATGTGGTTCATCCGATTATTCAAGCTGCATCAAAAGCAACATGAGTGACTAGATTAACTAGTTTTCACCTTCCCCAATACACGACCATCAAGATAAAATCCAATGCCTCGATCAAACCGTAAACGGTTAAAAAATGCCCAAAGGAAGTGGGAACTCCTAGACAGTGACCTTCAGGTGTCGATCTCTATTACACCTTTGTGTGTCTTATGAACACAGTCTTAGAGACTCCATTCATCCCACACATTCCTTGTGGGTATCCGTGAAGGTTTATTTTTGGACATACTCCAAGTACCCCTCGGGTATATCTGGAGCCCCCCCTCGCCTAATTTAATCCACTCATATTCCATATTAACTTAAAACGTACCAAGAGGAAATTTCAAAACATTCACTCCAAGCACATGCAAGTACATTTGATTATTTGATGACTTCATTTTGAAGGCACTAGTCATGTGTTTAAATCTTTATATATATATATATATTATGTGTCAACATTGTGCTTTATTGTGCTCATTCTTCATCTTTTCATCTATGGTTATGTATGGTTAATTTCAAAGTCCTAAGAAACTCTCCCAGTTTGACATCAACATACTAAAGTAATTTTCCTTAGTACCTTAATAGGGTCTACCCCCCCGGGCTTCGTTAAGAGTTGAGCATAAACGGAGGAGTCAAGAACAAGGTGACAGCCTTGACTGAAGACTTGCCACCAATGACACACAGAGTGGCTTGAATATTTCTGCCATGTCCCCCCCCACCAAGGGTGTGGAAGGCGACAAAAAGCTCCCAGTATGGTGGAATGATTTTCAGAACCTCATTTTTCTCCTCTATAATGATAACATTTTGTTGCTTTTATTTATGGGTGGAAGGAGGTAGATAAAACCATGGGATCTAGGAATTCTTAGGAATGACAGAGTTCAAAAGGTGGCAGAAAAATTTGGGTCCTTGCAGAGGCGGCAGTGGGATCCAGGAATTCTACTCAGTTACTTTAACTAGGTTGAAAATTTTGCTAAAATAAGTGGCATCAGAAAAATGACAATGATTAGAGTGGTGCAGCAGAAACATGGTGGACAAATTTTTAGCACTTTGTGGTACTTCTGCTTGAGGACAAGAAAATTTGGGAGGGGAGGACTATCATGTCCCCTCAAAGTGGCCATTAAAGTATTGACCATGATGGACTCCTAGTGGGGCTCAATTTGACATTCATTATTATTCCTAGGGAAATTTTGTAATAATTAATTAAGTAAGGCATGTATCTAAGTTTTATTTTCCATTTAAATTATTTATGCTAATTAATGAGGTGTAAATAAGCTGCCTTGTTAGGTGGGGCACATTTGGCAAGTCTACTTGCTAAGTAAAGAAAGAGGAAACACTATGACAAAAGCTGTCATAGGAAAAAAAGTAGAAAGTACCTAAAAGCAACAGAAAAACAGTCAGAGATAAAAGCAGGCAAGTTTTGCAAAGGAGGGCGCAGTCTCCTCTTTGAGAACTCAGAAAAGCAGTAAGGGAAAAAATAGGAAAGTCTAGGAAAGGGAAAGCAAAGTTTCCTTTTGGGGACTCAGTTGGAAAAGCAGAAAGTTGTCATAAACAAAGCAACAAGATTTTTTCTAAGGAGAGCGCATTTCCTAATTTAGGAGATTAGTTGGACTTGGAAACTTTTACACATGGCTCTACTTGCCAAATTACCCAAGGGAGGTGCCTATGTGGCTAAGGTTAGGGTTTTTTGAGGGTTGACTTGCTCTCACAAGTTGCCTTGGATCCCCACTTGCTAAGCAGGTCACTCAACACTCTATTAAAGAATAATTCAACCCCATTGACTCGGTTTGGATGTTTATTATGTTGATTTTTATGAATATAATGCTTCCCTTCTGAGTTTTATGCCTTAGGTTCTTGGGAGATGCACCCCAAGGTTCTCATTCCCTCTCTTCTATTCCCCTTTTGTCCCCTTCTTATTGCAGGTTACATTGGAGCTATGGAGCATCCTCTCTGAGTTGATTCAGGATTTGTTAGCAGACTACATCAATCCATTACTATATATCATATTTCATTAACAGCTCCAATATTTTTCTATATCTAAGTATTCAAACCTCCATGCCCTTCCTTGTATTATGTCAATAAAATACATTGTAATGATGCATAATTTTGAAGAGAGTGTTATAGTTAATTGATGAGAGAAATTTGAGTTTATTGGTTGTAATATGATATCATAAACATTCTCTTCAATTTTTATTCAAATACGATTCTAAATGGCTGATATTTAGTCATTTTAATTCAACCTAGTCTAGATTTGCATTGGAAAATAACTAGTTTTTCTAGTTCTTTCATTAAAGAGAACTGCTCACCCAAAAACTGATCTGTAAGTTCTTGTGGGTCACTGATAGACCCAAGTCCCCATATATAACTCCAAAACCTCTTTTTTTGTGTTCATACTACCATTTGGAACCTTCCACTACGCAGGGTATGTCTAAGCCAAAACTACCTATTTTTCCCAAATTGATCCCAAACTATTACGAGCTGTTACAAAGTGTTATAAACAGTTCAAAACATTATTTTATGACTAAATATCATCTCTCCAACTTTCCTAACCCACTGTTTGGAATATGGATTGATATTCCCTAGTTTCACGGTTTGGTGACTCAACAGCATGAAAGTAAGTTTCCGTGGTGCGGACTCTGAAATATTCATGGTCCCGGATATAAACATGTTAGGGGAATGGATTTCCAAATATTCACTCACTCTTTATTGATATCATATTCCCACTCTGCCTCTACAGAATTTCCCTACCTGAAACCTTGATTTCCCTACGCTGTCAGTGCACCGAATGGTAGAATTTGTAATTCATAAATTTTAATATAAAGTTTGCAGAATTGATTAATATTCTGATCTGTAATCAGAACAGGGATATTATAGTGGTATCAAAGCACTTTCCTACACTCCTGTGGAAAGAAGGCTCTCTGTTGACTAATTTTGCAGATCACCATTTCAAGTTGCAACCATGAGGGTTGTACCAGTAATTGAAGATGATGACTTTGATCAGTTTGTTGAAGAAGAAGAGGTGATCTATGTTAATGATGGGTTGAAAATTTCAAGAGACAAGGACGGTTAATTTTATGACCATATGGAATATGAAGAAAGCAATGTGGAACTACCTATTACCACCTAAGTTGTACTTAATGGGTTTTTTATCAAGTGAGCCTAGTGAACCAGACAAAGATTTTTTGTTCGGACTTCAGAAGACCTTCGGAAGTACTTCTGGGAAGTGCTTGTTGTACTATATCATATGTTCATACCCCATGGGGAAATTGTAATAAATGTTCTAGAATGATAGTGTTTGTAAAAGACTCAGTCTCTTAGGCTTTATTTGTCAATCCGATCAGCCCACGGTGTTTTTTCCCTTGGTTATTATTGGCTGTTAAATGAACGACTGATAATTTCTGAGTTTTTCACTCAATACCTCCAAAGTTCGGGTGGTTGGCTTGGCATTTAGGCCTATTAAGGTTATTAGAGTCTATGTGTCAATGTATAAACATGATAGGCATCATGGTCGAGTCATATGAACATGTCTGAGTTCCCCTAGGTTTTTATTTTTTTAATTCTTTTAAGTTTTTTAAATTTTAATTTTTCCACAAAAACTTAGGCTATTTTTTAATAGTTTAATTGGAAAATTTGGTTTTCTAATAAAAGTGGGCCAAATAATCAATTTTAGTCATGGGGGTGCTCATTTTCAAGCTAAGAGCACCATGTAAACCCATAGACCCACTTTTTTCAAGTTTTGAGTGATTTTCCATCACTCAGGTCAAAAAACCCCAAAAATCAATTATTGATTATTTTAATTAATAAATTGATGAATAATGGAGCAAATCCAAAATCCTAGATCAGTGGATTCTCAACCGATTTGATTGAAATTAGTCAGATAGGCACTAGATTGACTAGATCTGACAAATCCTTGACTGAAGGAGGTGATCTGGACAGAGACAGAGTTGAACTTCAGCCTCCTTTATGGGGAATTGCACCCTCTCTTTTTCCTCCACACGTTTGGGGTCTTCTGGAAGCTCTGTGGTTGATGTGTCAGTCAGCAGGTTGATGTGTCAGTTAGCAGGTTGATGTGTCAACTCAATCATCCCCCTGATTGACAAGTAGGCTTAGTGGAAGCTTAGTTTAGATTCAAATTGGCATTGATGGACTCTCCTTTAGCTGCAGTGGTTTGTCTCCTTGGGATTTGCGCCCCCCTGGACTGGATCTCCTTTTTTTTGTATAAATAAAGCTCAGATCACCTCTTCCAAGCTAGTTAGAACTGGGATTTAGGTGTTGTTTCTATTGTACTGTTGTTATTGTTTATTATTCTGGAATAAAGAAGCTTTGGAGGAAAGATCTATGGTGTAATGCTCTTCATGTGTGGATGGTGATTGTCTAATGCTTATGAGGTATAATCTGTGTTATTTATCTTTTCTTTTGCTGGTTAATTGTTGGCATTGAAGGAGAGAGCTCCCTTTTGTTAGGGTAAGAGTTTATTCTAGTTTGATTTATGCTCTTACCGTTTCCTTGTTTCAGATCTATTGGAGTTGCATGTATTTTAAGTTTAATTGCATGCTTTCCAATTATCTTTTCCAGCAGCACCTATGTTTTAACCATATGTTTGTGCAAGGATTTCTAAGTTGCAGGTGATGTTGCTTGTAGAAGAGGTTGATATAGTTTGCATATTCCTCATATTCAATATCTTCTAGAGGACATAGTCCCTCGGTGTTCCACCAAAGCAGACTCCAAAGTACAACATTCCTAGGCTTCCAACACGCTTTCTCTCTCTTTCTCCTTCAAAAAATCAATTTTCTCACCTAGTTACCGTGTTCAAAAGATTTGATATCTTTTGGATCTGTTATATTGAAGTAAAAATTACATAGATCTTCTATTTCAAAGCTCATAGTCTATATCTCATTTCTGAAAAGTATCATTAAGCATTCTAGATCTAGATTAGGGAAATCGTATGTTTTGCATGGCAATTTAAAGAGAATCTGTAGGTTGCATGCATTTACTTTTATGTTTTAACAAATATTAAATCCATAAATCAGTGCATATTTCATTGGCTGCACAAACATCAAGCCAAGATCCCAAGGAAAGCTTGCTTTCCTCGGTTCCTTTTTCACCGGTTTAGCTTGTTTTAACTTAGTTTTGTTTGAGTTAAAGTAGGCTGACCCAAAGGTACTCTTAAAGTGATTTTCGGGATATTTAATTCTAACATTCTTGATTTTTTTTTAGCAGGTGTAACAGAAAAGAAGAGAAGATTTTGTTCTAAAGTGGCCTCGGGATCGTTCAAATCCCCCAGGGGTCTCCCCTTTGACTGAAATCTTAAAATTTTGGAAAAGTTGTAGGATCTTGGTTTCATCCCATATAAGGACCAAGAGGATTTTGATATTTCAGTTTTCTGATATTGTAACCAATAATGATAAAAGGAAATCCTTTTTGAGTAGGATATTTCGAGCCCGCTCCCCATCCCCCAAGGGGGGATCTGTGTCTGTTTCACTTTTTTGCATTTTTCCCTTTTTTTCTGTTCTAGTTTAGCATTGACATGTAGGATTTTATAATTTTATAATATTTTTCATTATTCCATGTTTTCAATTCAAAAGTAATCATACTACTTACCTCACGACTTCCCAATTGACCCGCAAGGGGAAAGAGATGCGTGGCAGGACTAATTAGAAAACTAGTGTTGTGTATCTCTGATTCCATTTTATTTTATTGTTTTGATAATAATAATAAAATAAACCCCTCCTTGATTCCCTGATTGAGGTCCACTTGGACTGAAAGAGGTTCCTGGAGGGTTTTCTTTTTAATAAGAACACCTCTTCTAAAATTTACTAAAAATAACGAAGACTCTAGTGTGTATGCTTTGTACTTGTTTGTGGTTCATCTGATCAGTCAAGATGCATAAAAAACACTTGAGTGACTAGATTAATTAGTCCTCACCTCCCAAATTGACAAACCATCAAGCGAAAATCCAATGCCTCGAACAAAATGTAAGCAGTGGCAAAATACCCAAAGGAGTGGGAACAACTGGAAAGTTACCTCGAGGCTCTGATCTCTATCACACCCTAACGGGTGCGTTATGAAAAATAGTCTCTGATATTCTGTTCGAGCCCACAAACACCTTATGGGTAGCTGTGAAAGTTCACTTTTGGACATACTCCAAGTACCCCTCGGGTATATCTAGAGTCCCCTTTTTTCCTAAATTAATTCATTCACATTCCACATTAATTTAAAATCTACCAAGAGACATTTGAAAAACATTCATTCAAGCACATGCAAGCACATTATTTTCTCTGTTGACTCCATTTAAGGCACTGGTGATTTATATGATCATTTCTTTCAATTATATATCTATATTTAGTGACATTACTGTGCTTATATGCTTTAAATCTTGCATCTAGTTATATTTTGCTTTCACTGCTTAACTTTAAAACTCCTAAACAACTTAATCATTATAATACCATCACACTAAGTAATTAGCCTTAGTAATTTAGTAGGGTCTACCCCCCTTGGCTTCGTTAGGAGTTAGCCTGAATGGAGGAGTCAAGAACAAGGTGACATCCTTGACTCGAGACTTGCCCCCAAGGACACACCAAGTGGCTTGAAGATTTCTGCCATGTAACCCAGGTGTGTGAAAGGCGGCAACACTTTTTGGCGTCGTTGCTGGGGATAAATATTTTTATTCCCGAGTACAAGTTAGCTTAATTTTTTTCTAAAACAACTAAAAAGATAAAAAAATATTTGATTGATTTAGTATTTTAAAAAAACATAAAAATTAAAACTTGATCCATCTGGTGACTCCACTGTCTAACATCCCTTCAAAAATTTCTACCCAAAGAAACTGCTGAAAATTATTCAATCCTCTCCCTGATCTCGAAAGGTTTATCAGGGAAATATTGAATAGGAAGAATTCCCGTAGAAACCTTGAAGATTTAGGATACCAATCCCTCTCAGATATCCATCAAATATTTGTAGAGAGTCATACCTACCAATCTCAAGAAATGATGGAATTCCTAAAATCCCTTGAATTTTCTCAGATAGAAGGTACTCCCCATGACATTCCAAATGATGCTATCAAGAAACTCCCCATATTCCAGGGCAATAATTCCATCACTGCCAAGTCTCACCTTCGAAAGTTTGAAAAGCACCTGGTTAGTTATTGCAATGATGCTGCCCATAACCATGAAGATGTCAAAATGAAGCTCTTTTCTTTATCCTTAGAGGATGATGCTGCAGAATGGTACTCCAACCTAGGTGATGATTCATATAAAACTTTTAGTGAATTCCTAGAGGGTTTTAAGAAGAAATGGGGAGAAAAGAAAGAACCAAGACACCTGCTTGCTGCCCTTCATAACATAAAGAAGATGGAGAATGAAACCATGGATGAATTTAACACTAATTTTAGGCGTGTGGTTGTGGACCTCCCTAAAGATATCAATCCAAACTATGCCTCCATCCTCATATCTTACATCAAATATTTCACTACTAATTTGAGGTACCAGTTAAGAGACAAAGAGCTGGCCGACCTAAAAACTGCTCAAGAATTGGCCGAGAAAATAGAAAAGAATATGCAATCTTGAGGAAAGTCTAACATTCCAGGTTACACTAGGGGAAACACTTCATACAACAAAGAGAAGGGTAAAGCCATTGAATCAAATAAAAAGGGACCCTCTAAATATCCCATGGAAAAGGTAATAGACATGATAAAAGACTTGGTTACTAGTCAAAACCAACTTATGGAAAATCATTCCGCACAACTAAATCATATGCACAATAGAATAATGACAATGGAAAGAAATAATGGACCTAGGAACTTTCAGCCTAAACAGAATCATAGGTATCAAAATAAATCTCCTCAGTAAGAATCTACTTTTCCAAACCAGTTAAACTCAACTAACATGGTAGAAGAGGTCATTCCATGGTGTAGACCTTGTGATCAATTCCACCAGGAAAGCACTTGTTATATTGCAAACCAAGTTATAGTACATGGAATTCTTGAGGTCAGTAATCAGGAAACAATGTTAAGCGAGTATGATCATGTGTACATGGTAGGCCAAACCTACCCTTTATCAAACCAGCATTGACAGCAGGCCATGGATTACAGCTATGAGAAGGATCTCCTTTCCAACTTTTATGGTGCAATACCTTCTCCGGAAACAATCAAGGAAATGAAGGAGGCTATATTCAAGAGTTTAGTTTATCAAAGAAAGGAGAAGCCATTACCATCTAAATAGTACAAGCCAAAGGTAACCTCTCCTCCTCTCCCAGATCCCCCTGTTATCCCTTAATCAAATGTTGATATGGGAGAATGGATAAGTAGTGCTAAGATTCATGTTTATGCAACTGATGTCCTTAAAATTCCTAGTCAAAAAGAAAAGTTGTTGAAAGCCATAGAGGATAGTCAAAGTAAAACTCATAATATTTTCAAAGAAGATCCTCTCCCTAATAATAATGCTATATTTGAAGCTAAACATATTGAACCTATAGATATGCCTATAGTCCTCAACAGTGTTGATCCGAAAAGAGAAGACCACCTGCCTTTTTATGTCTCCCTCTTAGTTGATAACCTTGTCCTTCATAACTGCATGTTAGATTCAGGTGCTTCATCAAATTTCATGACAAGAAAAGTAATGGAACAGCTAAATCTAAAGGTCTCCCGACCCTACCACAATGTTTGTGCAATGTATGCAAGAGAAGTTGAAGTGGTAGGAATAATCTTAAATTTACAAGTTAAGTTGGCAAAGTATCGTGACATCGGCATGTCAATGGGTGTGGTAGCGATAGATGTTCCAGATAATTGGGGTATGTTGCTATCCAAAATATGGGCCGCAACTCTTGGTGGGTACATTCAAATGGATTGGATATATGCTACTATACCTGCATCACAAAACACTAGGGTGATACTCCACAGAGAGAAGCTAAGGAAACGACATGTAGAAAACCCTAAGAAGCCTGGAAATGAATTTGTTCATTTCACTAATAACTTTGGAAACTATGCTATTTTGTCAAATTTCATGGACCCTATTAAGGAAAACATCAAAAATGAAAATATAGATGAAGTTTGGAAAATGTACTTTGACGGGGCTTATTCCAAATCCAGAAAACGTGCGGGCATCATGATCATCTCTCCTTCAAATAAATTCTACAACTTTGCTTTCAGGTTAGAGTTTGAAGTATCAAACAATGTAGTCGAGTATGAGGCATTACTCCTAGGGTTAGAAACCGCTAAAGACATGGGGATAAAGATGTTGAACATAAAAGTTGATTATGACTTAGTTGTTCTTGATATTAAGAAGCAATATCAATGCAAAAATGACAGACTAAGGAAGTATAGAAATGCCACATGGGACACTATGGAATGGTTTGATGCACTTAACATTCAAAATATCCATAGGGAAATGAATGGGATAGCAGATAAGTTGGCAGTAGCAGCATCCACCCTTCAGCCATCAGATGAAATGATTAGTGGGAATGGAAATATGGAAATTAATTTCATACCTTCAATTCTAGATAATATAGATCACTGGCAGGTGTTTAAAGATGATGAGAAACTCTTGAGATTCATCCACAATCTCCAAGAGTTTGAAGGTTGCAAGATCAATTATCAGCAATACGGTAAAGAGTATCAGGAGTGCGAGGATAATGAAAGGAATCACATCCCGAGTAGCCTTATAGCTTTCGATAATATTTTTTATTGACAGGATCATCATAAAAAACAAAAAGAAGAAATAAAAATTGGAGATTATTTCGAAATAAACATAGGAACTGATAAGGACCCCAAGTTAATAAAAATTGGAAAAGGTACTTCGAAAAAGGAAAGGAACAATTTGCTCAAATTAATCAAAGAGTATAGATATGTGTTGGCCTTTAGTTATGATGAACTTAAATCCTATTGGGAAGATGTGTTTCAACAAACTAATCCTCTCACAGAAGAGGCCAAGGAGGTCAAGCCTTTCCGACAAAAACTTAGGCGAATAAATCCTAAGTTGGTCCCCATTGTGCAGAAGGAACTTCAGAAGATGTTAGCAGCAGGGATCATATAACCTACAAGACATTCATCATGGTGCTTCAACTTAGTTGTTGTCAGAAAGAAGAATGGGTCAACTAGAATATGTCTAGATTTCAAAAATCTGAATACATCATGCCTTAAAGATAATTACCCATTACCCGACATGGAAACATTCCTTCAAAGAGTAACAGGATCAGGTATGATGTCCATGTTGGATGGATTTTCCGGTTATAACCATGTGTTGGTAAATAAGGAGGATCAACATGAGACTACATTCACCATACCTTAGGGTACCTACAATTTTTTAAGAATGACTTTTGGCTTATTGAATGTTGGTGCCACCTTCCAAAGAGCCATGGTTTTTTCCTTCAAAGAACTTATAAGAAAAATAATCGAAATATATCAAGATGACTTAACTATTTTTTCAAAGGAAAGATCTGACCACATAAATCATCTTAGGCAGGTTTTCATAAGATGTCGAAAATATGGTATTTCCTTCAACCCCACCAAGTAAATATTTGGGATTGATGAAGGCAAGTTGTTGGGGCACATCATTTCTAATGATGGTGTCAAGGTTGATCCTGAGAGAGTTGAAGCCATTAAGAAAGTCCCATTGCCTCTAAATCTAAAAGCTCTCTAGTCTTTCAATGGTCAGATCAATTTCATAAGGGGATTCATCCCAAATTTAGCAGAATTAATGAAACCTCTGCAAAAGTTATTAAAGAAAGATGCCAAGTTTGAGTGGACGGATGAAGGGAAATATGCTTTCAAGTCTATCAAAGATGCCATATCCATGTCCCTGGTCTTGATTAGTCCATATTATTCCAAGGAATTACATATATTTTCCTTTGCCTCAGAAGACACCATTGCCGGTGTTTTGCTTCAAAAGAATAAGGAGGAACAAGAGAAACCTATAGCCTTTATGAGTAGAGCCTTGAAATATTCAAAGTTGAAGTATACCACCATGGAGAAATAGGATTATGCCCTTGTCAAGTCCCTTAAACATTTCATAACTTATGTAGGTTGCTCCAAAATTATTGGGTATGTACCCCATGCAACTATCAAGGATATCATGTCTCAACAAGATTGTCTAGGAATTAGGGGTAAGTGGGTTTCATCAAGGGGCAAGGTCTTGCAAAGATGTTGACCCAAGGAAATGAAAAGGCTTTAGGAATAATCTTCCAAAACAGTGATTCATAACAAAGTGTATCAGACGAGCTTCAGATATTAGAGCAGCACCCTTGGTATACTGACATCATCTTTTTCCTCTGCAACCTTACATGCCATGATCAATTACTTGGCCATAAAAGAAGAGCATTAAGGTTAAAAGCAACTAAGTATTGTTTAACAAAAGATGGTTTGGGTTGGTGAAACCCCGATGGTTTAATACTTAGATGTGTCAATGAACCTAAGTCCGAAAAATTAATGGTTAGTTCCATTCAGTATTTTGTGGTGGACATTTTGTAGCAAGAACAACCGCCCATAAAATATTTAGAGCTGGATACTATTGGCTGAACCTATTTTCAGATGTGCACAAGTCTGTCAGAGTTTTCCCCTAGTGTTAGTTATTCATCGAAAAGCAACAAATGAAAGCCTTGCCTTTAAATACAATAGTAGTCCAAACCCCTTTCCAGTAGTGGGGGCTTGATTTCATCGATAAGTTCAAAGATAACTCGAGCAATGGTTATTCTTGGATTCTTACCGCCACTGATTATTTCACCAAGTGGGTAGAGACGATACCCACCAAGAAGGCAACCGATGCTGTAGTCATGGATTTCTTAGAAGATAGCATTATCACAAGATTCAGTGTGCCACCTAGAATCATCACAAATAATGCCCCTTGCTTTGTTTCCTTCGAGATGTCATCCTTTTGTTTCAAGTACAGCATTGTCCTATCCCATTCATCCAACTATTATCCCCAACGAAATGGTCTAGCTAAGTCAAGTAACAAAAAATTAATGACCATAATCAAGAAAACTGTGGGTGACAATAAAAAGGCTTGGGATAGCAAGATCAAATTTGCATTATGGGCAGATAGAATCACAAAGAAAAGTTCAACCAGGAGGATCCCTTTTGAACTTTTCTATGGCCTTGATGTCACCTTACCGGTCCATTTAAAGCTTCCACTGTATCACCTTCTCCAGACCTTCAGCTCAAATCAGGAGGCCATTCAGAACAGAATAAACCAGTTGATCGAGTTAGATGAGAGTAGAATAAATTCCCTTCAGCAAAGTATCAAAAATTCAGACAAAGTCAAGAGAACCTTTGATAGATCTACCCAGCTGGGATCCTTCAAGTAGGTGACATAGTCTTGCTTTCGGACAAACTATGGGAGAAACATGGGAAACACTGAAAGTTTATGGTTGGGGTTGTATATAATTGATGAAGTAGCAGGAAAAAATTCTTTCTATCTAAATGACCTAGAAGGAGAAAGGTTAATCCTACTAGTGAATGGATTTCCCCTCAATATTTTCTTCGCTGAGACAGTTTCATGCCTTTATTGGCATTGGTGTTTTTAGGGCCAATTTCTAAACCTTTCCCTGCATGTATTTTTAAATTTTATGTATCATATTGTTGTATTATAGATATTGTTGTACCATGTTACTAACCTTGAAATTTTTATTTTATATATTACTTTTGTAAAATATTTCTTTTTTGTACATCATAGACTAATTATGTACATTAGTTTGATTTTATAGTTGATATATATATATATATATATATATATATATATATATACATGTTACTGGCAAACTTTAATTTCTATGCAGGACCCAAAGATTCCAGAGTTCTCACATCCTCTTCTTTAAATCAGAAGATTAGTCAGAGAATGTGTCCCTACATGGAGCCATAATGTTACCACCTAAGTTGTACTTAGTGGTTTTTTATCAAGTGAGCCTATTGAACCGAACAAAGATTTTTTGTTTGAACTTTAGAAGACCTTCGGAAGTACTTCTGGGAAATGCTTGTTGTACTATATCACATGTTCATACCCCATGGGGGAATTGTAATAAATGTTCTAGCATGATAGTGTCTATAAAAGACTCGGTCTCTTAGAATTTATTTGTCAATCTGATCAGCCCAGGGTGTTTTTTCCCTTGGTTATTATTGGTTGTTGAATAAACAACTGATAATTTCTGAGTTTTTCACTCAATACCTCCAAAGTTGGGGTGGTCGGCTTGGAATTTAGGCCTATTGAGGTTATTAGAGTCTATGTGTCAATGTATAAACATTCTAGGCATCATGGTTGAGTCATATGAACATGTCTAAGTCCCCCTAGGTTTTTATTTTTATTTTATTTTTATTTTTTTTTTAAATTTTAATTTTTCCACAAAAGCTTAGGCTACTTTTTAATAGTCTAATTGAAAAAATTGGTTTTGTAATAAAAGTGGGCCAAATAATCAGTTTCAATCATGGGGGTGCTCATTTTCAAGCTAAGAGAACCATGTAAACCCATAGAACCACTTTTTTCAAGTTTTGAGTGATTTTCCATCACTCAGGTCAGAAAACCCCAAAAAATCAATAATTGATTATTTTAATTAATAAATTGATGAATAATGGAGCAAATCCAAAATCCTAGATCAGTCGATTCTCAACTAATTTGATTGAAAACAGTCAGATTGCCACCAAATTGACTGGATCTAACAAATCCTTGACTGAAGGAGGTGATCTGGACAGATCCAGAGTTGAATTTTAGCCTCCTTTATGGGGAATTGCACCCTCTATCTCTCCTCCACATGTGTGGGCGCTTCTGGAAGCTCTGTGGTTGATGTGTCAGTCAGCAAGCTGATGTGTCAGCTCAATCGGCCCCCCGATTGACAAGTAGGCTCAGTGGAATCTTAGTTCAGCTTCATATCGGCATTGATGGACACTCCTTCAGTTGCAGTGGTTTGTCTCCTTGGGATTTGTGCCCCCTCTGGGCTGGATATCCTTTTTTGTATAAATAAAGCTTAGATCACCTCTTCCAAGCTACTTAGAACTGGGATTGAGGTGATGTTACTATTGTACTATTGTTATTATTTATTATTCTAGAATAAATAAGCTTTTGGAGGCAAGATCTATGGTGTAATGCTATTCATGTGTGGATGGTGATTGCCAAATGCTTATGAGGTATAATATGTGTTATTTATCTTTGATTTTGTTGGTTAATTGTTGGCCTTGAAGGAGAGAGCTTCCTCCTGTTAGGGTAAGAGTTTATTCTAGTTTGATTTATGCTCTTATTATGTGCTTGTTTCAGATCTATTGGAGTTGCATGTATTTTAAGCTTAATTGCATGCTTTCCAATTATCTTTTCCAGCAGCACCTATGTTTTAACCATCTGTTTGTGCAAGGATTTCTAAGTTGCAGGTGATCTCGCTTGTAGAATAGGTTTAGATGGTTTGCATATTACTCATATTCAATATCTTCTAGAGTACATAGTCCCTCGGTGTTCCACCAAAGCAAACTCCAAAGCCCAACATTCCCAGACTTACAACACTCTTTCTCTCTCTTTCTCCTTCAAAAAATCAATTTTCTCACCTAGTTATTGTGTTCGAAATCTTTGATATCATTTGGATATTTTATATTAAATTAAAACTTACATATCTATGCTATTTCAAAGCTCATAGTATAGATCTCATTTCTGAAAAGTATCATTAAGCATTCTAGATCTAGCTTAGGGAAATCGTCCATTTTGCATGGCAATTTAAAGAGAATCCATAGGTTGCATGCTCTAGATTTTATTTTGTGTTTTAGAAGAGATTAAATCCAAAAATCAGTGTATATTTCATTCGCTGCACAAACAGCAAGCCAAGATCGCAAGGAAAGCTTGCTTTCCTTGGTTCCTTTTTCATAGGTTTAGCTACTTTTAACTTAGTTTTGTTTGAGTTAAAGTAGGCTGACCCAAAGGTACTCTTAAAGTGATTTTGGGAATATTTCATTCTAACATGCTTGCTTATTTTTAGCAGATGTAACAGAAAAGAAGAGAATTTGTTGTTCGAAAGTGGCCTCGGGATCGTTCAAATCCCCCTAGGGGTCTCCCCTTTGACTGAAATCTTAAGATTTTGGAAAAGTTGTAAGATCTTGGTTTCATCCTGTATAAGTACCAAGAGGATTTTGATATTTCATTTTGTTGACATTGTAACCAATAATAATAAAAGGAAATATTTTTTGAGTAGGATCTTTCGAGCCCGCCCCGCATCCCCCCAAGGGGGATCCGCATCCATTTCACTTTTTGCATTTTTCCCTTTTATTTTGTTCTAGTTTAGTATTGACATGCAGGATTGTATACTTTGATAAAAAATTTCATTATTCCATATTTTCAATTCAAAAGTAGTCATACTACTTACCCCACGACTTCCCGATTGACCCGCAAGGGGAAAGATATGCGTGGTAGGACTAATTAGAAAATTGGTGTTGTGTATCTCTGATTCCATTTTTCATTTATTGTTTTGATAATCATAATAAAATCAACCCCTCCTTGATTCCCTGATTGAGGGCCACTTGGACTGAAAGAGGTTCCTGGATGGTTTTGTTTCTAATAAGAACACCTCTTCTAAAATTTACTAAAAATAACAAAGACTCCAGTGTATATGATCTGTACTTGGCTGCAGTTCGTTCGATCAGTTAAGCTGCATCAAAAGCACTTGAGTGACTAGATTAATTAGTCCTCACCTCCCAAATTGACAAACCATCAGGCGAAAATCCAACGCCTCGAACAAACTATAAGCGGTGACAAAATAACCAAACGAGTGGGACAAACTGGAAAGTGACCTCGAGGTGCCGATCTTTGTCACACCCTGATGGGTGCGTTATTAACAATAGTATTTGAGACTCCGTTCCATCCCAGAAACACCTTGCGGGTAGCCATGAAAGTTCTCTTTTAGACATACTCCAAGGACCCCTCGAGTATATCTGGAGTCCCCTTTTCACCTAATTTAATTCATTCACATTCAACATTAATTTAAAATCTACCAAGAGACATTTGAAAAACATTCATTCAAGCGCATGCAAGCACATTATTTTCTCTGTTGACTCCATTTAAGGCACTGGTGATTTATTTGATCATTTCTTTCAATTATATATCTATATTGAGTGACATTACTATGCGTATATGCTTTAAATCTTGCATTTTGTTATCTTTTGCTTTCACTGGTTAAATTCAAAACTCCTAAACAACTTAATCATTATAACACCATCACACTAAGTAATTAGCCTTAGTAATTTAATAGGGTCTACCCCCCTTGGCTTCGTTACGAGTTATATTGAATGAAGGAGTCAAGAACAAGGTGACAGCTTTGACTTGAGACTTCCCCCAAGGACACACCGAATGGCTTGAAGATTTCTGCCACGTAACCTAGGTGTGTGAAAGGCGGAAACACTTTTTTGGCACCATTGCCAGGGATAAATATTTTTATTCCTAAGTGAGACTTAGCTTAAATTTTTTCTAAAACAACTAAAAAGATAAAAAAAACAAAAATTGATTGATCTAGTCTTTAAAAAAAAAAACATAAAAATTAAAACTCAATCCATCTGGTGACTCCACTGTCTAACATCCCTTCAAGAATTTATACCCGAATAAACCACTAAAAATTATTCAATCCTCTCCCTGATCCCTAAAGGTTTATCAGGGAAATATTGAATAGGAATACTACATGTAGAAAGCTTGAAGATTTAGGAGACCAATCCCTCTCAGATATCCATCACATATTTGTAGATTCATACCTACCAATATCAAGAAATGTCAGAATTATTTAAACCCCTTGAATTTTCTCAGATAGCAGGTTCTCCCCATGACATTCCAAATGATGCTATCAAGAAGCTCCCCATATTCCAGGGCAATAATTCCATCACTGCCAAGTCTCACCTTCAAAAGTTTGAAAAGCACCTCGTCAGTTATTGCAATGATGCTACCCATAATCATGAAGATGTGAAAATGAAGCTCTTTGATTTATCCTTAGAGGACGATGCTGCAGA
The DNA here is from genome assembly GCA_001517045.1 of Pseudotsuga menziesii. Classification (NCBI taxonomy): domain Eukaryota; kingdom Viridiplantae; phylum Streptophyta; class Pinopsida; order Pinales; family Pinaceae; genus Pseudotsuga; species Pseudotsuga menziesii. The sequence goes on along the minus strand of LPNX010436980.1, from coordinate 151,269 downwards.
ATGGTACTTTGACCTAGGTGATGATTCATATAAAACTCTTAGTGAATTCATAAAGGTTTTTAAGAAGAAATGGGGAGAGAAGAAAGAACCAAGAGACCTTCTTGTTGCCCTTCATAACATAAAGAAGGTGGAGAATGAAACCATGGATGAATTTAACACTAAGCTCAGGCTTGTGGTTGAATACCTCCCTAAATATATCAAGCCAAAGGATCCCTCCATCCTCATATCTTACATTGAAGCTTTCACTAGTGATTTGAGGTACCAGTTAAGAGACAAAGAGCCGGCCGACCAAAAAACTACTCAGGAATTGGCCGAGAAAATAGAAAAGAATATGCAGTCTTCAGGCAAGTCCAACATTCTAGGTTACACTAGGGTAAACACTTCATACAACAAAGAGAAGGGTAAAACCATTGAATCAGAAGAAAAGGGAACCTCTAAAGATCCCATGGAAAAGGTAACAGACATGATAAAAGACTTGGTTACTAGTCAAAACCAACTTATGGCAAATCATTCTGCATAACTAAATCATATGCACAATAGAATAATCACAATGGAAAGAAATAATGGACCTAGTAACTTTCAACCTAAACAGAATCAAATGTATCAAAATATAGCTCCTCAGTAAGAACCTAGGATTCCAAACCAGTTAGACTCAGCTAACATGGTAGAAGAAGTCATTCCATGGTGTAGACCTTGTGATCAATTCCACCAGGAAAGCACTTGTTATATTTCAAACCAAGTTATAGAACATGGAATTCTTGAGGTCAGTAATCAGGAAACAATGTCAAGCGAGTCTGATCATGTGTACATGGTAGGCCAAACCTACCCTTTATCAAACTAGCATTGGCAGCAGACCACAGATTACAATTATGGGAAAGGATCTCCTTTCCAACTTTTATGGTGCAATGCCTTCTCTGGAAACAATCAAGGAAATGAAGGAGGCTAGATTCAAGGGTGCAGTTTATCAAAGAAAGGAGAATCCATCACCATCCAAATAGTACAAGCCAAAGGTAGCTACTCCTCCTCTCCCAGATCCCCCTGTTATCCCTGAATCAAATGTTGATATGGAGAATGGATAATTAGTGCTAAGATTCATGTTTATACAACTGATATCCTTAAAATTCCTGGTCAAAAAGAAAAGTTTTTGAAACCCATAGAGGATAGTCAAAGTAAAACTCATAATATTGTTAAGAATATCCTCTCCCTAATAATAATGCTATATTTGAAGCTGAACATATTGAACCTATATATATGCCTATAGTCCTCAACTATGTTGATTCGAAAAGAGAAAACCACCCACCTTTTTATGTCTCCCTCTTAGTTGATAACCTTCTCCTTCATAACTGCATGATAGATTCAGGTGCTTCATCAAATGTCATGACAAGAGAAGTAATGGAACAGCTAAATCTAAGGGTCACCCAACCCTACCACAATGTTTGTGCAATGGATGCAAGAGAAGTTGAAGAGGTAGGGATAATATTAAATTTACAAGTTAATTTGGCCAAGTATCATACCTTAAATCATATCCAAAAACAAGAAAATCATATCCAGAAAGAAGAAAATATATCATACCTTAAATCATCAATGGATCTTCCTAATGAAGTGGGAGACAAGCCCCCACCAACAGCATGTAAACTAGAAAAATCGAAGGAGAGAAATCTGATGCAAAGGGCTGAACACGGTTCAAAATTTTGGAATTTATTGAAGCATTGTTGAGCCTCATTTTGTTACCATTTTTGGCGATTAAATAACACATTTAAACACATATTTTATTATCTTTAGTATATTTTATGTCATGCATATCGTTATTTCAGCACAAGGTAAGAACAAATTTGATGTTATTATAACTTTGGTTATTAATATCATTTTTATGATTTTATTTAACTCAAAAGTATATTATTTAAAGCATATTTAATGTATTTTGTGATATGTATATTCATTTGCATATTTTATAGTTCGTTTGGGAAAAAATAACACCAAAACGCACTCAGCCTTCCCTTCGCACCATAGGTTCATCTCATGATCCAGCTTGGCATTCAACTCGCCCATCAGCCTGCGCATTGTTAACATCCAATATCAGGCATTAAATGTTGAAGAGTTCTGCAAACCGTTATGTTGACCACATGCCTAGGTGATAGCATAATCAACAATCTAAAAGGATCTCTGGTGCATTGATTTCACCATCCTATTTTCGCTGCTCATGCATTAAAAGGAGGGAACGTTCTAGAGAATTGTCGTTGTCATGATGATGTTGCTTACAACCACGTCACCAGCCCACGCATTTAATTGAAGAAGTGCCCTCATTCTAGAAACCTATCGTGTGTGCTCTTCCCGATTCACCACGATGCCATGTTTTCCCTAGATCGACGCACATCCAGATCATGACTCAGTGTTACGTTCAGCTCGCCCATAAGCTTGCGCACTGTCCATAATCAGTTTTGGGAATTTAAACATGAAACATCTTGCAACCGACTGATTATCCATGCGGCTAATCACACACCAGCTTGCAAACTCACATGCTCATGCTAATGAGGGACCTGCATTCTAGAATCCTGCTGTGTACAAGCCTGCGCTGACCACCAGTCCATGCTCCACATTAAGGGATGGGTCATCACCACATCAAGCACGCTGAAGAAGCCTGTTGACGCTAAAGAAGGAGTAGACTCGCCATATTATGCCACGATCACATTGAATGAAGAGCCAAACAATGCATTCATTGCAGATCAATTATGTGCTTTAAAGATTGCCTAAAATTAGAGAGCAGTTGACCTTTCCAAGTCGACTTTCTCATCTCTCATATAAGCTATATATATCAAACTCTGAATACAGAGCAGAGTTAGTCAAACTCATATTCAGAAGTTAGTTAGCCAAGAGAGTTAGAGAAGTATTTTGTAGTTATGTTTATGAAATTGAATAAAGAGTTGTATGCATTGTTGTCGAAGATTGTGTTTCAGTAGGAGTTAGCAGACATCACCCCTGATTGCTAAGAGGGCCCCTCATCAACCAGAGGATCATTTCTTTGTTTAATTTAGTTCTTTCTTTTTTGTTTTAGCTAGTTTAGTTTAATTTCCAGTTTGTTTTCATTAGTTAATAGTAAATGCTATTTTATTTTTTGTATTTCATTAGCTTAGTTTTATTTCAGTATTTAAATAGGTAGATGTGTACATAGCTTTTCTTTCTGTCATTTGTTTTCAGTTATTTACTTTTAGTTAGTTTATTTACAGTCAATTCATTTCAGTATTAATTTTAGTTTGTGTTTCAAATACATAGAATAGTTTTCTTCCATTAGGATTCAGTCTTGTCTATTTATTTCCTGTTATGAATTTTCTTATATAGAATAGTCTTCTTTCATTTAGATTTAGTTCTGTTTATTTATTTCTTGCCATGAATTTGCTTAAGTTAATTTTCAGTTTGTTTAAATTAATTTCCAGATTACTAATTAGTTTTGATTTCTTTTTGTTTAAGAGTTAATTTGAAGTTAATTTTCTGATGATATAGGTTTGTTTATTGATTCCATGCATTAGGTTTAGAACTACATAACTTCAGCTAAAGGATTAGTTCATTTAGATATTTTTTACCATTTTTGTTGTACAGACCGCCATTCGGACTGTCTGTCCAGTCTGCCATTCAGTCACCCTTTACAGACCTACTGTTCGGTCTGTCATTTAACCCTCGGTTCTGTTTTTATTATTTTTTTATGTATTTTCAGATTGTTTCTAGTTTTGTTTTGTCAATATTTGGATTATGTTTGTAGTTGGTAATATTATTTAATCATTGCAATTAAAGTTTGATTGTTTTAGGTTATTGATTAAGGTTTTATTAATTTTCTTTTATTTTCTTTTCACCTTAAATTAAATATAGATTAAGTTGTTCTTATTTCTTGAATATTTAAACACTGATTTTATTTCAGTGTTGTTTTACGTCATAGTTATCTTCATTTGCATATAAAGTTTAGGGTTAGATGTATTATTTTTAAGAGGAAGTTAAATTATTTGTAATCATAGGAATCATTCTTGTTTTTGGTATGTGTTTATTGAAGAATAAAGTTAATATATCTTTATTAAGTTTTCTAGTTGCTTATGTTTATTATCTTTATTAAGTTTTCTACTTGCTTTTTCAATTTTCTATTCTTTATAAGATAAGTTGTCTTTTTACCCTAGCCTTTCGCTTAAGGAGTAGTTAGTTGATTATTTGTCATTTCAGTTATTATAATTTCTTGTATGAGTTAGTTTCTGAATTTATAATTATTATTGTCTATATCTTTCTTTTTAGTAGTTGTTTAAATTTGATATTCTGGTCCAGTCCAATTATTTAGATAGCTTTAGGAGTTTGACTCGGTTTTTTTTATCTTTCAATCTTTTTTTTATTAAAATATTTCCACGACACCCTAGGATCCTTTTTACCTTTGCATATATTTTGTATCAACTCTAATCCTACCAACCCCAGTTGATAATTAAATATTAGGTGTATTTAAGATAGTAGAAAACACCCAACATTTTTGGCGTCGTTGCCGAGGAGTTTTTTTATAAGGTAGAATAAATAGGGTTCCTTTATAGTTTATATAGATAGGTAGATTACTTTTATTTTACACAGCAAGAGGGAGGGGAGAACAGTAAGACGCAAAGACAACTTCACTATGAAATTCCTGGAATTTTCGTGGTGTAACAGCCAGGCGCATCCACTATAGTGGGGTGCCCCAAAGCCTTGTTGTTCGTTTGTTGTTTTTGTAAGTGTGTTATTTTCTACATTTGTCATTTTCTTTTTAGAACCGGTGCATTTGTTATAACAGGCACCCCCAAAACCAGCAACAATACTAATAGCATAAGTTTCCTTTAATTTAGTTTTCTTTTCATGAACAGACTTAAAGATCCCCAGGGTAGATTTATTAAGACAGGAAAATCTATCAAAATTATTACTAACTCTTCCAGGGGATGTAATACCCCAACTAATAACTCATCAGAAAGGTATCGAAAAACACCTGAAGGGGGTAATTCTGCTTGGAAACCTAAAGAAACTCTTCCAAGAGATCTTACCAAGGGAACCATAGAAGGAGAAGGAACCTTGCCCAAAGGTCCTGAGGACCTCATTCTGGAATAAATTCAGAAGGATCGACCATTAGTAACCTCTAGTTCTCCACTAGTCACACAACTAAAGGATACGACCTTTTCACTAGTAGGAAGTCTGAACCTTGTCGAATTTGTTGGTCCTTAAAAGGTAAAAGCCCTCTTTGGAAACCCCTTAGATACAGTCATCTCACAAATTGAGACATCCATAGTAGAACCTACTTTCCCTCTAGTGTTCAATAAGAAAATGGTTGACCAGAGCAAGATCTCTCCCGAAACAAAGTGTGGGGACGCTCCATTATCACCTTGAAAGGAGCTTCCTAGGTATATTTATATTAAAAACCCAGCCTATATGGATGGACAGGGAGAGAACGAAGATCACAATGAAGTTATAAATAACGAGGGAGAAGGAGAGAATCAATCTGAGGCTACCTTCGAGTTTCCTATTCTAGACACTGTACTGGATGTAAATATGAAAAATATCCCTCCTTCTTCTTTACCTACCTTTTATGGAAAAAGTAATGAGGAATCAGACACATCCTTGTTTGAGTTTGATATTCTCTGTAGGAGCTTTAATTATCTACAAGATTCTCACAAACTAAAACTCTTTCCCGCTACATTAAAATATTCTTCCTTGCGATGGTTCATAGGATTAGGTGAATCCACTATCAGGACTTGGGATGACATGAGAACCTCATTCTTGAGAAAGTATCAAGAATACTGTAAACCTAAAGATTCTCTACACGATATATTCAAGATACAACAACTTGAAGATGAAATCCTACACGATTATCTCGAAAGGTTCGTTTATACACTTCATAAATCAAAGTATCATGACCTTTGAGAAGATGCGGTACGTACATTGTTTCTCAAAGGAATCTCCAAGGACTTGCTAGAGAGTCTTAATCTCATGGTAGCTGACGATATCTCTCATAAGACCTTTGCACAGATCGGTGAGATGTGTAAAAATTATTCTAGAAGTAGGGTTAAAGTTGGGAAAAACTTTCGAGAGCCTTATAGTAGAAATGTAAGAGGAAACGTTCCTAGTTCAGGAGGGGTTACAAGGATGGAATTGGGTAGCCTATTGGAGAATTTTAAGACTGACATCTTACAAGCCATGGGTTCTCAATTAGATGCTTTACAAGCCAAGAAAAGGCAAGATGAAGAATGGGCAACAATTATTTTTTTGGTCCAAGGTGTAGGACAAAAAATCCCCAAAATGAATGTCCATTAAACAATATCTCTATATGTCACATCTGTACAGAGGAACATCCGACAGATAATTGCCCATCCTTTCCTGGATTGCAAGCCATATATAAGAGTGGAGATGTAGGTGAAACATCTAGGAGGCATCCTTGGAAATCTAGAGATCAACCAGCATACCAGTTTTTTCCACCACAATCCCCACCTTGTTACTCTCCATACCAATAACCCCAACAATGGAAAAATCCTATTTGGCTGAGTTAGCCACCTCAGTATCCTCCTACTCAATTTCCACAACAATAGTATTGGTCATAAGGGTGGAGAGGAAAGCCATACCCTTAGTCACAACATATCCCTCCACCTAATCATCCTTATCCTCAGCATCAACCAAATTTCCAGTAGCATTTGCATGGATTTGTACCTCCAGTTCCTCTCATTGCACAACAACCTCATCACTTCCAGAATACAAATCCTCCATGACCGACATTATTACCTGCACAACCAATACCTAACCCTAATAATAAACCAACTCAAGCTCTTAACAATATTTAGTTGCAAACTCTTACATCTTACCTTGTTTCGATTGTACCTATACATGAGATTCAATTATGGTCTGGAAGAGTTGTTAATGATAAACTCAGAACATCAGTCATCATTTGTGAGGAAAATGAAGAAGAAGAAGATTCAAATGAACCCATGAATGATGCCATCTTGGAGGATGTGAACAATCCAAAAGTTTCAATACCTACCCATCCTCTGCAAGATCCTATTCAGGAACAAAGAATTTCTCCATTTCCAGTAAGACTAGTAATAGAAAAACCCGTAGTTCATTCCGAGTATGATATCTTGAAAGAATTAAAGCATATCTGTGTCAAAATCCTATTATTGCAAGATATTAAATATATACCAATTTACAGTAAGGTAATAAAGGAATTATGCATTAAACGCCCAGGGAAAAATCAAAAAGACCCCCGTACAATTCATGTCATAGGAGAAATGTTTGAATATATGTCAGATCAGTCCCAGATTGTAAAGTATACAAATCTAGGAGCCCCAGTAGTGACTGTAATTATAAATAATACCACCATACATAACACATTAATCGATTTAGGAGCAGCCATCAATATGATGACCACCACAGTTTTAGAAGCTTTATAGTTGGGACAATTTCTTCGACCTACCCCTTCCATATTGAAACTAGTAGACCTTACTACAGTGAAGCTTGTTGGAGGCTTGGACGACATTATTATATCAGTAGCTTCATGGGAATACCCCGTCGACTTTATGGTCATAGAATCAAAGGATCCTTCTAAAGGGCATCCTAATATCTTGGGAAGACCATGGTTAGCTACTACTAATGATTTTATAGGATGTAGGGATGGGGAAATTACCATTTCCAATGGGTTGTCTACCCAGAGACTTATTTTATATCCCCCATCACAACCAATAACTGAAAATTCATGGTGGTTAAATTTTTCCTTTGGGGATGAATATTTTGATGACCTTTCCTTTCCTAGTGATTTCTCCTGGACATTGCAGGANTTTCCTCCACCACTAGTATAGATTTTCCTCAGTCGTTTGCTAAATTTGATCAAATATTTGGAGATGAGTTTCAGGAAACTATGGCTCTCTCAATGTTTATAGAAGATCCTTGCGTCTTCACAATCAAAGAGCATATGGGACCTTTCACCATACCTTGTGAAGTCGGACTTGAAAAATTTCTACACATAAATGTAGGGTTAAGTGAAGATCAACAAGCTCAACTATTTAAGGTTCCTAAAAAAAAAGCCAGAGCATTCACATGGGAATACACTGATATGAAGGGTATACACCCTGGCACTTGTACTCACCACATTTATATGGACCCTAATATACCACCTGTAAGACAGCCTCAGAGGAGGATGAATCCTGCTTTGAAGGATATAGTAAAAGAAGAATTACAAAAACTCCTTACCTTCAGTTTCATCTATCCTATTTCCAATAGCAAATGGGTGTCTCCTATAGTGGTAGTTCCAAAGAAAGTTATAGGGAAATGGCGTATTTGTGTTGATTTTAGGGAGCTAAAAAAATCCACTCTTAAAGACTACTTTCCTTTGCCCTTTATTAACCAAGTATTAGATACCTTGTCAGGTAAACAGTATGTATCCTTTCTTAACGGATATAGTGGATACAATCAGATCCTAATAGCACCTGAAGATCAAGATAAGACCACTTTTACATGTCCTTGGGGGACATTTTCTTATCGAGTTTTTCCATTTCGCTTATATAATGTACCCGCTACTTTTCAGCGAGCATCCTTAGGCATCTTTTCTGATCTTATACATGACTGTGTTGAGGTATACATGGATGATTTTACAGCCTATGGTAATACTTTCCAAGAAGCTCTTGACAACCTCAAGAAAGTTTTGATATGATGTTAAGAGAAAAACTTAGCTCTTAGTCATGAAAAGTGTAAAATGTTACTAAATGAAGGTATAGTTTTAGGACACCATATTTATTCTCGAGGAATTAAGGTAGACCCTGCTAAGATCGAAGTAATAGTTGGCCTTCCCTCTCTAAAAACCCAAAAGGAGGTGATAAGATTTCTGGTTCATGCTGGATATTATCATCATTTTATTGAAAAATTTACAAAGATAGATGCACCAATGTTTAAATTGCTCATAAAATAGGTAGAATTCCAATGGACAGAATCTTGTCAAAATGCTTTTGAGATTTTGAAAGCTAAACTATCAGTAGAACCAATACTTAGGGGCCCTGATTGGACCCTTCCCTTTCATATATCTATTGATGCTTCGGATACAGTAATAGGAGGATTCCTAGGCAAAAAAATAAGCACAATCAACTTATTCCATTTATTTTATCAGCAAAAATCTTTCTTCTGTAGAACTAAACTATACTGTCATTGAAAAAGAATTTTTGGCAGTAGTCTATTCTATTAATAAATTTTGCCATTATATTAAAGGGTATGAAGTTTTTGTGCACACCGATCACTCTACCATTAGATTCTTAATGAATAAACCTATTACTAATGGTATAGTTACCCGGTGGCTTCTCCTATTATAAGAATTTAATATTACCGTCATTGATCGACCTGGTAAAAAAAACTTAGTAGCAGATTTTCTTTCTCGTATACAACACGATAGTGATACTAAACCTATTGATGATACTTTTTCTGACGAAGATCTGTTTGTTGTATCTTTTCAAACCCCTTGGTTTGCTAATATTGCAAACTATCTAGCAACTGGAAAAGTACCACACCATTTGGCTCCATACGAGAAACGTCGCATAATAGTACATAGCTCTAACTATTCCTGGGTTGATACCGACCTCTTTCGCACTGCCCCAGATATTATTATTAGAATATGTGTGTGAGAGGATGAAATGATATACATCCTCCGAGCATGCCATGATGGACCATGTGGAGGACATTTTTTTGATAGATGAACAGCATACAGAGTACTGCACTCTGGTTATTCATTAGAGGAAATTTCAACACAAAATGGGCATTTTAACTTTGATTCAAATTACATGTCATCATGTGTTAGCTAATGAAATTGCTTTAAATTTGAAATACCATATAGGTCTTAAACACTTTTTTAATATAAATTTGGGGATAGGTAGCATAAAAACACTACTTTTTTTGTTTGTATTTTCGACATATCTCCCCATTTTTTTACTCAAATTTCGATCGGGAGAGCTCGTTGGATGCGGAATTTAGTTCCGCATCCAACGAGCTCTCCCGATCGAAATTTGAGTAAAAACACGGGGAGATATGTCGAAAATACAAACAAAAAAGTAGTTTTTTTCTTTTCTTCCTCCAAAATTAATAAATATTATTTTATTATTTTAACTATTATTTTATTAATTCATTTTAGGAGGCCCATTTGGAGTTGAAATTTCCTCTAATGACTGGCCAAGTATTTTTAAGGATGCTTCCAAGTACGTTAAAGGATGTGATAGTTGGCAAAGAATGGGTAGATCCATAACATCAGACCAAATTCCTTTACAACCTCAGGTCATGATTGAGCCTTTTGAAAAATGGGCTCTTGATTTTGTAGGACCAATCTCTCCCATGTCTTGTAAAAAGAAATATATCTTGGTTTGCACAAATTATGTTACCAAATGGGTAGAAGCTAAACATTTTTTTAGGGCTACAGAGAAATCTGTAGTAGAATTCATATATGAAGAAATCTTTACCCGATTTGGTGTACCCAAAGAAATTTTCGCAGACCAAGGTACTCAATTCACTTCCAAATTAATGCAAGAACTCACTACAAAGTATGGTATCCGACATTGCAAGTCTTCACCTTACCATCCTTAGGCTAATGGCTAGGTAGAATCAACCAATAAATTATTAGAAGCTATTTTAATCAAGGCTATTCACTTACATCATAAGGATTGGGCAAATGGACTTCCAGAGGCTTTATGGGCCTATAGGATAACATGGATAAATACTATCGGACATACCCCCTATGAGTTAGTATATGGCAAACAAGTCCTTTTACCTATTGAATTTCAAGTTAAAACCTTTCCTAAGGCAGCACGGTTAGGTATGGATTTGGACAAAACACAGAAACAATGAATCCTACAGATTAATGAACTATATGAAATTAGACAGGATGCGCTCCAAAGAACCATGCTAATACAGCGATGGCATGATAAATTTATCAAGCAAAAGAAATTTAATGTCGGATATTGGGCATTACTATTCAATTCACAGTTTAAAAACTTTAAAGGAAAATTATCTACTCGTTGGTTAGGCCCTTATGAAGTAGTTACGACTTTTGACAATGGATTAGTAAAAATTAAAAAAATTGACGGCTCAGAAGTTTCCTTTGTAGTGAATGGACATAGACTTAGGCATTATCATCAACCAACATCTAGACAGGATTTCGTACAAAATGTTTTACATCAAAGAGAAATGGAATTGATTGAAGAGGAAGTTATTTCCTCCTCCTCCTGATCCATGAGATCATTTTGGGTTATCATCACTTGTATATATGTAGACTCTATTTTTGCTTCTATGAATAAATAAAAGTCACTTCTGATAAAATAAATTACATGCGACTCTTTTGCTTTCTATGTTTTTATGAATAAATTGAATCATCTAACAAGTGGTTTTGCAGTTTGATCATGGATACTTTATCTCTATAAGAAGCTCATGAAGTATTATCTGGAAAAGGTAATTACGCTCGTAAGGTATCTTAACTCTTCTTAATTTGCAGTTTGTAGTGACAATTAAGGATAACTCCTTGCATATCATTCTTAACTGCTCCTTTTATGATTTAGATAGTTTCTGATATTTTGATTCAAACATGTATATTTCTGATTTGTTATTTCAAACAGTGCTTGATAAGACCTATTTTTATTATCATTCATCTTGTGCCTATGTATTACTAGGTCATCATGTACTTGTTATCAAACTTGTCTCTCAAATATCTCTTTGTGATAACTTGAGAGTAGGTGTAATTTTTACCTGTGGGGAACATTACTTATCTCTTCTGAAAAGGATGGATTCTAAGGTCAAAAGAACAGCTTTAAGTTATTCTCTTTTGACATGATTTATGATTAAGGGAAGTATGAAAAGTATTTGTAAGTTTATTTCTGTGAAATCGAATTATGTGTTTTAGCAGGGCTTAGCACACTCTAGTACCAATTGGCTTCCATATATTTAATATCATTATACAAGGAAACCCCACCGGGGTATTGAACAGGCCTGATGGCAGCAGTTCAATGCTACGTAACAACTTAAAACTAGGATAACTCATGAAGTATTATCTGGAAAAGGTAATTACGCTCGTAAGGTATCTTAACTCTTCTTAATTTGCAGTTTGTAGTGACAATTAAGGATAAATCCTTGCATATCATTCTTAACCACTCCTTTTATGATTCAGATAGTTTCTGATATTTTGATTTAGACATGTATATTTCTGATTTGTTATTTCAAACAATGCTTGATAAGACCTATTTTTATTATCATTCATCTTGTGCCTATGTATTACTAGTTCATCATGTACTTGTTATCAAAACTTGTCTCTCAAATATCTCTTTGTGATAACTCGAGAGTAGGTGGAATTTTTACCTGTGGGGAACATTACTTATCCCTCTGAAAAGGATGGATTCTAAGGTCAAAAGAATAGCTTTAAGTTATTCTCTTTTGACATGATTTATGATTAAGGCCAGTATGAAAAGTATTTGTAAGTTTATTTCTGTAAAATCGAATTATGTGTTTTAGAAGGGCTTATCACACTCTAGTACCAATTGGCTTCCATATATATAATATCATTATACAAGGAAAACCTGTTAGGATATTGAACAGGCTTGATGGCAGCGGTTCAATGCTGCGTAACAACTTAAAACTAGGAAGCTCGATAAATGCAAGTAAACCCATCGGGGTATTGAACAAGCTCACTAGCAGCGGGACTATACTTGCATGGTACCAAGATAAAATCATCGGGGTACTGAACAGGCTTGTTGGTAGCGGGGAAATATTGGGTAAAGGAAATACAGGAATTTTTTCAAAAAAATTATAAATAAAATGTTAAGGCCCATTATCTTTACTGTCACTTGAGAATCGCTCTAAGTTTTCCTTCTACCTCGCCATCTAATTCAATCAATACCTAGGATTTTATTATCCTATAAATGGGACCCATAGTTACATCTCTCACACACTCCAGGGAAAACTTAAAGTATTCTATGATGACAAGATATCTTTACAATGAGGCATAGATGTCTAGCTTTTCCTATGGCATTCTTTCGATTATATTATTGTCTCTTTATATGGTCTTTCTAAGTATTGTTATTATTCATAAATATACATATCTGAATCACTTTCCTTTACTAGAAATTTTTTCTTTTATTTATAAAACAATAACAGAATATTCGCACTTTTTATTATCTGAAATAAACTATTCTTCTCCTTTGCATGAGGACATGCCATATCTTTGGTTTGGGGGAGCATTAGGAAGATTCGGAACAAAATATTTGTCTGCTTTTGTCTTTTATTATTATTATGACAAACTTGCTCATCTCTGACAAATGTTAAAGTGTTTTCAGGTTTTAGCATGAAGCACGTTTTTACAAAAATATATCGATCAATCAATATGAAGGATTTGATGGAAGACTTTACGAAGGATCTAAATAATGGTTCAGATAATGGTCTGAATGAGATATTGTGGAATTATAGAATGAATGATTAAAATTTGTCAAATTTTGTTTTCAAAATTAGTTTTATTTTTGTATGGATGCTTTCACCTTAAAATTTCTTTTGTTATCATTTTACTATTAGTGTCTTTTTATTTAAATACAAATGAAAACTATTTTTCTTGAATGTTATTTATGCATTTGTGATATATGTTCAAGTTGTCCAAAGTTTTACTTTGGACATGGACATGGTTGAACTAACGATAAACCTTATAAATTTATTTATCAAACGCATATGCTTGTTACATGACACACATCTCGAATTTTTCTATAATAGCATGGTCTCCTAAGAAATCCAAATATTTTACTATTCCATCATTTTTCTGAGACTGGTAAAATATTTTCTATTTTGACATGAAATAAATATTCTTTTATAAATTTTAAATTATTCCCTTCATTCGCCAAGTAGAAGGCAGTTACTAGCGTAACTTTTCCTTCTTCCTTAATCATTTGCTTTTTGCTCAGTGGGACCTAGCATTTCTCTGGTTTGGGGGAATGTTGAGTCTCATTTTGTTACCATTTCTGGCGATTAAATAACACATTTAAACACATATTTTATTATCTTTAGTATATTTTATGTCATGCAAATCGTTATTTCAGCACAAGGTAAGAACAAATTTGATGTTATTATAACTTTGGTTATTAATATCATTTTTATGATTTTATTTAACTCAAAAGTATAATATTTAAAGAATATTTAATGTATTGTGTGATATGTATATTCGTTTGCAAATTTTATAGTTCGTTTGGGCAAAATTAACACCAAAACACATTCATCCTTCCTTTTGCACCATATGTTTAACTCATGATCCAGCTTGGCGTTCAGCTCACCCATCACCCTGCGCACTGTTAACATCCAATATCAGGCATCAAACGTTGAAGAATCCTGCAAACCATTTTGTTGACCACGTGCCTAGGTGATAGCATAATCAACAATCTAGAAGGATCATCGATGCATTGATTTCACCATCCTATTTTCCCTGATCACACATTCAAAGGAGGGAACGTTCTAGAGAATTTTTGATGTCACGATGGTGTTGCTTACCACCACATCACCAGCCCACACATTCAATTAAAGAAGTTCCCTCATTCTAGAAACCTATCATGTGTGCTCTTCCCTGTTCACCACGTTGCCATGTTTGCCCTAGATCGACGCACATCCAACTCATGTCTCAGTGTTCCATTTAGCTCGTCGTTCATCTCGCCTATCAGCCTATGTGCTGTCCATTATCAGTTTTGGGCATTTAAACATGAAACAACCTGCAACCAATTGATTATCCATGCATCTGAACGCACACCAGCTTGCAAACTCACACGCTCATGCTAATGAGGGATCTGCATTCTAGAATCTTGTTGTGTACAAGCCTACGCTGACCACCATTCCATCCTCCACGTTAAGGTAGGGGTCGTCGCCACATCAAGCACACTAAAGAAGCCTATTCACGCTAAAGAAGGAGCAGACTCACCATATTATGCCACGATCACGTTGAATGAAGAGCCAGACTATGCGTTGGTTGCAAATCAATTATGTGCTTTAAATATTTCCTAAAATTAGAGAGCAGTCGACCTTTGCAAGTCAACTTGCTCATCTCTCATATAAAATATATATATCAGTCTCTAAATACAAAGCATAGTTAGTCAAAGTCAGAGTGAGAAGTCAGTTAGTCAAGAGAGTTAGAGAAGTATTTTGTAATTCTATTTTTGAAGTTGAATAAAGAGTTGTATGCATTGTTTTTGAAGATTGTGTTTGAGTAGGAGTTAGCATACTTGACCCCTAATTGTTGAGAGGGCCCCTCATCAACCAGAGGTTCATTTCTTTGTTTAATTTAGTTCTTTTTTTTTTTTTTAGCTAGTTTAGTTTAATTTCCAGTTTATTTTTATTAGTTAATAGTAAATGCTATTTTATTTCTTGTATTGCATTAGCTTAGTTTTATTTCAGCAGTAAAATAGGTATATGCACGCATAGCTTTGCTTTATGTCATTTGTTTTTAGTTATTTTCTTTTAGTTAGTTTATTTACAGTCATTTCATTTCAGTATTCTTTCAGTTTGTATTTCAAATACATAGAATAGTTTGCTTCCATTAGAATTTAGTCTTGTTTATTTATTTCCTATTATGAAGTTGCTTATATATAATAGTTTGCTTTCATTTAGATTTAGTTCTTTTTATTTATCTCTTGCCATGAATTTGCTTCAGCTAATTTTTAGTTTGTTTAAATTAAATTCCATCTTACTAATTAGTTTTTCTTTCTTTTTGTTTAAGAGTTAATTTGAAGTTACTTTTATGATTAAATAGGTTTGTTTATTGATTCCATGCATTAGGTTTAGAACTGCATAACTTCAGCTAAAGAATTAGCTCATTTAGATTAGTTTTTACCGTTTTTGCTGTACGGACCGCCATTCGAACTGTTTGTCGAGTCTGCCATTCAGTCACCCTTTATAGACCTATTGTTCAGTCTTTCATTTAACCCTCGGTTCTATTTTTATTGTTTTTATGTATTTTCAGATTGTTTATAGTTTTGTTTTGTCAATATTTGGATTATGTTTGTAGTTGGTAATTTTATTTTTAAAGCATTACAATTAAAGTTTGATTGTTTTAGGTTATTGATTAAGGTTTTATTATTTTTCTTTTATTTTCTTTTCACCTTAAATTAAATATAAATTAAGTTGTTCTTATTTCTTGAATGTTTAAACACTAATTTTGTTTCACGGTTGTTTTAGTCATAGTTATCTTCGTTTGCATATAGAGTTTAGGGTTAGATGTATTATTTTTAAGAGGAAGTTAAATTATTTGTAATCATAGGAATCATTCTTGTTTTTGGTATGTGTTTATTGAAGAATAAAGTTTAAATATCTTTATTAAGTTTTCTAGTTGCTTCTATTTATTATATTTATTAAGTTTTCTACTTGCTTCTTTCAAAGTTTTATTTATTAAGTTTTCTACTTGCTTTTTCGGCTTCCTATTCTTTATCAGATAAGTTGTATTTTTACCCTAGCCTTCCTCTTAAGGAGTAGTTAGTTGATTATTTGTGATTTTAGTTGTTATAATTCCTTGTAGGAGTTAATATCTGAAGTTATAAGTATTATTGTGTATACCTTTCTTTTTAGTAGTTGTTTAAATTTGATATTCCAGTCCATTCCAATTATTTAGATAGCTTTAGGAGTTTGACTCGGTTTTTTATCTTTCGATCTTTTGTTTATTAAAATATTTCCACAACACCCTAGGAGCCTTTTTATCTTTGCATATATTTTGTATCAACTCTAAGCTTACCATTCCCTGTCGATAATTAAATATTAGGTGTATTTAAGATAGTATAAAACACCCAACAAGCATGATGAAACTTTAATGACAAGGCATGAAATTATTTTTGATCACATGGCATTCCAACCTTCAGATATACCCTCCACTTGACATCATGGAAGTAAGTGTGCAGAAAATTCAAAGGCTGACATGTATGTTGAGGATGATTTTTGTGTGGTGGATCCATGCCACAAGAAAAATGGCCATATATGTCATCTATTAGAAGAAGAAACCTTGCTACATGATATTCTTGGTGAGCCACATCATTTGAGTGGATCACTAAAGGAGGACAGAAAGAAGCTTAGGGCAGCCATGAAAAAATTTGTTGACATCAATGCCTTGGTGGCAAGATGTTGTTGGAAAGATTCTAGTTGAGATATGGAAGGAGAAGCCTTTTTGGAGGAGTGCATAGCACTGAAAGAAGGAATGGTCAAGATAAAGGAGAGCTATATGAACCTACTGTTTGAAAGAGACCATCTCCTTATAATGGATGAAATGTATCACTATGTAGTCAAGAAGGAAGAAGAAGAAATAGAAAGGCTCATCAATAAGTTTTGGATCACTAATGACTTATTGAAGAGCACACAGATATCCCTTAAAGAGTCAAAGTTGTAGATATGTCGACTTTAAAATGATTTGAAGATGTCACACCTTTCATGTTTCATGGAAGAAATTTTTTTGGGTATAATGGAGGGACCTCATGTGGAGGACAACCATGAGGGAGTAGCAGATTTGCAGGTGTTTGTAAAGAGCCCTGATGAAGATTATTTTTCCAAGCACCTGTTGGTATGCAGAAGGGCATAAAGGAGTTCATAGATATGAGAAATATGGATGAGGAAATTTCAAGTGAATCAACAAGAAAACATGATCATCTACCCAGGGATTGGGTAACTAAAATTATCACAGAAATAGAGGATAAAAGATGTACTAGAATTGCTTGCACCGGTGAAGGGTTGGCTGACACATATGCTTTGGAAGAGACACATTTTAACAACTCCTTATGGATGGTAGAATATGATCCATAGGAGGTGGTTGATCACATACCATATGGATCAGAAAACAAAAGTCCTTTTTCATCCACTGATTGGGTGGATAGACTCCACCTTGGGAATAAAGGATGTGGGAGGTAAAGAGTTTAATTCCTACAATAAGTTCTTTGCTGTGAATGGCATTGTCATGACATGTGGACAGCCGCAAAGACTTAATTTTCAGCCATTGGATACCTCCCTTACACATGCACATGAGGTGCATTCTAAATTTTTTGTGCTTAAGGAATTTTGGGATGCAGATGATGAGTTCCAAGCACATTCCCATTGCCCGAGAAAGGATGAATTTTCTCATGGAAGGAGTCATTTTTTCAGTGAAGAGTCAGAAGATATCCCTTGTGTTGTACCATCCCATAATGAGTTTGATGCATACACACCTTTGGTGGGCACTTTTTGCAGAGGTTTGTTTTACTATAAATCAATCCACACTTCTATTTCAGCAGGCACACATAGGGATGAAAATTGGGTGAAGGGATTTTTCCTATTGATGCCACATGAGGAGCAGGAGGCTCCCACATATTCCATTGATGACTTCATGGTTCAGAAATGTGGTATGGAAATTTCACCAGTACCTTTCTATGTGTCCATGAAACATCAGAGTCATCTATTTGATGTCTTCATCATGCATGGCTATGAATGGAAGTTCCACTTGAGTCAGTTTGGTGGAACAAGTAGCATAATATTGAGTTTTTACACCAAAACAAAGATAGCAGATGAGGAATTCCATGTCTCGTGGGAGAGTTTAAAAAATGTTCAGTTTGGCATGGGGGGAGATGAGCTCCCAGTATGCTGGTATGATTTTTATAACCTCATTTTCCTCCTCTACAATTATAACATTTTGTTGTTTTTATTGATGGGTGGAAGGAGGAAAATAAAACCATGGGATCTAGGAATTCTTAGGAATGACAGAGTTCAAAAGGTGGTAGAAAAATTTGGGTCCTTGCAGAGGCGTAAGTGGGATCCAAGAGTTCTACTCAGTTACTTTAACTGGGTTGGAAATTTTGCTAAAATTAGTGGCATCAAAGAAATGACTATGATCATAGTGGTGCAGCAGAAACATGGTGGACAAATTTGCAGCACTCTATGGTGCTTCTGCTTGAGGACAAGAATATTTGGGAGGGGAGGATTGTCATGTCCCCTCAAAGTGGCCATCAAATTATTGACCATGATGGACTCCTAGGGGGGGCTCAATTTGACATTAATTATTCTTCCTAGGGAAATTTTGTAATAATTAATTAAGGCATGTATCTAAGTTTTATTTTCCATTTAAATTATTTATAATAAATAATGAGGTGTAAATAAGATTCCTTATTAGGTGGGGCACATTGGGCAAGTCTACTTGCCAAGGAAGGAAAGAGGAAACACTATGACGAAAGCTGTCATAGGAAAAAAAGGGGAAAGTACCTAAAAGCAGCAGAAAAGCAGTCAGAGATAAAAGTAGGAAATTTTTTCGAAGGAGGGCACAGTTGCCTCTTAGAGAACTCAGAAACGTTGTAAGGGAAAAAAAAGGAAATTCTAGGAAAGGGAAAGCAAATTTTCCTTTTGGGGACTCAGTTGGAAAAGAAGAAAGCTGTCATAAATAAAGCAGCAACATTTTGTCTAAGGAGGGCACATTTCCTAATTTAGGATATGAGTTGGACTTGGAAACTTTTACACGTGGTCCTACTTGCCAAATTACCCAAGGGAGGCACCTATGTGGCTAAGGTTAGGGTTTGTTGAGGGTTGACTTGCTCTCACAGATCACCTTGGATCCTCACTTGCTAAGCAGGTCACTCAGCACTCTATTAAAGAAGAATTCAACCCCATTGACTCAGTTTGGATGTTTATTATGTTTATTCTTATGAATCTAATGATTCCTTGCTGATTTTTGTGCCTCAGGTTCTTGGGATATGCACCCCAAGTTTCTCATTCTCTCTCTCCTCTTCCCCTCTTCTCCCCTTCTCATTGCAAGTTACATTGGAGATATGGAGAAACCTCTCTGAGTTGATTCAGTATTTGTTAGCAGCCTACAGAAATAAATTACTGTATATATTATTTCATTAATAGGTCCAATATTTTTCTATATCTAACGGTTCAAACCTCCATGCCCTTCCTTGTATTATGTCAATAAAATACATTGTAATGATGCATAATGTTGAAGAGAGTGTTATAGTTAATTGATGAGAGAAATTTTGATTTTATTGGCTGTAATATTATATAATAAACATTCTCTGTAATTTTTATTCCAATCTGATTTGAAATGTCTGATATTTACTCATTTTAAGTCAACCTAGTCTAGATTTGCATTGGAAAATAACTAGTTTTTCCAGTTCTTTCATAAATAGAATTCTGCTCACCCAAAAACTGATCTGTAAGTTCCTCTGGGTCACTGATAGACCCAATTCCCCATATATAAATCCATAATCTCATTTCATTATGGTCGTACTACCTTTTGGAACCTTCCACTACGCTAGGTCTCTCTAGGCCAAAACTGCCTATTTTTCTCAAATTGATCCCAAACTATTAAAAGCTATCACAAAGTGTTATAAATAGTTTATAAAATTATTTTATGACTTAATATCATCTCTGAAGATTTCCTAAGCCACTGTTCGGAATATGGATTGATATTCCCTAGTTTCACGGTTTGTTGACCGAGCAGCATGAAAGTAAGTTTCTGCAGCACGGACTATGAAATATTAATGGTCCCAGATCTAAATGTGTTAGTGGAATGGATTTCCAAATATTCAATCACTCTTTATTTATCTCCTCTTCCCACTCTTCCTATGCAAAATTACCCTACCTGAAACCTTGATTTCCATACTCTGTCAGTGCACCGAATGGTAGAATTTGTAATTCATAAATTTTAATATAAAATTTGCAGAATTGATTAATATTCTGATCTATAATCAGAAAAAGGATATTACAGTTGCATATGTCTTTCTACAGCACTTACAACATAATACAAATCAGGTCTTGTGTGTGAGAGATAGAGCAAATTGCCCACTAGTTGCATGTAGAGTGTAATATCTACCAATGGAGAATTGCCAAATTCATGCATTTTGATGCCAAAAAGAAAGGGAGACTTGGAAGCCTTACACTCATCCATGCTAAAATTATTTAGGAGGTCTGAAGCATACTTTGGTTGACTCATCTTGATGCCCCTTTCACCTTTCTCAATTTCCAAGCCCAAAAATTGCCTTAGCAATCCTAGGTCGATCATGGCAAATTCACTATGCAAAGATGACTCAATTGAACCAATTGAATTGGTGCAGATACATGTAATGAGAAGTTCATCAACATAAATAACAATAACCTAAAAAATACCATCATGTTTCTGGAAATACACATTAGGTTTTGATTTGCATCTAGTGAAACCAATAGAGAGAAAAAAAGCATCCATTTTTGCATACCAAGCCCTGGGGGCCTGCTTGAGTCCATACAATGATTTCTTCAACCTACTTACCAATGAAGGATCCTCTTATAAAACTTTAGGTTTTTGCATATAAATCTCTTCCTGTAGCTCACCATGCAAGAATGCACTTTTAACATCCATGTGGTGAACTTGCCAACCCTTACTAGTTGTCATGGATAAAACTGGTCTTAAGGAGTCCATCTTTGCAACCGGTGCAAAGATATTTGTGTAATAAAAACCATGGACCTAAGAATAGCCCTTATAAACTAATATTTCCTTATGTTTCATATCTGAATCATCAGCAGCAATTTTTGTTCGGAAGACCCACTTGCATTGAACAAGCTTCCACTTGGAAGGAAGGGGAACCAATTCCCATGTCTTGTTTTCTTGGAGGGACCGAAACTATTCTTCCATTGATGTTTGTAATATTTGGTCTTTAAAATATTGCTGATATGTCTGCAGATCAGACCCAATAAGCATATAATAGTGCTCAGCAAGAGCACTATCACTTGCAAAGGAAGAATTACTAGTTTGTGATCTAGTCTTCCTAGGCTCACAGGGATTTCCTGCCACTTCCCCTACCGCTTGAATGATTTTTTCAGCCCACTTGGGCCTTGATAGTGAGTTAGATACAGAAATATCATCTTCAGCCATATTTATATCAGACATATCAGAAAAAACAGAGCATGTATCATCACTTACACCTTCGAATGGTTGAGGAGAGGAGCATTGCCCCGGTGCAAGCTAGAAATTAGGAATTAGCTCTTCTTCAAATTTCATACTTATTTCAACAAATGTATTGCAAGTGGAACTATCAAATAGTTTGTAGCCTTTATTATCCTCACCATACACAACCATAATTCACTCCTTTCTTTGTGGCCGAAAGGCCTCCCTTTTTTCAGAAGGGATTCTAGCCCATGCTCTAGTTCCGAAAATCTTGAAATTTGAGACATTTGGTTTTTGGCTAAACCATGCCTCATAAGGTGTCTTTCCTTTTGCTGATTTGTGGAAGGCTATGTTTTGTATGTGTGCAGCACAAATAATGGACTCAGCTGATAGCTTGGGACTTATATCCCTTGCTTCTATCATGCAAGTGGCCATCTCCTTGAGAGATCTATTCTTCCTCTCGGCCACACCATTTTGTTGTGGTGTGTAGGGAGTTGAGTGTTGCATTTGGATTCCACACTCCTCAAAAAGGTGTTGCATGTTCTTGTTTATATACTCCTTCCCATTATCAGTCCTAAGGACTTTAATCTTATTCCCACTCTGATTTTCTACCAATTCCTTCCAAATATTGAAGTGTTCAAACAACTTAGACTTCAATTTGAGGAAGTACACCCAACAAAATCAAGAGTAATCATCTATAAATGTAAGTACATACCTTGATCCACCATATGATGGAGTAGAAAATGGAAGAATCAAATCTAAGTACCAACCCAAGTGGTTGTGTGGCTATCCTTTCCTTCCCCTTCTCATAGCTTTGCTCTAGATTCTTCCCAACTACACACCCACTGCATGCTCCAGTTGATGATTTTATTTGTGGAAGTCCTTCCACCATCTCATCTTTGTGTAGTGCTTGAGGTACTTGTAGTTCATGTGACCAGACCTCTCATGCCATATCTTGGAAACCTCATTGGAATGTGAGATAAGTGCTTGGTCATTGGAAGTGGGGAGGAAGTTAGAAAACTTGTACACCCTCTCATGGTGGTATGCATACCCAATTGCAATGATTTGGTCTATTGAGATTTCTCAAACCTCTACCATGTTTGGAGTGAAGGTCACTCTCTTTGCCTCTCTTGTATGGGTCATCTGATAAAATGATAGAAAATTTGCTGCAAGGTCTAGTACATACAACACATCACTGAAGTAACCATGCTTTAATTCAATCCTACCAATCCCCCTAGTATGGATATTTGAATCATCCCCCATTCAAACTGTTGGGCCGGTATTCGAATCCATGGAGGAGAAGAGCTCTCTTTTGGATACCATGTTCTTGTAAGACCCCTAATCAATGATAAAATATGAAGAGTTAGAGGTACCTACTACCAAAGCATGACATTTATCCTTGTTGTCATTCGAACTAGAGGCTCCATACTTCTTCCTTGTGTTGTCAGGGACTGGAATGTTGTTCTTCTCCAGTAGCTGTGCCATCTGGTCAATGGTATTTTTCATGCATGAGCTCTCTTAATTCCATCCCTTGTGCCAATAGGTGCATTTGGTATTATTTCCCCCCCCTTCTCCTTCTCCTTGGGAGGATTCGAACCCGCATCACTGGATTTGGGTTTTTCTGGTTTCTTCTTCTCTAGAAACTTTGAATTCTCAGGATTGGGCTTTCCCTTTGAGGAATTTGAAACTCCCATGGCCAAGGCTTGATCCTTAGTCTTGATGGTACCCATTTGTACTAGCTTATCTTGCTTCTGAGTTAGAGACTCCATGAAGCTAGCTAGATTGGAAATTTGCCAGTTTCGAAGTGTTAACTTGCTGGAGTGGAATGTGTTCACAAAAATTGAGAACTCTGGCCCCAACTTCAAAAGTATGGACATAATCAGTTGGTCCTATTTCTTCTCAATGCCACATTATTTTAGATGCAACACAAGTGACTTAAACTTGGTGAAGAATTCCTAGATAGTTTCATAGTGCATTGGGCTCAAGCTAATAAGCTCGTTCTCAAGCTGGTGACATCTTAGTTCATCAATTTTACCCAGAATTCATTCAGTGTGGTCAAACTATATATGTGAAACAATAGCTCTCTTGAGATGCTCAGGCATAACAATCAATATTCCTCATCTAATCTGTTAAAGTACTTGGCTTTCTCAACGACAGAGTTTAGCTCCACCTCTGTTCCCATGGTAACTATGTAAAGACCTTTGTCCCTCAATTGAATCACCATCTCTGCCATCCAATTGAATAAGTTGAAAGGTGTTATCAAGATGTGGGTATCTTCCATTTCTTCTTGCACTAATGGTAATGAAATTGCCGATTGTTCTGCAAAACACAATTCGATTTTATCTAAAATTCCTCTAAAAATGTAGCTCAAGTCACTCTGAATGGATCTGCAAATCAATAATCTCCAACAGGATCTGATACCATGTGATAAATTTGAACTATAGGAGAATCTAGAAGCGTTAGAAAACTCACAAATCAAATTTAGTGCAAAACCAACAAAAAAAAATTAATTGAGAAGGAAATTACACACACAAATGTGAACAGAACCGGGTTATTTTTTAATTTCTAACATAAAAACATTTTATCATCTGGTTTATAATACATCAAAATATTTTCATGAGGATTTAGAATCCCAATGTGAGTGTACAAGTCAAAATTTCCAAATTGGCATCAATCCCCCTAGGTGGGACAATCACACTCCAAATCATCCCAAACAGCCACAAATTGTTGACTGGAAATGGATGAGAATATGTGGGGAAATTATTACACCTTGGAATGCATGGGTGTGGAAATCTGGATGGTTTAGAGTCTCAAGGTGGCATTAAATGCACCAAACCAAGCCAAAAATGGATAAAATCCACCTCTAGCACTCCTAGTCAACCAAGTTGTCCGCATTCAATGAATGGGAGCACACTAGAAATGATGAGGGAGCACATGTGTCTGGTTGACTAAGATGGAGTGCTCATGTGGGTGTAAATGCCCCAATTTGACTTGGCATTTGTCCAACTAAGCACCCCTAGTCCACCACATAGTGTATTAATGAAAAAATGCAATAAAATTGACTAAGTAGTGTAACTAAGGTACTAATGAGTTGGATTACTGTTCTAATAAGAAGGTTTTCATTATAGCCATAACATTCCAACCCTAAACCAAGTGAATCTAAACCTAGGAACAAACAAAAATGTTCACAAACTTTTCTAAATATCTCTCCATAGACAATCTAAATATTCCCATATATCAACCATAAATGGGAAATGAAGAGAATTCATTTGTAACAAGGAAATGATTTTATTTGTTTGTAATATGGACTAGCAATATAATATAGAAAGAAACAATAACCGAACAAAACAATTTGCTTCTAACATATTTATTTGACCACTAAACATAACAGAAAAAAAAAATGAACAATGCTAAAATATCAACAGGAGGTTTCCCCACATTAGAATACGTAATTTGTCATCCCACCAAAATCCGTATTCAATTCTCCATTACAAATTCCCCATGATAAATTGGGACAAGGGAAAACAAGGAAGGAAATGAACAACACTTATCCGAGACAATCACAAATCCCATGGACATTGTTTTGGATACAAAAACAAAAATAGCCATAACATTTTTTGCATCCTAGAAAGTTGAACCCTACCATGTTCAGCTTCAAAGGACCATGTTTCCGAAACAAAATCCAATGAGGAAAAATTAAATGTGGAACCACAACAACAATATCTAAATTCTCCATTCAATTGATTAAAATCCCATGCCTATTGCAGAAAACAACCTAGGGTTTTGCTACCAATCCTAATAATTGAATATAGTTGAAGGAGAAATCCATAATTTGGAAGCAATCCAAAAATAGTGAACACAAACACAACACAATTCAATGCATCTAGAGTTGGGAATATACCTATGTCTAACAAGCAATAGAGACAAATGAAAGCAAGATCTGCCTCAAGCAACAATTTAGTACATAGAAGAAATGCATCCTTCCAACCAACAAACATGAAAGATCCTTGAGACCAAAGAATGATAGAACATAAACAAAACATAACGGAAATCCCATGGAAAAAAAACTTTTACCTCCAATCAGATTTCTCCAAAAGCAACTACAAGGACGATTTCGTAAAATCCAACGAAATAATGAAAGAAATAGCCCATACATTGAGCCAACACAATCAATGCACATGCAAAAATATCAAAATTTTCCAACCCTAATAAAAATCGAACCAATGACACCCTAACTCAAAGCCAAATACTGAACGAAAAAAATAGATCGAGCAACGATATTGTTGTGTATTGGTAGAACATCAACCAAAATACAACAATCTCATTGCTCCAGAAACACCACCAACACCATGGGAAAGACCTAAGAAATGGAAAATAGAACCCACATAAAACAACAATCCTTGGAATAAGGTAATGCCAAACCCTCCACATAGATTCACCCACATACATTCCTATCATGTTAGATACATATATTCAAGAATATATCAATGGAATGTTAAATATAATTGCAAATACCTAGTATGATTGGTCAAAATGGAATCCACGGATTTGCTGCAAAATATTTCATGTTTTATCTGTATTAACACATGAATTCTCTGCTCGCTACAGTGCCTTAGGATCCAAATCCTGAGTCCCAACATTAGCCGAGATGGACCCTTTGGCGTCCCACAAGATCAAATCTAAATAATAAAAATTGAAAACTTTTGAGGAAACAATAATATATTAATAAAATGATAATATTTTATTTATAAAAAAAAAAACTTAAAAACCACAAAAAACTATACACAATCCTAATTTTTTCGACATGCAACTAATTGAAAATAGAAATCGCTATATGCCCCATGCTACACATGGAAATAATAATACTATCCTAAAAAAGTAATTAAGTAGACGAAGCCATGTTCAAATCTCGCTAGCTCATTCGGTTAAGGTGTGGGTATCGTTAGTAAGGAAACCTGGGTTCAAATCCCTTAGGGGTGAGCTAGTTGGGAGGAGACACCCAAAAATCCAGCCATGTTAAGGGTTGGTGTGGCTTAGACCAAGTGAGCTACTTGGGTGATTTTGACAGCTTATATTTCCTTGGGTTTCAGCCTCTCATCCAATTGTAGAAATGCACTGGCCTCAAGTGACGGGCATTTCTTAACCAAAAAAAATAGTCAAAGCCATGGAGTTATCCTATCAACACCATCCTTATCTCCAATATTCATTTCATGCATTGAGTTAACTATAAGTTTCAATCAACCCAAAAAAATATAAAAACGCTATTATAGAAACTTTGTTATAAAAAATTATTTTAAAAGCTAACTGAATAGTTGAATCCATGGATATATAAGCTTGAGAACATTTTACCCTCCATCATGCCATTGTAAAATGTTTTGGTGATAGTATCATTGGAGACATCCTATAAAATTGGAGGAAACAATACAAAGAATATTAGAATCTGCTAAAGGATGACACACACAAATCTAGAAGTGGTCCAAATTTTTTGTTGTGTATATGGATGGAACTTCTTTCCAATTAATATCCAAAACATTTGCTAATATATTAAAATTAGCATTCAAAATTGATTGGAACTCTTTTGTTTATCTAGGAATCCCAAATTTTCAAGTTTGACCCAAGGCCATGGATTGGAGGGAAGTTATTGAAAAAATAAGAAAAAGGATGAGTCAATAGGGTATTGAGTGGTTAAACCCAGACAGTAAGGTAGTTCTAATAAATTCAATACTTTTATCATTAATTCTATATCATATTTTTTTTTTCCTAGCACCAGAAAGGGTCTCTAATAAGATATACATGCTACAGTGAAAATTTTTATGGTGAGGAAAAGTGAACTCCCAAAAATACGTTTAGTTTTTTGAAAAATAGTTATGGCTCCTATGGAATATGGAGGACTAACAATACAGGATACTAGCTTATTGAATAAACCAATGGGTGCAAAAAAATTTAGTCTCTCCACTAGAGAAGAAGCTTGGTGGAAGACGTCTCTACACAAAAAAGCATGCTCAATCAACTAGAGCCAAAATCGTAAATCAATAGTTCAGTAATGTGCCATGTTCAACAATTTGGATCTTCTGTAAAGCATAAGTAGGCATTATGAGAGGAAAGATTATGTGGCTTCCAGGAAATGGGGAAAATATCAAAATATGGGAGGGTCGTATTATGGATCAGCTAATGCTAAGTGAGAATATTCAATTGAGTCTATTGCAAATATGGATGATATTTTTTGTACATTTTTCGATACCTTGGAGTGGGATACATCAAGAATTTGGACATGATGGAGGATACTAACCCTTCCTAGTGAGCTAAATCAATAATGGAAATCATTATTTCAATCCATTAATGGATCAACAACCACAAAACGTTCTTCCTGTAATAACTAGGTTTGGTAAATCAAGTGTCGAAACTATATTGCTAAAGATGGATATGAAATGCAAAATAAAACTCGTTGCGATCTCCCAATAAATTCGATTTGGAACGCTATCTAGAAAAGTGACGCTTTACCCAAAAATAAATTGTGTAATTGGATTTTGAGTCATGAAATTAGGACTTTAACCTTTTATGAATAAGGGAATTGTAGGGGCCCTCCCAATGTCACTTATGTAAACATGCGGAATAAAATGCAAAGCATTTATACCTGAAATGTGAATTTGTAGTAAAGTGTGGAGAATGGAATTTGCAGGGCTAAATATCAATACATTTATCCCAACAAATTGGAAAGAAACATTTTTAACATGGCACAAGAGCCATGCAAGAAAAATTAGCCGTAAAAAATTTATGAAACAAGTGTGGAAAACTCTACCATGCATTTTTCTCTTGAAAATCTGGTTAACAAGAAATGAACTCATTTTCAAAAATAAACAAATTAAGGCAGGATTTGTAGCAGCTCAAGCATGGGCGATGATGACTAAAGCCATAAAGGCTAAAGTTAGGATAAACAACAAATAAATAAACCGGAAATAGAGGAAATAATGTGGCTAAACACTTTATTACTAAATCACAAAATAGTTTTAGGTATCCAAATAGTAAACCCAAGATCAAAAGAAATCCAAACTGGATATTGAGAATAAATAAAGAAAAGTTGAAATATTGGATCAATTCTCAAAATGATTATATCCTATTCTTTGGTGGAGATTCCAAGAACAATCTAGTGTTGGTAGGTGCAAGGGGTTCTCTTTGACCCCAGAGGAAAAGTAGAAAACACCTAAGCTTAGGGAATGGGAATATCAACAAGAAACCAAGTTGAGGCGTTGGCTCTTTGGTAGGGATTGAAGCAAGCACAAAGAAGGAGAATTAATCATTTGGTTGTGGTTTCTGAATAAATGGTAATGATACACCACCTAGATCTAAAATTTACTCTAAAGGATAGGATCTCAACTGCTAATCTAGAGAATCCATCAGTTGATCACTAGTTTTGTGGAAGTAAAATTTCATCATGTTCTTCGTGCCTTAAACAAGAGAGTTGATCAACAAGAAAACCAAACTTGTAACCTTGAGAAAGGAGCTTTGGAAAGGAATGGGGGGATAATAACCCTCTCTGTCATCCCCTAAATTACATATCAAGGTAATTTACCATAACTTAGTCTTGATTGATGAAACTCTTCTAGAAGGGTTTTTCAAGATAGAAAGGACAACATTTTTAGAGAAGAGAGGTTATTTAGACTCCATATCGACGTTGATTTGGTACAAACATATGGATTTTAAGGTATGTAGAGATATCCTTAAAATGATAATTTATTAGGTTTCTCTAAATGGTATGGAATTGTTTGAAATTCTTATTAGTGGGAAGATAGAACCGTTCTTCCATCCTGTGTTTAAAAGAAAAATTAAGAAGTTCCAAACTCTATAAATTGTGTTCTAGTGGATCAATCTCATATCAATTGAAAAAAGTGCATGAGAAAAGAAGGTTATTTACACTTGAATGCAGGTGGTAGTTTCAATAGTTTGTCTAATATCATTTGACCTAGAATGGAGAGCTCAGCTAAGATTAGGGAGAAATATGTTATAAGAATGGAACGCCCACATTATGAGACATAAGAGGTAGTTGTTGACTCTCTCCAGAAGATGGAGAATTGGAGTAAAACTCGGAGGTCAATTATGCTCATGATTTATCAGTTTCTAGAAGGAAAAATGAGGTGACCAAAGAAGAACTGAACGAGATGAAGAGAAAATGGAATACATTGAATTGGAATGTTTTAAAGAAAAAAATAAAGAACATGATGAGAAAATTCATATTCTACAAGACAGGGTAAAATATCTTGAATTGGAATAATACCTAGGATTTACAGCTAAGAGAAAGGCTCCATGCCCCATGGGATTAGTTAGCTCTTTTGGTTTTAATTAGAGAATTGTAGGGGAAGATAATATAGTGGAACATGTACACAAGGAACAAAAATGTACACACATTTCATACATATACTCATTAAATAGACAGATGGAGGAAGCCCCATAGTGAACAGGGAATGACCATGACAAATTTTGTAATCAAATATAAATATATTTTTCTATTAAGATAGTACTGCAAAATAGATAGCAGAAAGAGGAGGATACTAGTTTATGACTATCGTGAACTTGGAATTTTGTTTTTGAAGAACTTCATGTTTAATCCTCTTATCAAACTCTAGAAAGATGTATATTCAGGTTGACCGGTTCGAACACAATTTTTTTTGATATGATACAAAAAAATGTAATAGTTCATGTTAAAAAAATGTTTTGGTGATATTTCAAATGATAAACAATGATTCATATAAGCTCTGCTTGGCAATGATTTTCATTTTTGTCATTTTTGATGGTGTAGTTTATAAGGGTTAAAGTTATAGAAGGTAAGGTATAAAACTAGGGTTAAAGTTATAGAATATAAGGTATGGAATTTGTTTTAGGTTCCACTTGTAGCTAAGTTCATTTTTAGGCCTCCTTCATTTTATAAGACTTTATTTATATTTATATATTCATGTTGGGTTTATAGGGATAAAAATAATTATATTTTAATTATTATTTCAAATTTTTAAAGGTTTTGAAATAATTTTTATTAATTAGTTAAACTAAGATTAAATTGGTTGATCATAATTAGTTAATTTAAAGATCAATTCAGTTATTTCTTAAAAGGAAATTTAATTTACCTAAAAAATGGTTATCCTCAACCCCAGTGGAACGAATGAATGAAGTGAAGGGATCATTGTTGGAGGTTTTGAGAAAGCTTTCAGATCCCACATATCATTTGAGGATAGTGTTATAAATTCTCATCATTAACTCTCTAATCTCTTGTCTATCAACGACTAAGTTAAAGAGGGTTGGAACACGGTTGAAATTGCTAAATTTGGTCACTTTTTTAGAATCAAGGCCAAACAAGATATGGAAATTTAGTCTAGGTAAGAAAAATTAAATACAAATGGAAATCCAATGTATCAAAAGGATGATATTTTTTATCATGTGAATGCAAATAACATTGGAGACTCAAAGAATTATTCTTCGTGCCTAGAGAAGGAAGGAGAGAGAAATTAATCCTAAAGAATATTTTGTAGTAATATATCACATGGATTTTAAGTGTGTTGTGTGTTCTTTGATCTTCAGGGTAATGTTTTGTGGATTTTCGTTAATTCCATGTGGCATTGTCCTACACAAAATTGCATTTTACCTCGTCAGTACTTAAATGTACTAGGAAGATGATTTAGTTATGAAGGATATGTTGATTAGGGTAGTGTGAGCAGGAGAAAGAATATGCCATGTCATGTTTTTTGGATTCTCAATAAGAGGTTCTCATTCCATCTCATTGAGGTGTAATTGGTTCTATCGCATTTGGTTTTATTGTATTATCTCTTATCAGGATGATCAATAGGCCAATGACGAGACATATGAAGAATGATGAAATATAAAACTTCATAAACATGCATACCATTAGTGATTGTGCATTTTCCAAACTAGATATCAAAGTTAAATTGTGGAATTTGTAATACATAGTATGACATGTTAGTGGGATGGTTTAGGTTGGTTTTTACCTTACCATTAACATAGTCTATTAATATTAATTATGTTCCTTTATGTTTATAGTTTATAGTTTGGAATTTAAAATGGATTAAATATAAACATAAATATATATTAAAACAATAACTAATATATTTATAAACATAAATTTATATTAAATCAATAACTAATATATTTATAAACATAAATTTATATTAAATCAATAACTAATATAATTTTTTAACCTATGATATGCACTATGGTTATTTATTTTTTTCTCTTATTAGTCCCTGCCCTTGGGCTAGCAGGGACTTTATGAATCAACTTGCCTCTGATTCCAATTAATCTACACTAAACCCAAAACATTTTAACATTTTATACTAAGTTTTTCAACTTGCTATGTCGATTCAATTAATCTACGCTAAACCCAAAACATTTTTGTAGTATGGTTTTCTATATGCCATGTTATTCGACCAATAAAAAAAATTGAGGCCATATTTGGCCTCATATCGAGGCATTCTAAGTTTTATGTGTTTCAAACTTAACATTAAAGCATTGAGGGAATTGATATTTTGTATTAGCATTTTCATTTACTATAATGCTATCTTGGGGATAGCATTAGTTAGGAAACATAAAATGTTAGTGAAATTGTCTGAGTTTTGTTTTTGGCAGTAGTTGGCTCCTACAATTGGCTCCTACAACTGGCTGATGTAGTGGATTCCTTCCTGCATGCATGTTTTCCATGTGTTCACCGGCATGGCTATGCAAATATTTGCATGCATGTTTTCCGTGTAATGGCTCTGCCAAGCTTATCAAGCATGTTCTTCCAAACTTCTCAATCCCATCCCAGGACGATCTTGCTATGATATTTTCCAAGCTTCTTAAGCCCGGGACTAAGCATGTTCTTGCTATGATATTTTCCAAGCTTCTCAAGCGATGAAGTATGTTCTACTAAGCTTCTCAAGACCAGGACGAAGCATGTTCGACTAAGCTTCTCAATCCCAAGACAAAGCATGTTCTTGCTATGATCTTTGCCAGGCTTCTCAAGCCCAGGACAAAGCATGCTCTACCAAGCTTCTCAATCCCATCCGAGGACGATCTTGCTCTGATATTTTCCAAGCTTCTCAAGCCCAGGACGATCTTGCTATGATAATCTTCTCAAGCCCCAGGAAATCTCTTGAAGTGGCTTAGGTACTCTCCATCAATTATACCAAGAAACCTATTGAAGCTTCTTAGGTACTCTCAATCAGTTTTTCACCGAGTTGTAGAAGCCAAGAATTACCTCAGGGTGCTTCCGATTACCATATCCAATGTTTTTATTACCATCTCCATCATATTCTCTTGAAGAAACTTAAAGAGTGATTCCCTGTGCAAGCCATGCAAGAATAAATGGCAACCTTTGCGGCCAAGGTATGTAGAAAATACATTGTATAAATAATTTCACAGTTCAAAATTATCATAATAATCATAGAAATAATTGAAATAATTGTTAGTCTAAATAATTGAACTCAGTTGGGACAAGATCTTACCAGATTGACTAGCTCCACTTCCCTCTCCTTTTGTTCCAGATATTTGTACCTAAGCTGGGGTGATACATAACATATCCATAAGAAAAAAAAGATTTCAAACTTTCAAATGATTATGCACAGTGATATTATTTGTCTTCAAGCAGAGATATTCAAGTTTGAGTAAACAGTCAATTTCCATGGGTATAGTTCCTGTCAAGCTGTTTTGTGAAAGTTTGATCCACTGAAGACGTGTACAATTACAGTTCTTTTGGAATAGGACCCCATAGAAAATTAATACTGAGGTCGAGCAATCCCTCCTGTGGAAATATCCTTGTGAAATTATTACCATAAAGATTCAAACTGCGTGGTAATGAAAATTTACCTAGAGATGGTGAAAGACTACCTTCTGACCTCAAGACAGAAAGTGTTATCTCAACCACTCTATTGGTGCCCTTTATCCAGCAGATTCCATTCCAGGAGAACATTCTCTATGAATTTTGTGCCATCCAGTTGAGAAGCGACCCATATGGATCGAATTTGACCGCATTTCTGAAGGAATTCCTCCATCTTGCGTTCAATTTGGCTCAAAACAAAATCATCCTCATCATCCAGTTGCAGAGAAATTCTCTCATCCAGTAGGCGGTTCAACACCAAATGATTATAAGGCTTCTCCATTGAGGAACTAACATTCGATGTAGTAACAATATCTAGAACTATTGTAGTTGCCATGATGACAAACCACAAAGCTTAAATATGGAAACAACACCTTGATCCATTTCTCTCTCTTTTCCAGATCTACAATGCCTTGATTGTTAGTTTCCAGGACATATAGATGGAGGTGTCAAGTCATCGAAGGTCGAAGACTAGTTGTAAATACATTCCTAAACTAAAATCCGTTCAAAGAGAGCTGTCATATTGAATGAGAAAAACAAAATTCTGTTAAAAGCTTAAACTGGGAATAATTACAAAACAAAAATCTGTTCAAAGAGAGTTTTCATATTAAATGAGAAAAACAAAATTTCGTTCAAAGAGAAGTGTCCTATTAGATTAGAAACTCATTAATTTAGTTGGAAACATTTGTAGTCTAGTAGTGGCCACTTCGACCCACAACCAGTTCAAATATCAAGAACAATGAGACACTTCAAATTCCCAACAAAAATGTAACATAACACTTCGGAAATGTAATGCATATATAAATGTAACGTAGCACTAATGTAATGTAACACATATGTAAATGTAACGCAGGAGTAAGGTAACGTGAAGAAAATGTAGCCTAAGAAGACTCCCTTTTTGGTCTAGAGCTTTGCACCAACTACTCAAATGTTCACTTCAACTTTCAAAATTTCAAATGATGGAGTGTATACTCACTGTATACTATTTCTCTCTAGGTACCAAGAAATGGTTGCTCAAATGTTCACTTCAATTGACCTTGGTTTGCTCTTTGTTGATCCCTCTAATACCACTATATATTGAAAATTTCACCAAAATAATTACATTCAGACTCAATTGAAAGCACATTAAAAGGGAAAATTTCACTCCAACACACAAGTGTCAGAAAACGCAACAGTAAACAAAAATTACATTCAGACTCAATTGAAAGCATGTTAATAGAGAAATTTTCACTCCAACAAACAAGTTCTAGTGAACACAACAGTAAAACAAGAAAACATGTATCAATTGCATCATCGTCACCTTCTTTATGTCTCGTACTAACTAGTTTGCTAGACGATGATGCGTTCTCTAATATAATGTGCATTGCGTTTCCTTATGTGGCAAATAGGATTTGAACCTAAACAGGATTTGAACTTGTATAGGTTGATTAAGAAATGCATGTTCCTTTCATGAACTCTGATGAGCATTATATGAAGAATTTTCCATGTAACAAAACACTCGATGTGTCAATAACAAGGGCCGCATCCTTCCTATCAATTGCATGTTCAACTAACACTTTTTCGAGGTTTTTACACCTGCAAACTTGATTTCCATTTGAATCTGTTCAAAAAACGCAAAAATAAAGAAGATTATCAAAATATATTTAATATTAAGTTCTTATGCCACATTTAATTTGTCATGATCTTTTTTCGTTCTCTCTTTACTAGATAGGTATTAACATGTTTATGACTGCAGAGTTGCTTGAGTTCTTCCAACTGTTTTTTAAATTTATTTCGTTTGTTTCCAACCACCCATCTTCTCAGCTTCTTTTTATCTCCCAGCTGTTTATTGCAAAAAATACACATCACATGAATTCTGGAGCATCTTCGAGGTAGGAAAAAGTTGTGTTTGTTCTGTAGTGTGCAACTTTATTTTCTCGGCTATTCCCGAGGGGTCTATGGGATTTGTTCTCTTCTATTTTTCACTAGAAAGTAGAGAAAAACTCCAGCTCTCGTAGTTGTTGCTGAATCCACCTGGGACCCTCCATCATCTCTTAGATGTGCTTCACCCCACAATCGTCTCACAGATGTGCTTCACAAAGAGTTCTTAGGATGAAATGTAGTGGTGGTGTGGAAGTGTAAAGCAACTTGCATAGGTTCCTTATGCTGCATGTATCATGATTTTATAAATTAGAAGGAGATGCTATTAATTTATGAAAATTGAATATTAAAAGGTGTGGTTTCGGAAATTTGAAAATGAAAATCATAGAAAATCCTTGAGCATATATAAGCACCCACAACAGTAAAAACCGATGAGGAGCTCACATTTTCTAAGTAGTGGATCTTCCACCGCATTTCAATCTCAAGTGGGGAGAAAAGTATTTTTTTCTTAGCAAATTTTTATCATGCAATTTTAAGAGTGACTTATTTTAAGGAGTGACCTGACAACGTCTAAGAAGATATTTCAAATGTAATATTCTCTCCGGGATTTATTGGGCATTTTCATATTTCCTTAAATTTAATAGTCTCAATATTTTAACTTACATTTTTATTCTTAAAGAATAAGAGGATTTATTAGTCTCAATATTTTAACTTACATTTTTCCTCTTAAAGAATAAGAGGAAGACTTGTCTTATATAATCTTTGCTTCATGTATGATTTTCCATTAAATTAATGAATCGGGGAAGCACTTTTTTCCTCAATGTGCCAACAAAATGATACCAATTCCCACTTTTCTCATATTTGAATCAATGTATGCCCCCTCCTCTAAACAAATCTTCAATGTATGCCCCCTCCTCTAAACAAATATTGAAAGCGAGAATGTTATATAAAACAAAACTCGCGATCAAAACCTGAATTCTTTAACCAAACAATGCATTGAAGCAATTGTTACTAGTTTTCATAGCAATTCTTGTTTACCCACAACATTTGTCATACATGCACATAAATAATATTAACATTAAAAATGTGTGCATAGAACATGCATATGCATAGAAAATGCAAATTCCATAGACAACAATGTGTTCAAAAACCTTAAAACCAAGAGCTTAGGAGTCAATTTCATAAGGCAAGTACTTTGTCATGTCCCCAACCTTTTACCAACGAGAGGACACGACTATAATGCTAACATTCCGGGAAAGCTAAGCCCCATGAACACAATGTAAAATGCATTGAACTTAAACATACACAAGTGCATAAATGATTATCAAAGAGTGGAAGCAATTTCATCCATTCACAACATTTATCATGTTCATATGGATTTATAAAACAAACATAGTTGCAAGGATTTAAACACAAGAATACTTATCTTAGAAAAAGCTTGTCCCGCAACCAGCTATGTCGCTGCAACGTTCCACCCAACCATAGGCAAGTGTGCTCATCAATCACTGAGTAACACTGCCACTCCCGAGCTGGGCATGATTCCACAAGGAGTAAGGGGAAACCAACAAGTTCACACATAGCCAACGATACACAAAACTCATCCAATCCAACACAGTTGGGTTTATCAGGATAACAGGGAGCTAGAAAGGTTGGTTGCTAATCTAGTGAGCTCAATCCAAGGGTTATGGACACTTGCACCAGAACTAGCCTGACTTTTAAGACATCCACACACACCCAACACAAGGAAGCATCCCCTTCTCTTATATGCAGTCCCTTGGGCCATGCCTTCCCTTCCAGTGGTATTCAGGGGGTGCAGAGAAGAAAGTCATCCCTCTAGCTCTGTTCTATGAGGCTCCTACACACACTAGGTTTATCAAGCAGGCTTAGACCCCATTTCCACTCCAAAAACAGTTCAACCAAAATAGCAGAGGCATACACAACAATTTCATATCTGGGATTGATGAAAATCAACTTGGGAGGAAAAAATGAATTTGCAGATGGGTAAAACAATCCCCTTAGTAGCAATTCAAATTCCAAATTCGTTTATGGCCCTAATGTGGCCAAAACAAACTCAATCGACACCCAAAATTTGTGGCTCTGTTTCCCCCATTGGCTGTGCAAATATGAAACACAAAATTCCCCATCTGTGGAGAGGTGGAAACAACATAAAAATGCCCAGGAGTGATCCCAACCACTGAACGTTAACAAAAACACTTCTCAACCCTGGTAAAAATGAATAACACAACAAAGAACGTGAATGGTGAATTCCAGGAGCTCCAAAATCATGGGGAAGACCAAAGACGTGAATGGTTTCACATACAAGAAATTCAGAATGCCTGAGATAGTTCACGTGAAGGAAAAAAATGAAAATACATGAAAGGATGGTAGAATAGCATACGTTTTTGGGTTTTTACTTGCCCAAGGAGTCAAAATGCATTTCCCAAAAACTGATGGCTTCTCCAATTCAAATTTGGGATGTCATACCTTGTCCATCCCATGCAATAACCAACTCAACCAACTTCTGGCGGTAATAAATGATTGGGTGAATAAGGCAAGAAAGGTAGTAGACAGTTTTGACGGGTTCCCCCTTTGACATTTGGCTTTTCCCCATTGGCCCCAAAGGTTTGAATATCCCCTCCCTTATCCTTTAGAAATCATGCCCCCATCTCATTATTTGTTGCATTGACATAGTTGGTTGTGGGTTTTTAATTAATTGCATATTTACATGATGATTTAAAAATCATAACGTGGTTGGCTAGCACAAAATACCATCGGCACCGATTTAATCGCCGAAACATAAAAATGATAATCCATGGTGGGCCTTTTTTCCTTTAGCTCCACATCACGATTAATTACAATATATACATAATATACATTTAATGCAAACGAGGTCAAAACCAGGGTGTTACAGACTTGTTTCCTTTAGCAGTTCCACTTGTTAAAANTTTATTTTTCAATTTTTTTATTTAATACTTATTTTATATAAAATATTAAAACTTTTTGAACTAGGTTGCAAACCCTACATGGTGGACAATAGGGTTGGTTTCCCATAGGTAAAAAGATATATAATTAGATTTAGTTTTTTTAAACACCTCCCTGCAACTAAGGGTTGTCTTCATTTACACTGCAATCATAAATATCACTGTCATTCTAGTTGTTAACTTGGCGATATTGGGTAAAAATTAGAGAATATACTCTGAATCTTTCACGGGTATAATCATAAATAGATTTCTAGGCAGTAGAATGTGATGATAATTTGAAAATGAGAGTGTAATGTCTGTCAACACCTCTATTCCAAGCCTCTAGTCAATACTTATATAGTAAAGGTCTCTATGTTTTTCAAAAAGCATAAACTAATTTTAAAAAAAATTAGGTTAAACGAAGTTGAGTGAACCCCTTACTAGCTAAGAGGCAGGGTGAGTTTAGCTTGAAGTATTGATGGGTTTGTGCTTATTTCAAGCCCTAATACTTTTTCCTCGGGTTCGTGCAAGTATCTATTCTTATGCTTAAGTTGCCCAATGCATGTACTCTAGCATGGTATTTGAGAGCATGTACTTGAGCCTATTATTATAAATTAGAATGGAAAATGGTAATTCTAGAACCTATTAAACTATATTCTTTGAATGAGCCAGAATATTAAAAAATATTAAAAATATTTGAAAATACTTACACATTAAAATTAACTAGAGTGCCTCGATGTAACACACCTAGAACCGAAAAAATTAAATATTTATTATTTATTTTAGAAAACATTATGTGAAATTTATTGTAAAGTTTTATGACCAAGTTGATCAAGGATGATTGTAATTGAAGAATTATTTATTTTAATAATTAAATAGAAGAGATACCTATTCAAGGGAGACTGTTAAATGAGTGTTCACTGACCCACTAGGAGGAATGAGCAGTTGTAGAAGGCTAGTTGATAAGTGGCAACACTAGCATTTAACTTTTTAGTTGTTACAGGAATCATAATCCCTAAAATTGTAGTCATATTCCCTTAGAGGGGGAACTGATCTAGTGGCTCATTTAATTCCAAAACTGATCCAAAGACCTAGAAAATATTATAAATACCATAAAATTGAGCAGGAGGTTCACTACTCATTCTCTTTCTAAGTGAATGTACCTTGTGATTGCTACAAACTGAAAAGTCAGGCACAAAAGAAATTTGATGAGGGGATAACTAAAGTAGAATTTCCGAGTTAATTCTGCTACTGAGTGCTAAGTTGTAGCAAGTTGATGTGTGGTTTTTTTTCAGTAATCTTCGTCCTAGTGATTGAGTGAACAGGTTCGACGGTCCTAAGCAACCAATATTTGCTGCTGCGGGAGAAGGTTGGGTGGAATAGTATCCTTTGGGTGTTTGTTCTCTTCTGCATATTATCCAGGTTCTAACTGTTATTTAATTCCAAGTTTTTACTTTTATTTGAAACAATGCACAGTAGCTGAAAGTAGGATATTTCTATATGCTATGAACTCTATATCTGAAAGCTGTTGAAAAATTGTTCTAAGAGAAGAGATCTAAAATTATGTTTATTTAAAGTAAGGTTTAAATTTATTGCTCTGGTTATTTTGTTAAGGACACCTCATTAAGGGATGTTTCCTTTTCTCCTGCATTTTTCAGTAAAGTACCTCTTCTCTATTTCTCAATCTATTAACTTGTTAAATTAAGTGGTATTTCTTCTGTTAGCCTAGTTTTAAAATAAAATATAGTTATAGTTATAGAGGTCCATATATATATATAAGACTCTTAGATGACTCAGTGAGCTAGTAACATAGTTTTCTTGAATTTTGTCTAAATAGTTATAAACTTCTCAATGGTTTGAAACTAAGACATAGTATGCAAGAGTATGCACATATTAAAGTCTTACAGTTAAACATTTCAACTTATAACTTTGGATTACACCACTATGTTCTTTTCAAAAATATATGGCTAAGTTCTAGTTTTTAATCAAAACCCTAAATACTGTTATAATAAACAAAACCTTTAATACCAATCAAGTTTATCAGTAGGTTGCAGCACTGGTTACAAGCTAGGAGCCGAATTGGTATTGTTATCTGCAAGACAAGTACTTACAGAAGAAAATTATAGACAACTTTAGGGCTTAATTTACTTGTTTTAGAAAAATTATTTTCATCTAAGAAGAGCCTAAATATTTAAGCAGTGACCCTCACGACTTAGACTATATAACATAGTGGTTATAGAAATTAACTACAACCTTATGGCCTACTAATAATACATTAGAGAAATTAAATATTATAGAATTCAAGATAGGTGTAAAACCCTCGCGGTTCTTACCAAACCATAACACCATTGTTTATTTTTAAATAACAAATTATAATTGTTAGTGGCCTTACGACCCTATCTAAAAGTAAAAACGAAATTATAAAAGGCCTCACGGCCACGTTATTTACAAACCTATTCAAACTGTAAAAACGTCAAACAGAGCAAAAAATTGAAATGGAGAATATCTATTGCAGCAATGATATAAATAAAAAGAAGTATTACATGGTGTTATATAAACCCTCACAGAAATTGCAACTGTGACAAATCTTTATACAAAACCAGAGATCAAAATAGAGGTCTTACGGCTGCATCGTCTTTCTTTAATTGCAAACAACAAAACTGTAAAATCATAAGAGGGTTCAAGACTACACCCTCACGGGTCTCATAAAAAAAAACTATAAAACCATTCTTCAAGCTAGGTAACAATAATTATCATTGACAGTGTCTTACGGACTTTCCCGAAACAAAGCACCAATAGTATACAGCCTCATAACTATATCATTTTTAAAGTAAAAAAGAACAAAATGATAAATTCAGACATGACAGGGTTTTACTCTTAACATGACAAAATCAAAATAGAATACTCTCTATATTTTCATAGCTACTACAAAATGTGCAGAGTATCCTCTGTCAAATATTTTTATCCAAACAAGTTACAGTATTGCTAGAACTTAACGCAAAGTGGTACTTTTAAATTGTAAGCCCTCGCAGGTTCCATATAAAATTTAAAAACAAACCTTACAATACTGTAAAAAGGACCGAATTCGCAACTGTTCAAAATACATTGTAGAAACCAAATTTAACCCTGCCAAGAAATAGTTGTGGAATAGTCTATACAACTCCACAAAGGAAGGGTTATCCCTTTTATCTCAACTACAAATAGCCTCATGGCTACCAAAGACAACATTATCATCATCATGCAAGTGAAATGAGGGAAGGTGCCCAAGAAAAAGCAGAATCAATCCATGGAAATTTCAAACTAGAGAGCCGTGAAGGGTCAGGAACAAGTCTTACCTGATTGTAAGCTTCATTAGCGCAGCAACCAACTGAAACTTGTAGCCGTTGAGCATGGCCCTGAAAAACCTCCTGCACATGCCAATTCGGAGTTCAAACTTAGTAGCATATAAAATCGATTTATGACTTAAGAATTTTGTTCATCACAAAGTTTAGGAGAATAATTTACCTGGTTATGTGAATTTGTTTTCCCACAAACAAAAAAAACACCACCATCGAAGTCTTGTGAATGTATAGGTAAGGAGGAAGAGCATCCAAGACTGAGCAACTCGACTCCTCCACCTCTATAAAACACCTTAGAAACTACATAGAAGAGAAAACAAAAACAACAAAGCTCCACAGAGCAAAAA
Source organism: Pseudotsuga menziesii (assembly GCA_001517045.1). Lineage (NCBI taxonomy): Eukaryota > Viridiplantae > Streptophyta > Pinopsida > Pinales > Pinaceae > Pseudotsuga > Pseudotsuga menziesii. The sequence goes on along the minus strand of LPNX010436980.1, from coordinate 109,036 downwards.
ACAAATGAGCAAGGCTTCACAGACAAGCTCCATCGTTTGCAAAAAAACATTAAACCATTAGGGTTTTTCCTTAAGCATGTTGACTGCCAGCTAGGGGAGTAAAGGAACCCACATGGCATGCTTATGGGAGCATTCAATATGCAGCTCGTACACTTTTCCAACTGTCACATCGACATCGTCTAAGTCATCTTACCTTGATTTCGGGAGCCTTATGCACTTTTCATAGTGCATTAACTCAATTTTCGAAACATAACATAGTATATAGTATGGTGGTGTGGTATTTTAGTTTAATTTTTATTTAGATTTTGTTTTCAAACCTTAGTGTTCCATGTTGCCTACATAGGATCTTAATGACTTGGGTTAGGATCTTGTTCTTAGCAAAATTTAAGATGTGGACTCGTTCACCTGTACAAAGTGAAACAAAGGTTCATGCATTATCCTTAAAGGATAAGTAATACTGTTACCTTTCCCTTAGTAGCTCATAGGTAGAACAAAACTGAAAGAATGAAAAAAAGTTTTACAACATTGCAACCAACAGTGTTTTAAAATCAGTTTTTGCCACAAAATAATATCAACCAGAATGTATGACATTTTATCGACAAAGTGTCATAAAAAGAGGCATGCTTTTGAAAATCACTAAACATAGGCACAAGAGTTTGTAGATTATATTAAAGTCATTATCAACACAACAGAAGAAGTATAAAGTATAACATCTCATGGAATTATTTCCTAGGAATTTTTAAAGTTACTTATAGTAAATAAATTTTTATTATTATTATGAATTTTAGGGATGTTACATGTGGTATCAGAGCGAGTTTCCAAACACTAGGCTTGATTGGCTCACTCGCATACAAACAAGAAAAATAATATAGTAATTATGTTTTATGTACAGAAATATAAAATTTGTTTCGTAGGAAAATGGAAAGTGTTGAAGCATCTGCTGAAAATGGATCTCAGCACAACAATCCAGACAACATTTATGTAGAACTAAATAATCCACCTTCCGAGTTACTACAAATAGTTATAGAGTTAAAAGATGAACTACCCACTATAAAAATAGATAATGAAAAAATTATGGAACTGAATAATATGTTATTAGACAAAATACATAACAAATGAAAAGATAAAAGAAGTGTTTATGAAACTGATTTTGAAACAGTGTGCTACAAACATAAGGGAAAGAAAGCAAAATATTATGATAGTGATTCTTAATTAGAGTTTAATGCAAGGTCAGATAGGGGAAGGTATAAATACATAAGTGACACTAGTGAAAGCGACCTTAAACCTAGGAGAAGGAAGTATAAACCTTATAAAGAAATTTATGGGGAATTTAAAAAATAAATCCTCCCATCTTTAATGGAGAAGTAGAAAAAGGTGAAGAAGCCAAGGCTTGGCTGTTAGAAATGAATTAATATTTCCATATTTATAACTACTCTGATAGACTCAAATTTCGAATGGATATCTACAACCTAACGGGAAAAGCTAACATCTGGTGGCAATACATAAAAAGAGTAAAAAATCTTAAAGAGAAGTACCTAACCTGGAGAATCTTTAAAATGTATTTTAAGAGAAAGTTTTTATCTGAAGAGTACTACGAGGAAAGAGCTAAGGAATTCTATGAACTAAAATTGGGTTCAATGTCAATGAAGGATTTAAGTAGAAAATTTGTAAATCTCTTAAGATGTGTACCTTACATAATTGATGAAAAGTCTAAAATAAAAATATTTTAAAGTTGTTTTCCCACTAGCTTCAAGGATAGAATTGAGTTTGATAACCCAAAACCTCTTGAAGAGGCAATGAGAAAGGATGGTTTATGTTATGAACAAGGTAAAAGAGAGAAAGTTTACCTAATTAGAAGAATAAGATAACAAGTCACTTTGACTAGAAAAGAAAAGGTTTTAAGTCAAATAAGAGTTTTGGGAACAATTCTCAGAATTTTCCCAAATATAACTATCAAAGAGCAAATTTTTAAAATAAAGCACCACAAAATACTATAGCACCAAAAGGAAAGGATATGCCTAACAATTTTGTTAAAAATAATGAACATAAGGAACCTGTCAAGTGTTGGGAATGTCAAAGACCGCATTATGCCAAGTACTGTCTGAACAGAAAAGGGAACTTCAACAATGTGCATAGCATTAAGGAAGAGGAAATAGTTTGAAATGTGGCAAATAAAATGCCCAGAATAAATGCATCCTTGGAGAATCGACAGGTGGATCACAAGACTTCCATGGTAGAAGTGCAAGGTATGCTACAAAACCAGTCTGTTTCCATTCTGATTGATCCCAGTGTTATTTTGAGTTATGTGTCACCTAGCATAGTAGATAAATGTAATTTATTTTTGAAAAAATTTGAAAAGTCTTGGTTGGTCCAATTAGCTACCGTAACTAAAAGGAAAGTGGTTAATTATATTGAAAACTATGATTTGATTATGAGTCAGTTTAAAACTCAAGTCAATTTAAATGTGTTACCATTAGGATATTATGATGTCCTAATAGGCATGGAATTGTTGGAAAGACATCAAGTAATATTAAATTTCTTTCATAAAACTTTTACTTGTTTAAATGATATAGGAGAAATGATTACAGTCACAGGAATACCTAGGAAAATTTCTTTTAGACAAATCTCATCCTTACAGATGAAAAAGGCTTTTTAAGAAAAGGTTGTAAAGTCTTTGTTGCACACATAATAAATAGTGAACAAATTGGTAAAGAAGATAATCCAGGATTTGATGATATTCTCATCCTACAAGATTTCTCGGATGTCTTCCTGGAAGAAATTCCAAGACTACCTCCAAAGAGAGATCTGGATTTTACAATTGAATTAGTGCCATAGGTTGTACCTAATTCGAAGGCTCCTTATCGAATGAATATTTTAGAATGTAACGAATTAAAATTAAAATTACAAGAATTAATAGACAAAAACTATGTAAGACCAAGTGTATCCCCTTAGGGAGCACCAGTACATTTTGTTAAAAATAAAGACGGTACATTACGTCTATGTATCAGGGATGATTTTAAGAACCCCCCTAAATTTATATGTATAAAAAATGGGCGAATCTCTCTGATATATAGGAAAATTTGAAGGAGATTTTATCAATAATATAATATGTATATATAACAATTTTGGCGAATCTTTCATTTTATTATACAATGTTGTAAAATCCTGGCGAATCTTTCATTTTATTATATAATGTTGTAAAATCTGGGCAAATCTTTCATTTTATTATATAATGTTGTAATCTCTTGGCGAATATTTCACTAAGTTATAAGATATTGTAAAATACTCGCAAATATTTAACTTCATTATAAAAAATTGTAAAAACTGGCGAATCTTTCACTGGTTTATAGAATGTTGACAAAATAGAGGAACAACAACATTAGTCAAATAACATGAATCACATCATGATCAATAGAACATGTAGACTCATAAGTAACAACTGGAAGGTGTCAATGAAACACAACTACACTGACTAGATTTAGGGCAAGTGGGGACTCCACTTGTTATCTCGTCCCTTAATGGTCCCGTGGAAATGTGGGGACCTGAATCTTGACAAACTGATAAAATGATAGAATCATACATTATGCTTGATCTTGGCCTCCACTAGCCAATTATGATCATGGAGGCTAATACGAGTATGCATTGTAATTATGCCAATTGATTATTGCATTAGATGAATGTTGGTCTTGTGACAATAGGTATCCTACGATCAATGCATAGGAACCTAGTGCATAGACCATTTTTTTATTTGCATAGCTATGTAGAGCTCGTTTATTTTTTTGAATAACAATAAGTATTTGCAAAGAAAATTTACAATCAACGTAAAAGAATCGAAAAACTGAAGACAATTAATTCATGCAACTAAAAGTTAATAAAATAATCTTTTATCAAACCCTAAAATCAACCTTGATTCAAGCTACAAAAAAAGATTAAATCAAGCATCAAATGAGAACTAGAAGCATTCAAAGGATTTAACACAATATTTAACCAAAATACACACAAACTTCAAAAATCAGCAAAATGCTTCAAACAAAAGCAATAAACAAACCATATAAAATTATCAAGATATTCGTGCTAAACACCAACATGGTTTCATGTACTTAAATGAGCCCATTCTTTCTTAGTGAAAGTGTTGTCAGATTAGTTATTTATCATTTAATGTTAGGAAACTATCTATGTGAAGAGATAGCTCCTAGGCCTAGCTTTCTCAAATTCCAACGTCATTTCCTGCACATGCAAGTAAGAGACAATGTAAGAGATAAATATCAAACCATCAATCTTAAAATAAGCTGCATGAAGGTAATGTAGCTCAAATCAGCAATGCTACAACAAAAAAGTACAATGTAGAATCTATTTTTACCTAAAACACAACCTCAAATTCATATACATTGATCACCACTAACCAGCAAGGGTACATGGAACACCTAGACCAAAATAAGACTCGAGAAGTTTAATAGTATTAGGATTCATAACATGGTTCTCTTGCAAGTAAAATTTAATCATTCAAGTCTGTCCTTGAGTATTATTTTAGTAATACTCAAGCCTACCATTGAACTTCTTCTGTTCAAATTTAAATTCAGATATTTTGTGTAGATCCCATTATAAATGACTCTCCCCATGAGGATCACATCATCATATTTCTCAAGTAAATCCAAAGTCGAAAACAAATACCTTCAATTCTATCTCCAGTCTATCCAAAATGATATCTTCACTACAATCAATGCATCAATGATCCAATCGTCTGACGATACGTCGTGGCATCAACCAAATATGATGAATCTTCACACATTAGCTTCAAGTTAGATTCCACAAGTGTGGTTATCACCTTACAGTCTAATATTCTAAATCTCTTTAGAATATCCACTGCACACTTTCCTTAACCAAGGTCAGTCAAGGAAAAGCCTTTTGATAAATCCATCTCTAGCTCCTTTCTTTCTTCTTTAAATTCTTTCTTGTTTTTAATTTTTATGATCTCCATCTCCCTCGATCGAGGTGAAGTGTGTGTTAATAGTGGCTCCACAAGGGGAGAACATGCTCCTGTGGGATGCTAAGATACCAACAGTATTCAATGATGTTTTTCTCTGAAAATTCAATCACTCTTGTTAGTATCATATCCCTAAGGTTGGATAAGGTCCTCGATGCACAAAACTTGACCTTAGGAGACACATGTTGGGATTGTGATGATGCATAAGTTGGCCTAAATCCCGACAAATACATACCCTTACTTTCCGCATAGATATACTTGTACTGACACACACAAAAAATCCCAGGCCTTATCCAGACTTTGACCTAAGATAAATGTGTCCCAACTCTGATTTTACTCTGTGAATCATAAAGATTCATGCATGCCCAATTTTCAGAATAACAAAAGAATCTAGCCTATGACAAAAAACAAGATAAACCAACCTCCCAAATTTGGGACTTCTCATGTGAATGCGGAACAACGTATTAAGAATGAAATGACTTGCAAAAATCATAAAATGTAAGATATAATTAAAATCAATGCAATGAAAAAAATTCCTAGTAAAAATAAAAATTTGCCACTAGCCTACACCATTATCCAAAATAGACAAAACTCGTCATTTTCTTTTTCTCTTCCTTTTTTCTTTTTTTTTCTTTTCTCTTTTTTGTGGCCCTTTAGGGTTGTTACTGAAAGTAATACTTTAGTAATTGTGCATTGACTGGCAGATGTTTTTCTTCTCCATCCAGATTAGTTAGATGGAAACTGTTCTTCCCTACTTTTTCACTTTATTTGGGAGGGCCCAACCAAAGGTTGTTGAATTTACATTGTTTCCCTGGTTTCTCCCTTTTCATGTCCCCTTTTTAGCATACTTGAGATGGCATAAGTGATTTCAACGAAATTGGGCACAAATATTAGTAGGAAATTTATGCTCCCAAAGGACTAGATACCCTTCTTACTTTTGGGTAACTGAATCTCTTTTAAGATTGCACTCTTGCTAGATCTATTTTTACCTTGTCTTTTGGACACCAGATGCCCCAATAATTTTCTTTCGACTACCCCAAAAACAAACTTCTTGAGATTAAGTGAGATTCCAAAGGATCTATGTCTGTCAAATATCTTCCTCAGGTGCATGAAATGGTCTTCCCTACACTTGGAATAAACTGTCAAATCATCTTAGTAAACCATGATAAATTTATTAAGGAAATCAAAGAAAGCATATGGCTTTTGGAATATGGTCCCAGCATTTAACAATCCAAAATCCACACAGACATGGGAATACATTCCACAAGGATGGTGAATGTTGTCTAGTATCGGTTATTTTCATCAACCAGCACTTGGTTGTACCCTAAGAATCCATCCAACATGGACATCATTCCAGCACTTGTAACTGTAACACATATTCCATGCTTGGAAAAATATAGTTATCTTTTGAGGATGCAAGGTTCAAATTTCAAAATATTACAAATTCTAATCTCATTGTTCTTATGGACTGGTACAACATTGGATGCCCACTATGAGTAATAAGCAGGAGTGATGAATTCTACTTTGAATAACTTCTGCAACTCTTTTTGTATGATGGGAGCCAACTTGGGATTCATGTGCCTTTGTGTCTTTCTGAAAGGTTTGGCTTGTTCTTTCAAAGGATTTTTATGCTTGATAACCTCAGTACTGTAGGTTTTTAGCTCATCATATGACCATGCAAAAACATCTTTATAATCACAGATAAACTCCTCAATATTTGTCCATTCTAGAGTGCATACTTGAGCAATCTTCACTGGTCTTGGACTTTCCTTAGAACCCATATTGAGTTCAATGACCTGCTCATCCTTATCAGTGACCTTTGAACCTTCAAAAGCAACAGAATCATCAAGAATTTTTTCCAAAGGTACCAAACATCTAGGGATTTTATTACTTTTCAGTTGTACCATTTGTTGCTCTGGGTCACTATTTTCTTATCCCTGATCAATCTAGTGAGAGGCAGTTGCATTTAGACTATTTAAAAAATTCACAATACCTATCATCTTCAAATAGATGCTAGTTTTCGAAATTGTCAGGAATGGATGGTCGAAACCTGACCTCCACATGGTACTTTGAAAAGGACTCTGTTGTTGATGGTTCAAATCCCACATTTGAACCTATCATAGCATCTACTTGTTGATTGATGATTTTCATTTTGCGGGATAAAAACTATGTCAAAAGCATCAAATGCCTTGATCTCATACCATACATGAAACAACATGTCAATATTGCTTCAAATGATAATATTTTGCTTCACACTAGTTCCATACTTGATTCACAATCAAATCTGAAATTCTGAATCTCCTTTGACTTTTTAATGTTTTAATATTGATATCCTTTACTTGTTTCAAACCCAAAAGCAAGGCCTCATATTCAGTCACATTGTTAGCTGCATCAAATTTTAAGCAAAATGAATATGGAAATGAGTTATAACTAGTGAAACAAAAATTACCCCAGCACCTGCACCAAATCAGGAATGTACACCATCAAAATACATGGTCTTGAATCCCTCATGCATGTTTTTAACTATTGCAATAGCCTCTTTCTTTGGTGGCTTATCAAAAACCAAGATCATATAAGTTCCCAATCAGGTTATATGTATAGGGGCTCATTATTAGGTTGCTTTAGGTCCTCCACATTATGCAAAAGTTATTGTTCTTTGAGTAACTTGACCACATAACCATCTCCAACTGGAATACTAGCCTGATAGCAATAAGTTGTGAGTGCAGATAAGCTCTGGATAATAGCCTGCTATTCCAAAGGCTAGTACAATAACAACTACCAGCATATATTAGTAGATGATGTAATACATATAACATATACAACTCTGCAATAATGCCTACTAGTACAAGTTACTTCAACGACACTCCCTGCCTACTAGTACAAGTTACTTCAACAACACTCCCTTTTGGCCTAATTCATGATTTCTTTGTCAACTATTATCATTGTGAAACCTGAAACCTGTAGTGTGCATGCCCTTTCATTATAATCATTTTATATGATGGTCATAACTGTGGAATTTAGGCTCCTTTGGGATCGTTGGGGACTTTGAAGTTTGAAGACCTACCACAATTTTGGTTTAGTGTAGCAAAACTATATATTTTGCATCATGTTTTAAACCATAGAAAAAATGGTTAAGAAGGAGAACATACTTTTTTGGTACAAATGGATGATCAAAAAGGGCATGAGTTGAGCATATGGAATCATCTCTTTTCGCAATCTCTTAATTTCTTCATCTTCAGCTAGCTATTTATGATACTCAAGTCAGTTTGTATCAAAAATGAATAAATCTATATCAAAACAGTTTATATCATGGTTTCCTATTGAGGTAGCAAAATTCAAGGCTGAAAATTAACTCATGCTTGCTATCCATCCACATTCTTACTATGCTTTGGGAGATATTTAGTTCATACCAAAAGAACCAAAAAGATTTAACTAAAAAAAAGCTTCAAATGCAAGGGAAGTTATACCTTCCATAGTCTCTCTTCTTCTGACCTTTGTTGCATGAGATAGTAGAATTTTTCTTCCATCTATTTGAGGTATCACAAGAAATGTTAGGAACTGAAACAAATGTTTATCTTACTGAAGATGAACTTTTGATTCTGCAAAATGACTTAGATTTAGGGACTAGAATTCAGGAATACTAAGTGATCAAATTTGGCTCTTTCAACTAATCTAGACTCTGTGTGAAGCTTGACATTCAATGGCTTAGTGTTCTCTTTGACTTGGGGCTTTGGCAAGACCTGCAAATTTGACAAATCAACACTTTAGAATATGATAAAAATATAATGAGAGAAACTTTGAATGTTATGTTGAACTTCAAAAACTAATGAAGGAATTCAAGCCTAGCATCAACATTGATAGCATAAAATGATTTGTTTAGATTCAGAACTTACTTGTGGCTCATCAGTTGTCCATGGAAACCCTTCTGCAATTGGTATTCGATGCTTTTCCTCCTCAATCATCTCCTGTTGTATATTTTTCATGAGTTGTTGTTCTTTCAATTGGCCTCTTTGCTGCAAAAGAGATCATCTTTGTCAAGCCATGTATGGCATGTTTATGGTAACACTTTTTACTGATAGCTTCTACTGTAACAACTCTAGCAATAGTTACTGTAACCATGTATAGATATAGTTGGTGTAGTAACATTTTTTGGGATCATCAATAGAGGTGTTTGGTTGACTGCTAAGACTAAAGATTATGCAATCGTGGGGTTTCTATTAGTAAGACACAAGTTGATGAAGTTAATTTCTAACAATGGTTTAGATGGTGAGGAATTCCGCACGATTGAAGACTTCTTTTATAAGATATTGTCCATTGACAAAACAATATTCACTTTCACAACGTTAGATGTCGTCAAGTTTGATTGGCAATGACCGTGCTAGCACATTACATATTGTCATTTCATGATATGACCAATGTCACAAGATCTAACACTGCTACTAAGATCAACAAATATGCTACAATCTCATCTAGAAATGAATGAAAGAGTGGTCAATAATGACAAGCTCTAATACTGGAACAATCTTCTGATTGTGTTTGACATTCATTATATCAAGTGGGTGTGGTTTCTGTAGAATGAAATGGTAAAAAATGAAATAGGTAAGTTTTTCTAACAGCCGACTTACTATGTAGAATGCAGATGTAATTTCTAGGAAGTACTAGGCTTTTGAGTATTGTAAGTTAATTAGACAAGTTTAGTGTGGGAAGAACACAAGAAATGAAATGAAAGCCAAAAAAAACCTTTAAAATGTGAGAAAGACAAGAAGATAATGTGTTGAAAATAAATCACCTATATATGTACAGCTTAACAAGCCACAATCATATTATCTTGAGATGAAAGTGTTTGGAGAAATCACTAGGAATCTTTATGTCTATACCTCTGTCAGTAGTCTAAAAGGTCGATTAGGGGGGGGCTTGACTTGTTTCTTAATTTTTTCTACCCAGTTCTTCCATTCTAGTGATCCTTTTTCTGTGGAATCAAAATTCTGACACAGATGCAAAATCAAACAAGTTTCATCAATACAAATTTGTAGAAGACATGTGACACCTAGTCTAAAGAGTATAAGAAAATGCATTTCTTTCTAAACAAATATTGAGCACAAGCATCCAAAGACTCTGCTGTAGAATCTCTCAGAAATCAGAAAACAAATGCAGATAGATAAGTATATCAACGATCAAAGAAAAAGGGGATGAATTCACCCATACTTTTTTGCTTCTTCTTCGGCTGACAGAACTGCGAGGAAAAATATAAATAATGATTAGTACCATTTTCAAAAGAGCTAAAATGATCATTTGGATTTTCCTAAAAAGGACATAAGAAAACATAATTTCCTAAAGAAAAACACAAAATAGGACCTTAGCACTGATTCTTAAAGTGCCAAAATCACTATCTAGGTTTCAACTTTCTCCCCAAAAACTAATGAACGTGATCAAACATCCTTCAATTAGATTGTGAGAAATGGTAGGGCATAAGGATTCTCCATGAAACAAATAGATCAGCATATTTCATCAAGAAGGTAAGGATCAGTACTTGGGATTCTTTCAGACAAAGCAGCATGGAAATGAATTTTGAAAAAAGAGGATTCAAATCATGAATGTAGATCCTTTTTAAAACTTTGAGAAAGTGAAGAAGAAAATGCCTTGGATTTGAAGGTCAACAAGGGAAATATTAACAAACAAAAATCAGTGAAAAACAAACCCATTTCCAGTACAATAATAGCTACACTGCTTGTATCCAGAGCCTGGAATACATCTGCCACCCCTTGCTATACAATCATTTTGAGCAGTTATCAACTGCAAGTAGTATATTGCATTAGAAAAATGCATCAAAAGTAAGTCAATCCTTTCAAGATTTTTATGTGCAAAGAGGACTTAACCTTGTATAATCTTTAAGTTCTGCAGGGTGTCCTAGTTCGTCCTTAGGTAGATTGAAATTAAAGTACATTATTGTTATGCTTAGGAATTCTTTGAATAATAAGCCCATCAAATCTCTTGTTGTATGTGGTAAATAAGGATAACAGATATATGCCTTACTATCTAAAATGACAATGTTGTTTTTATTCTTACCTAATAGCATTTATTAGCTATCTTCCATGACATGTTAATAATAGAATGCTAACTACATAATTCCCAATGCATTTTTTTAAACCCAAAAGGTTTCATAAGATTGGCTTCTGCAGAAGGAATAATGCCCTTTCTATTATTGTATCCCTTCGATGAGCCAATTTTGTAGGATTCCAAGGCTTACTATTGGGTTGTACATGATGCAATAACCTCATGTGTAATTAGCTATAAAGAAATCAACCAACAAGCATAACTTGTTCATCATATCAAATCTTAGTCATATGACACTTAACAGCATTACAAAGAAACTACAACCCTCCAGCATATTTTGAAGCAATCACTGGGATCATGAAGAAACTACAACCCTCCATGATAGCCTTAGCAATATGAGGTTTGTTGCTTTATCATATAACTCACTCAACAATAACGGCATGGTGAAAAAATCCAGATGGGATTTTGGGGACAAAATGGGACGTGCTTGTCACACCACTTATTGGAATTCATGGCCATCACTTGGTGGTAGAAGGTGGCAAAAGCCGCATGCAAGGGAAGTATGCGAGGGAGGACAACATTCATCAGTTTTTTGGGATGATACTAGTTATAACGCTCCATCTGAATACACCACTCATCACAGAATCTTGGCACATGAAGGTTCTGGATGCAAATTCAATGGAGTAAATTCAAGAAGGGAATGGGAAACTCGAGGCAGAACACAATGCCAAGACAGACCCTCTAGGGTGGAGCCACTTTTTAAATCTTAGAAATTCGTTAAACAACAAATATATGAATCAATCTTGGCTAAGAAATCAAAGAATATTCCATTTAGTGCCACTAAAATGTAACGAATGAAACATTAAGTCTTGAGAAAAATGAACGTCCATATGAAAATGATACAATGCACAAAATACACAAATATTATATAAATATGTTCAGCAACACTTTCGAGATAATCCACTGCAAACAATCATGAGACATTGCATTCATTAGTGGACAATGTGATAATTAAAACAACATTATTTATCATGACAAAAATTGAACGTAATGAATTGATATTGAGCCAAGGTTCTTACCATTTGAAAAGTGAGATGGTATTGTAAAGTTAGTAATAAACCCATAAGAAACTTTGCTCTTTGATCTGTTCATAGTAAGCTTCCTTGAAGCTTGATATTGTTGTGATAGAAGATCACATGTTCTTATCAAATGCATAAGACTGAAACCCAAGAAAGAACACTCTTCAAATTTGTCTGAACTAATAGGCGATGATATTAGTGAAGGTTGGTTAGAAATAATGCAAAGGCCAGGTATGCTTTCTGGCTGTGCATTCAAATAATAATTGCTGACTTTTGGATCAAAGAAATCTGTGGAGTGTAGATCATTTTGAACATCTGTTGGAGCAGGGTCCTGCAACTACAGGAAAAGATGCTATTTTTGGTAAAAAATGGACAATTTTTGGAGGAAAGACAATTTTGGCGACGCGATAAAGGTACGATGCCGTAGTGCATTTCCCACCGTGGATCGTAGGCTAGAAATCGCGGTGGTTGGAACAAGAAAGTCAAAGGGAAATAGTACTTGAAGCGGCCAAGAAGAGAGATCAACCACTGTATTTAAGGCACTGACAACGACAGGAGGGCTCAGCTACCCTCATAAAGGAAGAAGGAGAAATGGGCCGAGGTATTAAAGACAAAGGACAGAAGGGGAGCGACCAAGGAAGCGGTGCCCATACCCACGATCAGCGCCGAAAATCGTGGAAGACTACAGGAAGCTATGGTGTAACCGGTAAAGCGGCAGTACAAAGTACAGAAAGGCCGACTGTCACAGTTAGGGTTTTGGGTTACTGTTGGGATAGGCCCACAGTTTTGTATCACGATGAGACCTTTGGGCCACCTATTTAAGCATGTATTTTGTATTATGAAGGGTTAGCTAGCTAGTTAGATAGTTGGTTGATAAGGTTGTAACTGTTGTCAGCAGTATAGTGAGACATTGAGGAAGAGTCGAGCTCTGGTTCTGTCTTTAAGTCTATAGTTATCTTACTGTAACCAGCGACCGACTCCTTGAGCTTGAATGTAAAAAACCGCAGGGATTGAGAGAGAGAGAGAGAAAGAGTATATTGTAAGAAGAAAGCAATATAGGAAGAAAAGAGATTTAAGAGAGAAGGGCTCCGAGCTGTGTGCATGGAGTTTCCCAGAAGATCTCAAGCTGCATAAGAGGTTGCAATGGAACTGTGTTACTCTCTCAAGATATAATTTAAACACAGTTCCCATGGACGTAGCTTCCCCCCTGGAAGTGAACCACGTACATCCGTGCGTTGTGCGACTATTTCATGTGATTGTGCTCTACTTATTTGCTATCTATTATCTGTTACATGAACTTTGCATATCAGTTAATGAATGTATGTATGCTATCCTTCAATTTACAGTAACATAGAAGGTCAAATGCAAGTTGAATGTGTCGAGTACTTTGTATATGAGTTTATCAGTGCTTGATTCACGACAGTAGTAGCTACTGTGTTAAGTGACTTCTGTGTATTTAGTTTAGCGAGTTGAGTGTAATTGATGTTAAGCATGTTAAACTCTAGAAGCTTAAGTGAGGTTGTTTAACACCTTAATGAAGGTTAACTGAGCTATTATACCCAGAAAGGAATCCTTTGGACCTTGAGGGTTGATGAGTATATTGAGTCTTACTGTAGGAAGTATCACAGTATAGAAGGGTGATATCGCACTGTCGGGGGAGCTGCGGTGTGAGATATCGCAGGTTAAGAGCCGAGCGAAAGAGAAAGTTTGTGCATCATCCTAGAAGCTGAGATGCGATAAGACTCATTTCCATGGCAGAGTCAGCTAGGAAGAGAGACAACCCTTGCAGAGAGATTCAGCTGGTTAAGTAGAGTAAGAGAACCTAGGATGCTGCAGAACCTGGTTGAGGAAACCTGATTCTTCAGCCAACCCATTTAGGATCACTTCGAGTGAGACTTCAGGCCGTTCTGCGGTCTGTCACCGAAAGGGCTAGCGAGCTAGAGGTTTTGTTGGTACAATAAAGTAAACCCGAGTCTGCCCAGAGGAAGACCAACAACTGGTTCCGTCGTCGGTTTTGAACAAATTGAAGAGCTGATGTTCTGTTGGCATCCTACTAAAGAAGAACTTAACCAGTGGGTTGAGTCTAAGGAAAGAGAATTTGCTGAGAAAGAAAACAAGAGTCCTAGGCTGAGTACAAAGGACTGGTTATAGAAACATATCTTCACAGACCTGCATGAGATATTTTTTGTGACCTACGCAAATGAGTTGTACGATTGGTTGTCAAAGTTGACTGATAAGCATGTATTCAAGAAGAAAAGGAACATTGTCTAGACACCGAAGCTGATCCACACTGTGAAGAGCATAGATAATCCCATTTCGTGGGCAGTAGACTTCTAGCTTGCGAGTTTGCTGGAAGGTTTCATTACAGAGTTTGCAGTTGATCAAAGAAAGAGTTTCAGCGAAGCAGAGAGGTACTTCTTCAAAGGATATCGCGGTAAGTACTTGAACTCTTTAAATTTGTTCCTTAAGATGTTATTGTATGAAAAAGGAGTACTAGATATATTCTCAGATGAATAAGTTAAGTAAGTGTAATGTCACAAGAGTTTGAGAGTGACTCTGAAGAAATTGGATGTACACGTAGCGGTAAGAGATATAAAGTAGATTTCATATCTTCCTTCTTTGAAGACAGTTCAGACAGTACTAGAGAACAGAGTCAAAGTAATAGAGAAAGAATAGCAGGGGGTATCCCTTACCACCTTTATACCCCACAGAAACAAACCGGGACTCAGAATAATCCCGCAAGAACTCCATCTAGTAGTTCACACACAATACATACTACCTCTATACCATCTACATTTACACCGCCAAGTGGTAGTAACACAACAAATCAGAATCCACCTCATAGAAACAGAATGGGGGATGACATGAAATTACCTACCTTTAGGGGTACAGGGGCAGAAGACCCAGAATAGCATTGGTTCCTATGTGAAGCTGTATGGACCATTAAACAGATCCAGGATGATAATACTAAGCTTGTCCAGTTGGCCACTACACTTAGAGAAAGAGCTTTAACATGGTATATGAAGTATGCATTAGCATAGAACAGAACACTCATAGAGGTCAGGACCGCAATGATTAAGGAATTTAAGAAACCCAAGTCTAAGTCACAATGTATCACAAAACTTAAAGACATCAAACAGTTACCCACAGAGTCAGTATGGGATTTCGATTAGAAATTTAAAGCTGTTATAGACCAAGTTAGTTTTGAGTTTGCACCGGAGCAGCATAAGGAATGGTTCATCGCAGCACTGCTCCCTCATATCAGACTTCGACTAATGCAACAGAAACTCCATACGCAGGATGAAGCATTGGAGATGGCAATGAAACTAGAGGCTTCACCTCTAGCTGAGACTAGTGCGGGTATGACAAATTTACAGAATCAGTTAACCAATCTCACTTTACAGCTACATGAGATTAAGAAAGGAAAAGAGGTTGAACAAAAACTATGGTGTACAAAGTGTAAAGGACACGGCTATACCAAAGATAACTGTCCAGTATTTGTTAAGTATCTAGTAAGTGGGGCTCCTAACCCCTTAGTACAGAATCAAGGGCCATGGTGTGAAATCTATAGAACAAGAGGACATAGACCACATGAATGCCCTTTACTTTAGAAGTATGTACAAACTCCTAAGAATTTATACTGTAACTTCTGTAATTCAGTAGGACACAATGAAAATAATTGCAGAGCTTATGATCTCATGATAGAGAGAAAACATGACTTCTACAGAGTCCAGTAAGAAACATCAAGACCAGTAACAGGCCCACCGCATGAACCAGCTCATGATGGCCGTGGTGGAGGATTCAGAGGAAGAGGCCGTGGTGGAGGCTTTGGCCGTGGCCGTGCACCGATTGTTTGTTACAACTGTGGAGCCATAGGACATTATGCTAGGGATTGTCAGAACCCTACTACAACATGTAAGTATTGCAAGTCCTATGATCATACTATAGAAGAATGTCCTATCTTGATAACCAAAATTAAGGATCCTAAGCCAGCAATAAACTAGAATATTCAGCTTATTGCTACTGAGCAGAAAGAACCAGAACCAAGAGTCAATATTGTGACTTACAATGGTGCTTCTACTAGCAGAACATCACAGGATGCTGAAAAGAATACAGGTCCGAAGTGGGTGCGTAAAGCCACTAATAAATCTACACCACTTGACCTGCAGAAGAACAAAGAAACATTTCAGCAAGCTAAAACTTTCTTTACTGACCCTACACCATCAGGATCACAAATATTGCCTCGTAGGGGTATACCACAGCAAAAACCTTGTGGCGTTAGTCCTGCGCAGATATCACAGGCTACCACATCAGGAATGTGTGAGGAGGATGAGTTGACAGGAAGTGTACAATCCTTCCTACGAAGCTGCTTGAAACTCGTAAGAAATGAGAAAGCCATAGAAGAGCTTCAACGCATCATAGATCAATGTCAGCATTCTTCTTCCATAAGCAGTACACAGCGTGTTGTTCATAGCATTATGGGCCATACAAGAACAGGAAGAGAAATGAGACTCACAACACAAATTGGAGAGTTTGAAATGGATGAGGTAATCCTAGATTTAGGATCAGAGGTAAATGTTCTTACTAAGCAGACATGGGAACATATGGGTAGCCCTAAGTTAGCCAGATCACATATCCATCTACGATTAGCCAATCAGCAGAGGGTATTGCCACTAGGCCAATTACCGCAAGTACCCATTGATATTGATGGAGTTCACAGATTTTGAAGTCATAGAAATTATTGGCGATAGCAGAACGTATCCAGCTCTATTAGGTATCGATTGGGAATTTGAAAACATGGTTGTTATCGATTTGAAGAAAATACAAATGACCTTTGAGGATAAACATATTCGAGTCATCGCACCGCTGGATCCTTTTCAGGGTCCCCGATACATTGAACCTATCAGAGCAGAGGAAGAGGTGTATAATATGGAGAGCCTCTATCAGATGACTGCTAACCAGAGTGATTATATCAATCCCACCACAAAAGGAAATATTAGTTGGTGATGCGACAGCTCATGCGCATCGGATTCGGATGTTGGTTTAGAAAATTGGCAGAATAGACTTTATGAAGTTTCAGCTCGTAGATGTGTATTTATGACTAAGTCACTGCGATGGATTGGAACAAAGATTAAGGATATTCTATCGTTTGATGGCTTAGTAGATGTCAAAGACTTTTTACAGCAGTTTGAGTAGGAAATCCCTCATGATCAGAGGATGGAAGCTATTGACCTTGCAGTAAGAGCCACACCTGCAAGATGGTGGCATGCACATAAAGAAAATATGGTATCATGGAATGATTTTAAAATATTGATGGCGATCATATTCTCTAATGACAAGGAGTGTTTGCAGCAGAAATATACAGGAGAAAGTGACCCCAGGTCACATATTAAGATTTGTGAACAGAATTGGTCGAACATTCCAGAGGATGAATGGGTTCATCTATTCATTCACACTTTAGACACAGTCCCAAGGAATTGGTACACTGAGACAGAGTTGCGCAGAGGAACTATTAGATGGCTAGTTATGATAGACAGCTTTCTACTCACTTTCACTTTTGAATATGAGTATCCAATCATTGATCAAGCCATAGATATTATAAAGACTAAGATATTTGATGACTGTACCCTACCAGTGTATGCTCAGCCTGATTGGGCCATCCAGTTAGAACATGCACTAGAGTGTTACAACTTCATAGAAGAGCCAGGTGATGAGGATGAGAACCCTCACAGTATCAACATTCCAAAGTCAGAAGGGACTCGTGAATTTGATGGACCAAAGCTAGAGATTCCAGCTGTCACAGAGCCTGTTAAGATTAAAAAGATCAATATTTGCACAGAAACAGAACCAAAGTTTGCCTCTATTGGAGACTATTGGGATGATGAAATGGTAGGACACATCGCAGATCTGTTACATGACTATCAGGACTTATTTCCCACTAAGTTTACAGAGATGAAGAGAATAGTAGGATATTTGGGAGTCATGAGGATACCTTTGAAAGAGGATGCTAGGCCAGTTAAGCAGCATCCATACAGATTAAATCCTCGCTATAAAGAAAAAGTTAAAGATGATATTGATAAGATGCTAGTAGCAGGCATCATTGAGCCAGTAGAAGAGAGCGAATGGGTTAGTCCCATGGTTGTGAAAGAAAAGAAAACTAAAGGAGAAATCAGGATTTGTGTCGATTTGCGCAAACTCAACGATGCATCACTTCATGACCCATTTTCGACACCTTTTACTGATGAAGTTTTAGACAATGTGGGAGGACAGGAGATCTATTCATTCACTGATGGCTTTTCAGGTAATCACCAGATAAGAATCCATCCAGAGGATTGACATAAGACCACATTTGCGACAGAATGGGGCTCATTCCAGTATACGGTAATGCCCTTTGGTCTTAAAAATGCAGCAACTATTTTTTCTAGAGTAGTAGTTGTTGTCTTTAAGGAATACATCCATAAATTCTTAAAAGTCTATTTTGATGATTGGACTGTATTTGGATTAATCAAAAAGCATATAGGAGATTTAAGGCTCATGTTAGAGAAATGTAGGCAATATCAGATTTCTCTTAACTTGAAGAAATGTATATTCTGTGCACCATTTGGTCTTTTGTTGGGTCATATTTTTGCAGACAAGGCTTGATGGTAGATCCTGCAAACATTACCATCATTGTAAATATCCCAGCACCCAACTCAGTCAAGCAATTGAGGACAGTGCTTGGTCATACAGGGTATTATATAAAATTCATCAAGGGCTATGCAAAGATCACAGCACCTATGGAAAAGTTGTTAAAGAAAGAAGTGAAATTCCTATGGAATGAGGAATGCCAGCAAAGTTTAGACACTCTTAAAGAGAATATGGTTACAACACCCATCTTAGTATTTCCATATTGGAACAAGCCATTTCATGTACATGTGGATGCATCTGGCATCGCACTGGGGATTGTCTTAACACAGCCAGGAGAAGGGGGTATCGATCACCCTATCGCATACTCAAGCAGAAAGTTATCTACTGTAGAAAAGAACTACACCACTATAGAAAGAGAAGGATTAGCTATGGTGTATGCTCTACAGAATTTTAGGCACTACCTGTTGGGTGCCCCATTCAAGATGTTCACTGACTATTCCACTTTAAAGTATTTGGTCAATAAGCCAGTGTTAGGGGGAAGGATCTACAGATGGTTACTCCTATTTCAGGAGTATGATTTTTAAATTATTGTAAAACCAGGGAGATTGAATGCCGGACTTGATCACCTGTCGTGGATAGAGTTAGGAGAAGAACCAAGTAATCTAGAGGATAATCTGCCAGATGCACAATTGTTCTCTATCCAGATCGTAGATGAGTATTACGCAGATATTATTCACTTTCTCACTACAGGGTGGGCACCAGTTGAGTTTACTAAGCAGCAAAAGAAACAGTTAGTTGTTAAAGCAGTAGATTTCACTTTGATCACAGGACATTTATATAGTTAGGTCCAGATGAAGTCCTGCGCAGATGCGTTATGCCGCACGAGAAAGAGGCCATTATCAGAGAAGCACATTCAGGTGCCGCAGGAGGACATTTCGCAGGAAAGCCAACTGCTCAGAAAATTCTAGCTGTAGGATTATGGTGGCCTACTTTGCACAAAGACACTAAGGATTTTTGAAGATGCTGCGATATCTGCCAGAGGGTAGGAAAACCTTCATGGAGAGATGAAATGTCGCTGTGACCATAGATTACGCTGCGGGCATTTGACAAGTGGACTATAGATTTCGTGGGTGCTATAAACCCACCAGGGAAGTGAACTGGTGTGAGATAGATCATCACATGAACATAATACCTCACCAGGTGGGCAGAGGCCAAAGCATTAAGGAATTGTGATCCTGCTACAGCTGCACAGTTCATTTTTGAAAACATCATAAATAGATTTGGATGTCCAGCAATTTTGATGAGTGATCAAGGCACACACTTTATGAATCGTACTATCGAGGCCTTGACGGAGGAATTTAAGATACAGCATCATAAGAGCACTCCCTACCACCCACAAGCTAATGGTACGGTGGAGGATTTTAACAAGATTCTAGAAAATTCTCTTACTAAGATCTGTAACAACCAAAGAGATGATTGGGACCTCAGGGTTAATGCTGTGTTATGGGCTTATAGGAATACATGCAAGAAACTTACAGGACACACACCTTTCAGCTTAGTGTATGGATAAGAGGTTGTTATGCCTATGGAATATATTATTCCCAGTTTAAGAATTGCTCAAATTACTAAGATCACTAATACAGATACGATGAATGAAAGATTAGTGCAGCTGCTTTCCTTAGAAGAAGACAGATTCATCGCAGGATTTCATCAGAAAGTGCAGAAGGCACGAGAAAAATATTGGCATGACAGGCACATCAAGAGCAAGATTTTTCAGACAGAAGACCTAGTGCTCCTTTATGACAGCAAGTTTGTTAAGTTTCCAGGGAAGTTCAAGACACATTGGTTGGGGCCATATCAGATTCAGCAAGTCACAGACGGAGGTGCTGTTCAACTCAGTAAACTGAATGGGGAGCTTGTTCCTACTTTGATTAATGGCAGTAGGCTTAAGCTTTATAGTGATAGCCACTCCGCCTCCCAGCCCTAACTCAGAGAACTAAGTGGTGAAGATGTCCAGTGTAGTTGAAAGGAGGCATCGCACCCATAACTAGTCTACACCAGCTGAAAAAGTTCTAAGTAGGAGGAATTGCAGCAGGAAAGTTTATTTTGCGCAAGTCGTAGGACGATTGCATATTTTTTGAACGTTGTGGAGTTCACACCAACTTTTTGGTTAAGGACGATGCGATGTGACATCACAGCGAGGCGATGTTCCCTGTGCAATTAAGACGATTTTTGAAAAGGAAAGAGGGCCAGACACTTCACCTCTGACAAGCAATTAATCTAGATATGATAGGTATACGTTTCCCTAGATTTGGAAATAGTACAATGATTGTCCGAGATTTGGTAAATCATGGTCGAGACTGCCACTTGCACACAATTTTCAAGGGAAATTTGAACGCATTTTCAGCAATTAATGAGGAGCGGAGCGTGGGCTGTTAGTCTTGTCCATACAATAAATGCCACCAACGGGTCCAGCCTAAGTGACTGTTGCTTTAGAGATTACCACCTTCACTATAAATACACAGATCATTCAGACAGAAGGGTTACTTTTGCGATTTCTGAGAGTTATAGAGTAATTTGTAGAGTTTTCCCTATGTAGAGATACTCTAGTTACAGAGTGCTGGTTTCCCCATTTTTGCAGCCATTACCAGTCCCAAGTATCACACTGGGCAGTTTATGTCTGAGAAGGAACCTTTATAAGACGTCATGTGATGATTCAAGCGTGGTGGCCTCGAGTCTGCTATGATGACGCCGCCCAGGATTGTGAAATTAGGTGCACCACAGGTTAGACAGATGCCAAGGATGAAAAATCCAGCTCCGATAGTAGAAGATTCCAGCCCAGAGCAGGAAGAAGAAGTTCATGTGGAAATAGTATACATTTCACCATGATTCAAGGATGCACCAGAGGTAACCATTCCCAAGGGTGCTAAGTTTCCTATTCCGCTACCGTCGATTGATCCTCGTGTAAAGGAAGATGGAGAACTGTTAGGATATGTCCCTACTCTCAAATTTATAGACTATAACCTTGGAGACAGTAAGACATATCCTCAGTTTCGACCGGATCGGTATCTTATGGTTCAGAGGAACCCGAGGACTGATGCAAATGAGTTTGTTCCTATGGAACATGTCCAGATTCTTGAGTAGTCAGGCTTGCTCAATCTGTTGAAAATACCACATTTTGGACGAGGTGCAGAGGTTAATGTCGTGGTGCGAGTGCTACTTTCTTGTGTACATGGAGGTTACCTCTGGTTGGGTAAGAGGATTGACCTGAACGTCGATTTGATACACCGCATCACCAGGATATCCAAGAGCGGTAAGGACCCTCAGACACATATATCAGGGAAAATCAAAGATACTAAGCTACCACTACTTTTAGTTAACAAGTATAAGATACAGAGAGGAGGTCGCGCTTATGACCTCACAGCCTTAGCAGATGATACACTCATATTTACAGCCAGTCTGCTTGCAGGCAAATTGTTAACCAAAGTTCGCCCGAAAGAAGTCACATGATCAGTAATTCACCTTACCGTGTAGGTTGCAGAAGGTGAACAATTTAATTGGTGTTTGTTTTTACTAAATACTTTTCTTACAAATTGTTTAGCAGTGCAGGATGAGCCAAACCACCCCTTCCATTTCTCGTGGATGCTTATATTATGTGCATTCATCGGGTGGAGAGAGCCTCCCCATACCCAGTTTCTACAGCTACGAGGTGGAGAGTGCAGAGGCGCACGCTATGCAAACTTATGGGAAAGCAATAGCCCAACCAAGAAAATGCTCAATATGATAGTATTATATGAATACTATAAGCTGTTGAAGTGAGTCATCCAGGAGACACTGTGGATCAGCACAGAGGTTGTTGACATGTATAATAACCGGCTTGATTTCATTCGGAGAGGCATACAATATATCTAAGGCCTAAAGGGTTTAGAATGGATGACTTGGCTATTGGATTGTTTAGGATGACAGTGCAGGACGTAGAATATGTCATCAAAGATTTTGATGAAGCGTGGAACAAGGCATTAGAAGATGCCACCGCAGGAAATCTACCACCAGATACCGCACCGATAGAGCCACTAGACAAAGGAAAAGGTCTGGTGGGTGTCAAGAGGAAAGATGCAGTAGAAGTGCCACCAGCGGCACAAAATAGGAAAGATGCAGTAGGCGTGCCACCACTGGCACCAAAGAGCAAAAAATTCCAATCCTCAAAGCCAACTACAGAGATCGCACTAACAGAGGATGACTATGATCTCATCGCAGCAAGAATGAAGGAAGAGATGTGGGACTCATTTCAGGAAATGCAGACATCGCAGGACAAGCTAAAGAGCATGATAGATAAGCAACTTCTAGAGTTGAAAGCACTAACTGAGAAGACTGCCATGATGCAGACTCAGCCAATCAAGTTGACAGCAGGAGAAAGCTCACAACCATCGATTTCCTGTGAGGAAGTCTTTACAGAGGATCGCACCAATACAGTTCTGATACCGTCAGGGAGCATCTAATTCTCTGCTTCGATGATTGATATGCAGATACAGGTTAGAAAACCTGTCGAGGTTAATCTGGCACAATTCCCTGTTGATCAACTACATATGATCCAATAGCAGATATCCGCAGAGCTCAAGGATAGAGATCTTGAGACTTATAAGCAGAACACTCAGCTGAGACAACAGAATGCGGAGCTCACCGCAGGATTTCAGACAAAGGCAGAGGAGTTAAGAGTATATGAAGAAAGAGAACAGGATCTTAGTCTGGTCCTCCAGAACATCACATTGGAGTTACCCGAGTGTAACATAGAATTTTCCTTGCCTCTAACGCAGAAAGTAAGAAGAATTGTAGATAGAGCAAAGGCTCTGGAAGAGACAATGGCCAAAATGGAGGAAGACCAGAAGGCGCAGATTGTTGAGCTTGAAGCTCGAGCACCAGGAACACCTGAGGCAGACAAGGAAGCAAGGGTGCAGGCCTTTAGACTCACTTCAACATAGATGAAGTGTCGTATAGATGGTGCAGAGTCATTGCTAGGTGATGCAACAAAGACATGGTCGGAGCTAGAAGAGCTCCCAGATAGACTGGATTTGCAGCAGAGCATCCAGAACATGGAGAATGCAATAGAAGCAATAAAGGAAGAAGTCAAGAGCTTAGGAGCTCTTGCAAAGATGAAGAAGATGACAGAGATGAACCGTTTGCAATAGGAAGCACAGCGGTTGCGAGAAAAAGACATACAATTCAATAATATGCTTCAACCGTATCAAGAACAAATCATAGAGCTGGTCGATGCGGTTGAGCAGAAGGTCAAGGAGTTCACTGCAAGCAAGAGTGAAATTGATAGCGCAGAAGACCCCATGATTACTCAAGTCATGCTTGAAGCGGCACAAGCCTATGTCTAAGATATGGACAAAGATATTGCAAGACTCAAGGAGAGATTCGCAAAGACTTCACAGGAAGCCAAGGTGATGCTACAGCAAAAGAAATCAGATGTCAGTGGCTCGGGGACAAGCCACAAGTAAGTGTTAGGGTACTGTTGGAGCAGGGTCCTGCAGCTACAGGAAAAGCTGCTATTTTTGGTAAAAGATGGACAATTTTTGGAGGAAAGATAGTTTTGGCGACGCGATAAAGGTACGACGCCATAGTGCATTTCCCGCCGTGGATCATGGGCCAGAAATCATGGTGGTTGGAACAAGAAAGTCAAAGGGAAATAGTACTTGAAGCGGCCAAGAAGAGAGCTCAACCACTACATTTAAGGCAGCGGCAACGACAGGAGGGCTCAGCTACCCTCATAAAGGAAGAAGGAGCAATGGGCCGAGGTACTAAAGACAAAGGACAGAAGGGGAGCGACCGAGGAAGCGGTGCCCATGCCCGCGATCAGCGCCGAAAATCGTGGAAGACTACAGGAAGCTGCGGTGTGACCGGTAAAGAGGCAGTACAAATTACAGAAAGGTTGACTGTCATAGTTAGGGTTTTGGGTTACTATTGGGATAGGCCCATAGTTTTGTATCACGGTGAGACCTTCGACCACCTATTTAAGCATGTATTTTGTATTATGAAGGGTTAGCTAGCTAGTTAGATAGTTGGTTGATAAGGTTGTAACTGTTGTCATCAGTATAGTGAGACATTGAGGAAGATTCGAGCTCTGGTTCTGTCTTTAAGTCTGTAGTTATCTTACTGTAACCAGCGGCTAGCTCCTTGAGCTTGAATGTAACAATCCGCAGGGATTGAGAGAGAGAGAGAAAGAGTATATTGTAAGAAGAAAGCAATATAGGAAGAAAAGAGATCTAAGAGAGAAGGGCTCCCAGCTGTGTGCGTGGAGTTTCCCAGAATATCTCAAGCTGCATAAGAGGTTGCAGCAGAACTGTGTTACTCTCTCAAGATATAATATAAACACAGTTCCCGTGGACGTAGCTCCCCCCCTGGAAGTGAACCACGTACATCCGTGTGTTGTGCGACTGTTTCATGTGATTGTGCTCTACTTATTTGCTATCTGTTATCTGTTACATGAACTTTGCGTATCATTTAATGAATGTATGTATGTTGTCCTTCAGTTTACAGTAACATAGAAGGTCAAATGCAAGTTGATTGTGTCAAGTACTCTGTATATGATTTTATCAGTGCTTGATTCACGACAGTAGTAGCTACTATGTTAAGTGACTTCTGTATATTTAGTTCAGCGAGTTGAGTGTAATTGATGTTAAGCATGTTAAACTGTAGAAGCTTAAGTGAGGTTTCTTTAACACCTTAATGAAGGTTAACTGAGCTATTATACCCAGAAAGGAAGCCTCTGGACCTTGAGGGTTGATGAGTATATTGAGTCTTACTGTAGGAAGTATCACAGTATAGAAGGGCGATATCACACTGTCGGGGGATCTACGGTGTGAGATATCGTAGGTTAAGAGCCGAGCGGAAGAGAAAGTTTGTGCATCGTCCTAGAAGCTGCGATGTGATAAGAGTCATTTCCATGGCAGAGTCATCTAGGAAGAGAGACAGCCCTTGCAAAGAGATTCATCTGGTTAAGTAGAGTCAGAGAACCCAAGATGCTGCAGAACCTGTTTGAGGAAACCTGATTCTTCAGCCAACCCATTTAGGATCACTTCGGGTGAGACTTCAGGCCGTTCTACGATCTGTCACCGAAAGGGCTAGTGAGCTAGGGTTTTTGTTGGTACAATAAATTAAACCTGGGTCTGCCAGAGGAAGACCAACAACATCCATATCATTTTCATTTTCTTTAGGGTGAATTCCATTCTATGTGGATATTTTTAAAGGGAGCAGGGAAAAACCTATAACTCAAAAATTATCTTTCATGGAACTGAAATAGTTTTTTCCAACCAATGGGACAAAACTCATATAAAGTGAGAACTTTTCAAGGATTTAATTGATAGCAATGAAGAGACCTAAAAGACTCTACAACATTGACAAACTCTGTAAATTCTGAAAGTTACTATTGGTTCCAAGCACTATCACTATAACCATCGAGTCTCGACCTCCTCCTTGGATGATTGCAATGTGAAATCCCCTTGAAAAATAAATTTCAAACCATAATCTCATAATGGAAGGGATGAAAATACTGGTTGTTCAAGTTAAGCTACAAACTCTCCACTACAGTCCTAACATAATGTCAAGGCCATAGCAATTTTTGTGCTTTGTATGCCATGCTGCATAGTACTGACATTCAACTTCCAACTCACCACAGGCCAAGTAGTGCTTTCCTTACCATGTGAAACCTTTACTGGGACATTACCAATGTCCTCTCTTTGCATTATAATCAAAGAATTTGTTAGACTATCCATAACTATGATAGAAATTATACCAATCATAATATATTATAGTGCATATTTAGTATTAAAATTACAAGATCAAAGCTACTGAATTTTTAACTAACTATAAAAATCTACAGATATATAAAAAATTATTTAACACATTAATATTTATGAGAGCACATATTGTGAATGATGCCACATTTTTATGGGAAATTTAATCACATGATTCATGGGTACTTTAATAACTGCTAGAAATTTTGTTGTGATTCAGTATTACAAAAATGCAAAGTAGCCAGTCAAAGCCTTTGAACCTCTGTGAGTAACAGAAGACAAAAAACAATGTTTCTATTAACAAGAAACAGACGATTGAGGTAAATCAAGATTTATGATAGTTTGAACAATGGAATACTCTTAATACTTATTTATTAAGCAAAATACCTTACTTCTTTGCATGAGGTCATCACCAGAATAGAGATGAACAACATCCAAGCCAACTTCCTCAAACATGGTATTCACTCCCTCAAGTCTCATACTGTTGATTTGTTTAATAATATTGTTTGTTCTAGTTTACCCAAGCTTGGTCACTAAAATCCGAATAATCACAAAACCATCATAAGGCATTCTCCAAGCTCTACACTACAGTTCTTCATTTATGGCTTTCAAACAAACTTGAAAGGAGGTGACTAAGGGGCCAGGGGAAAAGGACATGCAAATTTATTCTTGGAGTACCAGACTACAAACCATATTTTCACACATAGCGATTACTGAAACATGAGGAATAAGATCATCTTCCATAAAGGAAACTCAATACAGTTAAGTATTTGCAATGGGTGAAATGAGAAGGTCTCAAGGAGTGAACTCAATATTCAAACTCCCCTTCTAAGATCCTTCCCCTAGTTCAAACCACTATCTCTGGTAGTATCTTATTCTTTGAAGGGACAACAAAAAGAAACCAGTAGAGCTAGGGAAAGATACTCATTACAGACTAAGAGGAAAGAAAAGACTAAATTTGCATGAGCCTAGAGGACATGGGAAAACCATGAACAATATTAGAGAAGCACTCATTTTATGCAAAGGCCTAAAACTAATATCCAAATAAGATATTTGAGACATCATAAATGCATGGGACTCCAATATTATCATTGACATTATGAATGGGGTAACCTCCCCACATGCATTTTAACATGTCAAAAATCATTACCAAATCTAAATCATTGACCTGTAACTTAAAACAATATGTTTTACACAAGTCCATAGAAATTTTTACTCATAAACCAATGTGCTTGCAAATGAGGGCACCTATCAAGCACAAGATATTCATATGAACTCATCCTGCAGTAATACTCTCAGCTTTATGAAATATCCAATAGAATCTAAGCAAGATCATTCTCCCCCAATGCTGTCAGTAGTTCCTTATTAGATTTTTGTTTTTCTGTGCTCACCTCATGTATTAGTGACATAGTCCCATACTTCCTCATTGGATTCTCCTAATTACCATCAATTTCACACTTACACTGCTAATTGTTACAAATATGAGACCTCAACAAAAGGATACACCATGAATTTCATCTACCGAAGAACTCTAATGCCAATTTGAGAAGTACCCAAGTAGCCAATTTTTCAAAACGAAACTCTCTTACCACCCATGTGAAGGAATTCACAAAGAACCTATGTGACTATGAACACCAGTTGTCAGCAACAGATACTTAATCCGTGTGCCTTGAAATAGGGAAACAAGAGACCAACAAAGAGGAAGACTAAAACAATGCCTAGCTCAAGTCCTATGAAACAAGTGGCAGTTCCATAGCACTCATTAAAAAAATTAACTCCAAATCACATCAAAGGTGGGATGTTAAAGGAAGCAAGGGTATCAGATATGGACAATTAAGACATGAATGGGGATAACTGAGAAGATGATAATTGAACAAAAAAAACCTTCCCAATGCTTAGCCTTCAACAATTCCAATATGCAAACTTCAATATGTAGAGTCCAACTCACAGACCTACAAGATTCTGGTATGCAAACTCTTTTCATTTTGTTATTTATTAATGTGTGGCTATGGTGTACAATTTTGGTGTTATGGGATAGACAACACAGGATTTACTAACATTACGGTCAATTTTAAAGTCATTTTGAGTTGTGAAGATTACCTCTTGTAACTCTTCCAAGTTAATTAAATACATCAGTATTGCAACAACTTACCATAGTACAATGAGGAAAAAGTTGAAAGAATAAGCCATTTTTTAATATAATATATCGATAATAAATCCATTCACTGACTCAATCATCTATAGAAGCAAAGGAAAAACGTCACCCCAACAAAGAATTTTTCAAACAGACCTTGATCCCAACTGCAAATTGATTCTGCCATCCAGCCTCTGAATTTTATGAACCAATAATTAGACAATGATAAATAAGTTAATAACAAAAAATTAATTGTTTGCATTTATAGATAATGCATACTCAAATTATTTAAAGTATAATTAATTATTATTTTTGGTTCAGTTAGTTATCAAATAGAATGCAAGAGAAAAGGGGTCCGTGTAAAGCTCCATGTAATTCAATATGGTGCCACCTATGCAAATACACACACACACAAATGCATCTACAAGTATAATTAAAGCTGTGTTACCAGATCCACCACCCCAATGTGGAGGATCCACATATCCACGGATCCCATATGTATCTGGATCGGATCCGCCTCGGATCCACCATGGAAATGGATCCTTTGAAAAAGGAAACGTATCTTGGTCCCATGAAATGGATCCTATGAAAAATAAAAAAATATCCTGAAATTTTCAAACGAATCATGTAAAAAATTAAACAATTCTTGAAATTTTCAAATCGATACTGCAACTTCCAATGTGTCTATGACCCATTGGTCCCCCCAAAAAATTTATTTTTTAATGAAAAACTTAAAAAATCCTAAACACCTAATGGCTAAAAGCATAAACCCCATTCCTGCTCAAGGTCTGATCTATCCTTATGTCAATATATGCTCTTGAACTCTAATATATCAATATCAAGGTCTGCTCTCAACATTTTTATTTGATATATCTTTATGGTCAAGGTCTGTTGTCAAGGGATGATCTATCTTTATGTACTATGTTGTTGCTCACTTCACCTACACTGTTCTATAGCCTTGCCATCGCGTTCAAGAAAACCACTTTATTGTTTATTCCCTGTTGATAGGGACATGTGGATGTGGTTCACAAAAACACTATTATGACTTGCTTCAAGTTCATGCTGAAATGGTTTTTAAAATTATCAACATCACAACTTATCAAATTATCAGTTATGGTACATGAACTCTCTTTTTTGGCGATAACTTATATTTTTTTGTACTTGTCGTTTCCTTGTAGTATCCAAATCCTAGGTTTTAAAAAATCTAGCAAATCCATATCTGGATCTGGATCTGGATCCGAATCCGTATCCTAGTAACTTAGAATTAAAGTACATAAGGAATCACATATCATAAAATGAAGTCAACACTTACAACAAAATTACAAGTTCAAACAGAACTATTATAATAGTGTAACTATAACCTTACAGTCTGAGATTCTAATTCATTCAGACCTGCCAATTATGGGTACCTAAACACAAGTTGTACGTCTATGATATAAATTATATTAATCTTAAGCATTCAAGAGAGATTATAACATGACTACTTACTACACTTTTGGAAATGGTACAATACCTACCCAAATCACCAACTCTGAAAATATAATAATGTTGCACAGATGCACTTATTGTGAACTTGCATTGATTTCTTACCTCAAGCAATGACTGGTGATTAACAGCACCAGTGCAGTCCTCTCCAAATATCCATTTATGCTTCCCTCTACATGCCATATGTCCAATAATTATGTCCAATGATTCCATGTGTGAGTATATTAATAGAATCCTGATTATACCTTAAAGCTCAAACTTGTATAGCTACAGCCAAGTTGCATAGACGTAAACTATTACTGTCCAACGACATAAGCAATCTATCTTGTGAAGAATGATGAAACACCCTACAACATATTAATCTAGAAGTAACATTTTAAAGGTTCTAGATGTGAAAACACTTGGAGTAGCCATCAAAAACATATTCAGACGAGCAAGCAAACAACAAGAGTAAAGGGTTTTCACGTAAGCACAAAAAATAGAATAAGTCATGCTAAACTCTATAAAATGACAAAAAGGTTATGCAAATATCTTAACCACCATTATAATCACCAAAAATTTATTTTGGTTTGTACAATTTTCTTATGAAAAAAATAGAATTGACAAATCACATGATGTTTTTGGCAGTTGCATATTGCACTTCCAAAAAAGCACATTCCCTGTCACCCACATGCTTCTTTTATGATATTTTTGTGTAGAGATTCAAAAGTCAACGGTACCATGGAAAATAGAAAATGAATAAGATTCATCTTTGAACTTGTAATATGATATTCAAATAGCATGGGTGTATAGTTATCTGAGGCTTGCATAGAGCTCATTGTATTTCCAAACAACCTCATGCTAAAATATAAGAAAGTATGTTACTAAATAGCATAGATGTAATGTTCTCTGAGGCATACATAGACCCCATAAAAAATGAAGACAATTAATTTTGAGGCCATATTTTCAATCAACTTCATACTAAAATATCGGTAAACATGTGGGACAGAAAGGGTTGCATTGTTAAAAAAATCAATGAACCTCTAGAAATTAACAACCTGCAAGCAACAATTTTAGGTCAGTCACAGAATGCAGGTTAGAGAACAACTATAATTGCAGGATGTCGAGGTGGCTTTGAAAGAAAAATAGATAGTCAATCTATTTCTTTAAGAACTCCATGAATGCATCCATAATTGATTGGAACCAATGGCTCCTCCCTCCCTATAGCTTAGGTTATGTTTTATATACTCCCAAACTTGCTATCTCAGGTAAGGTATAACCCAAAATAAAACCTTTCCCTGCCTTCTGTACGTAACTGATATTCTGTAAATATTTTATATGGAATGTATATACATAATTCCTTAAAGTGTGACAGATGAGATAGAGTATCCGTGTTGCTTCCATGTACTAGTCTGAACTCTGAAGCTATAGTAGAATCCAGTAAATTACTGTATGCTATGTGATTTGCATTTGATATATAACAATGCAGTGTTATTGTATGGATGAATGCATAGATACTTTCTATACTGGTGTCTATTCTTCTTCCCTACAAGACCTAATGACATGGTAACTATTATAGCATCAAACTTCAGTTAGATAAAGATGAGATAATTTTGTTGATGTCCATAGGTGATCAAAATAGGTCAATGGGACTGGAGAGTATGACAAGACACAATAGTGAAAGCCAAGGAAACTCCTAGGTGAAAAAATAAATACATATGTAAATCAAAATAGTAGTGAATAGAAAGGGGTAAACCTTGGCAAGAACTAAAGATGATTACATTCTGCAAAAATATAAAAGAGAACCACTACTTCACCCCACATATAGATGTGAAGGTGGAGGACCTATCTCCGTCATCATCAATCAGTATTAAAGTCCTAATACAAACTCCAATAATGTCCAACAAGGAATGCTCAGGGCTAAGAGGACCTACATGGGTAATCCGGGGGTAGTACAAGTGGAATCAACCAAACCTCTCCTCACTAGAGAGTACAAAAAGACACAATGGTTCTTCCATCTTAGAAGCTAGAAACCTTTGCCCTATATGAGACCTCCAAAGTGCTAGAATGATCAAGGTAGAAGATTTGCCTCATAGAAAAATTATTTAAAGTAATATGAGAACCTGTTATTCAAAGATATGGTGGAAACACACAAATCTTCGGGAAGAGAACCTCACAAGGTAAAAAAATTTAGTACTCTGAAACATACGCTTACAAAGCGAGAGCTCTACCATGTGAACTACATCCCAGTCTAATGCTTCGAAATGCTATATGGAAGTTTGCAACGAATCACCATTTTGAAATTGTTTGTTCCAAAGCCTTCTTTTGAAAAATATGGTAACCTTATTGGTTGTTTTCAAATTAGGTATTTTGCAAAATTAACTAAAATTTGAAGCCAGCCATTACAGAAAGTGGGAGTGTTGAAGCAACTGCTTGGTAACTGTTCCAAAGAAAGTCAACGAAAATAGAAAAGGTACCTGGGAAGTGACAAGGCCACTGATGCTAGCCATGTCACATAAGAGCATGGCACCACATTTATCAGCAATAGCGCGGAACCTAGCATAATCCCAGTCCCTAGGATAAGCACTGCCTCCACAAATAATAAACTTAGGCCTGAAATTCAAGGCTTTCTCCTCTAGCTTGTCATAATCAATGAACCCAGTCTCCCGGCTGACCTTGTAAGGAAAAATATCGAAGTAAATCGATGTAGCATACCTATGCCATCTGTTTTCACCTAAAGAAGACCCAAATGTTGTGTTGCTCCATACCCAATGGATGAACATCCAGGGCCTGCAAATCAGGGTGAACTAAAACTAATTTACCCAAAGATCCATAAATAGGGGCGAAATACCAAATTTTTAACCTATCTACCATAAATTTGGGCGAATCATCTCCATTTATCCTCCAAAACTGTAAATTTTTGGTGATTTCACCTCCATTATGGAAGAAATCGAGGCAAATGTCATGACTTTCCCCATCAACGGGTTGGCTACATTAGATTTTATGAATTTTCACAGTTTAATCACGGTGGCTATTTAGTCAAGGGAAATTATATATAAAATAAAATATGGGCTAATTTATTAAATTAAAAAAAAAAAAAAAAAAACCATTTTAATATTAAAAATTCGCCCACCTTTTTTTGGGCACCCCTTAAAATTCGCCTATGGGCTATAATTCGCCCCTAAAATCATCCCTACTATGTATAGACTACCATCAATTGAATAACATTACAATTAAAATTAGGTATCCCTTATCCTGCATCGATGATCTGTTTGATCAAATATACGGACAAATGATATTTTCAAAAATAGACTTGAGATCTGAATATCATTAAGTCGGAATTAAAGATGAAGATATCTTTAAGATTGCTTGTAGAACTAGATACGGGCACTATGAATTTGTGGTTATGCCCTTTGGGATAAATAACACTCCAACAACATTCATGTGATTAATGAACAGTGTCCTAAGTAAATACTTAGACAAATTTGTAGTCGTCTTTATAGATGACATATTAATTTATTCTATAATGATAGAATAACACTACGAACAGTTGTAGATAATACTACAAGTCTTAAGAGATCATCAACTATATGCTAAGTTTAGTAAATGTGAATTTTATAAAAATAAGATACAATATCTAGGGCACGTAATATCCGAAGAAGGGATATCGGTAGACCCGGATAAAATAAAATCAATAATTGATTGGCTTGTTCCCAAGGATGTAACTGATGTACGATCCTTTATGGGAATAACAGGTTATTACAGAAAATTTAACGAAGGATTTTCAAAAATTGGAAATCCTATAACATCCTTACAAAAAAAGGGCAAGAAATTTGTCTGGGATAAAAAATGCGAAGAAAGCTTTAATAAATTAAAAGGATTATTAACTACTGCACCCATCCTGAAAATAGCAGATACAGACAAAGATTTTTTCATATGTACTATGCACTGATGCATGCAACGAAGGTTTGGGTGGAGTACTGACACAAGAAGGTCATGTAATTGTGTATGAATCAAAGAAGTTAAAAACACATGAAAAGAATTACGCGACTTATGACTTAGAGCTGGCTGCCATAATCCATGCTTTAAAAATGTGGAGCCATCATCTAATAGGTAAAATATTTTTGCTAATGTCTGATAACATAAGCCTAAAATATTTGTTTCATCAACAAAATCTCAACGCAATTCAAGCTAGATGGTTAGCTTTCCTTAACGAATACAATTTTGAAATCAGACACATTAAAGGGAAAGAAAATAAATTGGTTGATGCCTTAAGCAGAAATGCAGTAACATGTTTTGTAGCTTCCATTAGTAGTTATAAAACCAAATTAGAGGATAAATTGGAAGAAGGAATAAAACTGGACACAGAATACCAAAGTTTAAGAGAAAAAGTAACTCAGATGTATCTGAAAATTTTAAATACATATTACAATTTAAATGAAAAAGGCTTAATGCTATATAAAAACTGACTTTATGTGCCTAACACATCGAAAGTTAAATTGTTGATTCTGAGTGAAGTACACAAAAGTCCTTATTCCGGACATCCGGGGTATCAAAAGATGATAACAATGTTGAGAAAAGAGTATTTTTGGCCTAATATGAAAAACGACGTTGCTAAATTTATAGCTAGGTGTATAGAATGTTCGCAAGTTAAACTGAACATCAACACCTAGCAGGTCTTTTACAACCATTACCAATTCCAAATTGGAAATGGGAAGTCATGAGTCTTGATTTTATAACTGGCTTACCTAAAAACCAGAAACAAAATGATTCAATAATGGTAGTTGGGACAAACTAAGTAAATCAGCACACTTTATACCTATTAAAACAACTCATAAAGCTGCTAACATTACTGGCATCTCTTTGAAAGAAATATTTCGTTTGCAAGGAATTCCAAAGGTAATAATTTCTGACTAAGATCCTAAATTTACTGGTAATTTCTGGAAACCTTTATTTAAAGGACTAGATACTAAATTGAATTTCAGCACTGCTTATCATCCGTAAACGAATGGACAAACAAAAAGAGTCAATCAAGTACTAGAAGATATGTTACGAATGTATGTTAGAGACTATCCCAAGAAGTGGGAAGATTATTTGCACTTAGTTGAATTTGCATATAATAACCATTATCAAGCTTCAGCAAAGCTTAGTCCTTTTGAAATATTATATGGTAAGAAATGTAACACTCTTTTTACATGGAGTAATCCAGCAGACAGATTGATGTTATGACCTGACTTGTTAAAAGAATTGGAACTAACAATAAAGCGGGTACAAAGCAATTTGAAAACTGCTCAAGACATACAAAAGGGTCATGCAGACCTTAAAAGAACTCCGAAGGAATTCCAAGTAGGTGAGCATGTATTTGTTAAGGTAAAACACAAAAAGAGCTCCTTCAAACTAGGGAGTTGTACTAAATTAAAACCCAGGTATTGTGAACCGTTCGAAATATTAGAAAGAGTAGGGCCAGTGGCATATCAGTTAGCTAATCTTAGAATAAATAATGTATTTCACATTGAAAGTATGTACACGATACTAATCATGTGAGTGACTGGAATGTTTTTTAGGAAGAACCAAAAGGATATTTTCAGGTTGAACCTGAATGTATTCGCGACAAGAGGGAAATTTTTCTCCAAAATCGCACCATTGGACAGGTAAGGTGCAATGGAAACACCTCAGTCCAGATGAAGCGACCTAGGAATTGGAGAGCGATATGTGGGTGACATATGCAACTCTTTTCCAGGAAGATTCAGAATAAACTTAAGCAACATTGAGGATGATTTTGAGATTAAGGGGGGGTGTTTGTAACACACCTAGAACTGAAAAAAATAAATATTTATTATTTATTTTAGAAAAGAATATGTTAAATTTATTGTAAATTTTTATGACCAAGTTAGTCAAGGATGATTGTAATTGAAGAATTATTTATTTTAATAATTAAATATAAGAGACACCTATCCAAAGGAGACTGTTAAATGAGTGTTCACTAACCCACTAGGAGGAATGAGCAGTTGTAGAAAGTTGGTTGACAACTAGCAGCACTAGCA
Organism: Pseudotsuga menziesii; assembly: GCA_001517045.1. NCBI lineage: Eukaryota > Viridiplantae > Streptophyta > Pinopsida > Pinales > Pinaceae > Pseudotsuga > Pseudotsuga menziesii. Next base: position 72,854 of record LPNX010436980.1, on the reverse strand, counting down.
TTTCACTTTTTAGTTGTTGCAGGAAGCATAATCCCTAAATTTGTGTTCAAGTTCCATGAGAGGGGGAACTAAGCTGGTGGCTCATTTAGTTCCAAAACTGACCCAAATACCTAGGCAATCTTATAAATACCATCAAATTGAGGAGGAGGCTCACTACTCATTTTGTTTCCAAGTGAATGTACCTTGTGATTGCTTCAAACTGAAAATTCAAGCACACAAGGAATTTGATAAGGGGATAGCTAAAGCAGAATTATTGAGTTAAGTATACTACTGAGTGCTAAGTTGTACCAAGTTATTGTGTGGTCTATTTTTCAGTGATCTTCATCCTACTGGTTTAGTGAACGGGCTTAGGGGTCCTAAGCAAGTAATATTCGCTACTTCAGAAAAAGGTTGGGTGGAACAGTCTCCTTTGGTTTTTTATCCCCTTCTCCATATTATCAAGCTTCTAACTGTCATTTAATTCTAAGTCTATACTTTTATTTGAAAGAATGCACAATAGCTAAAAGTAGGATATTTAGATATGCTATGAACTCTATATTTGAAGCAGTTGAAAAATTGTTCTAAGAGAAGAGATCTATAATTTTGTTTATTCAAAGTAAGGTTTAAATTCATTGTTCTGGCTATTTTGTTAAGTACACCTCGTTAAGGGATGTTTCCTTTTCTCCTACATTTTTCAGTAAAGTACCTCTACTCTATTTCTCAATCTATTAACTTGTTAAATTAAGTGGTATTTCTTCTATTAGCCTAGTTTTAAAATAAAATATAGTTATATTTATAGAGTTCCATATATATATATATATAAGAGCCTTAGATGACTCAGTGAGCTAGTAACATAGTTCTCTTGAATTTAGTCTAAACAGTTATAAATGTCTCAAGGGTTTGAACATAAGACATAGTATGCACGAGTATGCACATATTAAAGCCTTATAGTTAAACATTTCAACTTAGAAATTTTGATTACACCACTATATTCTTTTCTAAAATATAGGGCTAAGCTCTAGTTGTTAATCAAAACCCTAAATACCATTATAATAAACAAAACCTTTAATACCAAATCGAGTTTATCAATAGGCTACAACACTGGTTACAGCCTAGGATCTGAATTGGTATTGTTATCTGCGAGACAAGTAATTACAGAATAAAATTATAGACAGTCTTAGGGCTTAATTTACTTGTTTTAGAAACAGTATTTTCATCTAAGAAGAGCCTAAATCTTTAAACAATGGCCCTACGGCCTCACAACTTAGACTCTTTAACAAAGTGATTATATAAATTATATATGGCCTTATGGCCTACTAATAATACATTAAAGAAATTAAATACTGTAGAATTCAAGGTAGGTGTAAAACCCTTACGGGTCTTACCAAACCATACCACCATTGTTTATTTTTAAATAACAAATTATCATTGTTAGTGGCCTTACAGCCCTATCTAAAAGTAAACACAATAGTATAAAAGGCCTCATGACCATGTTATTTACAAACCTATTCAAAGTGTAAAAATGTCAAAGAGAACATAAAATCAAAATGGAGAATATCTATCACATAAATTATATAAATAAAAATAATTATTACATGGCATTATATAAACCCTCACATAAATCACAACCCTGGAAAATATTTATACAAAACTAGAGATCAAAATAGAGGCCTTACGGTTGCATAATCTTTCTTTAATTGCAAACAACAAAACTGTAAAATCATAAGAGGATTCAAGGCTGCACCCTCACGGGTCTCATTAAAAAAAAACTATAAAACCATTGCTCAATCTAGGTAACAACAATTATCATTGACAGTGGCTTACGACCTTTCCCAAAACAAAGCATCAACTATATACTGCCTCATAAACATATCATTTATAAAGTAATAAAGAATAAAATGATAAATTCATATATGACAGGGTTTTACTCTTAACATTACGAAATCAAAATAGAATATTGTCTATATTTTTGTAGCTACTACAAAATGTGCAGAGTATCCTCTGTCAAATATTTTTATCCAAACAAGTTACAGTATTCCTAGAACTTAACACAAAGTGGTACTTTTAAACTGCAAGCCCTCACAGGTTTCATATAAAATTTAAAAACAAACCTTACAATACTGTAAAAAGGACCGAAGTCACAATTGTTCAAAATACATTGTAGAAACCAAATTTAACCCTGCCAAGAAACAGTTGTGGCATAGTCTATACGAATCCACAAAGGAAGGGTTATCCCTTTTAGCTCAACTACAAATAGCCTCACTACTACCAAAGACAATATTATCGCCATCATGCAAGTGAAACAAGGGAAGAATCCCAAGAAAATGTAGAATAAGCCATGGAATTTTCAAGCCACAGAGTCATGAAGGGCCAAGAAAAAGTATTACCAGATTGTAAGCTTCATTAGCGCAGCAACCAACTGAAACTTGTAGCCACTGAGCATGGCCCTGAAAACCCTCTTGCTCATGCAAATTCAAAGGTCAAACTTAGTAGCATAGAAAATCAATTTATGACTTAAGAATTTTGTTCATCACAAATTTTAGGACAAGAATTTACCTGGTTATGCGAATTATTTTTCCCACAAATGAAAACAACACCACCATCAAAGTCTCACAAATGTACAGGTAAGGAGGAACAGCATCGCGGATTGAGCAACTCGAATCCTCCACCTATGAAAAACACCTTAGAAACTACATAGTAGAGAAAACAAAAACATCACAGCTCCACAGAGCGAAAAACAAATGAGCAATGCTTCACAGACAAGCTCCGTCGTTTGCGAAAAAACATTAAACCCTTAGGGTTTTTCCTTAAGCATGTTGACTACCATCTAGGGGAGTAAAGGCACCCACATGGAATGCTTATGTGAGAATTTAATATGAAGCTCATACACTTTTCCAACTATCACATCGACATCATCTAAGTCAGCTTACCTTTCTTTCGAGAGCCTTATACACTTTGTATAGTGCATTAACTCGATTTTCGAAACATAGTATAGTATATAGTATGGTGGTGTGTCATTTTAGTATAAGTTTTTTTTAGAGTTTGTTTTCAAACCTTAGTGTTCCACGTCGCCTGCATAGGATCTTAATGACTTGGGTTAGGATCTTGTTCTTAGAAAAACTTAAGATGTGGACTCGTTCACCTATACAAAACGAAACAAAGGTTCATGCATTAGCCTTAAAGGCTAAGTAAGACCGTGACCTTTCCCTTAGCAGCTCATAGGTAGAACAAAAACTGAAAGAATGAAAAATAGTTTTACGACATTGCAACCATGACAAAGTTTTAAAAGCAGTTTTTGCCACAAAATAGTATCGACCAGAATGTATGACATTTTATTGACAAAATGTCGTAAAAAGAGGCATGATTTTGAAAATCACTAAACATAGGCACATGAGTTTGCAGATTATAATAAATTCATTATCAACGTGATAGAAGAAGTATAAAGTTAACATCTCATAGAATTATTTCCTAGGAATTTTTAAAGTTACTTATAGTAAATAATTTATTATTATTATTATGAATTTTAGGGATGTTACACTCGATTTTTCCAAACATTTCTCATAAGCAGTTTAAGCACTAATTGTGCAACATCACAAATTTTACATATAGTGGTGGAAATTTCCATCCCTTGATCCTACATTAAATTATGGTGTAGTCATTATTTGAAATACAAATCAAAATTCTCGTGGTAGTGGTAAATTGTATGCAAATGCAACCAATTCCTAAATGACCTAAAAGAATTGAATTTTTTATGTATTCCTCATTATTTAACAATATGTTAGGAATGTAACACATATCTATTCAAACCTTTAACAATCATAAGAGGATTTGAGATTGATGATAAACTACTCATTGTTTAGAGGAAAAAAGTGGGAATTAAGTCAATTCCCATTCTTAATGCTGACAGCATTTACTATTGCCAAAAATACAAGAAAAAGTTAAAAACAAGGGCAATGTTCGAAGTCTAAAAAATACAGTGAAGGAGTTTATTAAAAAAATGCATTTATGTACAAATTTATGTACCGAGCTTCCAAAATTCCAATATCCATGGCTTGTCTCCGACATATGACAATTCTTGGAAGCCTCCAGATTTAGTCAATCGCTCACCAGACAATCTCATGACTAATTAAATAATTAGAGAAAACAACACATCTTATTAAAAACCCTTATTGAATTGGTTCTTTAGATCAATGGAATATCCGACAGACTGTATTTCCCACAAAGAAGGGAAATAGATAAAAAGTTGAAATCTCGGAAATGTATTAAATTCACCAAAAATAAGTCTTCTCGAATATATATATATATATATTATTTTTATTTTTTTGTCGGTGTGAGAGTTTCAAATAATTATCTTTGCCCTGTACTCCACTTACAAATTATTTAAATTAAATTGGCCTCATTCTTCAGTTTGTAAATTGTTTGTTCTATGAACAAGTAGACTAGCTTAATTATCATCGCTTAATTATCATGGAAATATGATATTGTTTAACAGATCCTTTAAGCAAGCAAATCTCGACCTCCTTCCTCCCCCTGTCAATTTTGTGATATCACGATTTATTTGCACACAAAATATTTAGCCCACCTGTGACTCATGTGGGCCATCGCCATGATACCACCTATGCACTTCAAACATTTGAACAGGCCATTAATCCCCTGTGCACTTTGCAAAAGCTCAATTTTCTGTATGTATCAATAAATTCAAAATAATGGATGGACTAATAGAAGGATATATATATCAATACCTCCTATTCAGTGAGGCCCTTCCATTTTATTTTGTATATATATAAAAGGAATTAATGCTTCAACATATTTAGTTGGGTTATGATAATTATTTAGTGTCCTGCATCCATGGATACAGATACTTGATTGGCAGAAGTGCTACAACATTATATTAGGAGTAGCTCGTGGGATTCTCTATCTGCACAAGGATTCTCAACTGCAGATTATTCATCAAGATATTAAAACAAGAAATATTTTATTGGATGAGAGACTGAATCCTAAGATATCATATTTTGGCCTAGAAAGACTTTTTCCTGAAGATGAGAGTCACGTCAACAAAAGAGTTGCTGGAACATAGTAAGATTTGAAAAGAATCATCACTTTCACACCGTTAACAACGAATAACAATTAGGGATGCATATGTTGTTCTGTGTTCTTATTTGATTTCAAGAGGATTGATAACATTGTCATTTTTACTATGACAATTTTGCTTTGGGGATTTACCTTCTCGGTTATGTTTTAATTGTTTAGGATCTAGGACTAGGCTTTCATTTACAAGAAACTCTCAATTTGTCATTCCTCAATTTCCCCTTACTATATAGTGTAATTTGGATATGCAGCAGATATATGGTACCAGAGTATGGTATGCAAGGAAAATTATCTGTAAAAGTTGTTGTTTATAGCTTCAACGTTCTTCTCAGGGAACTTATTATATGAAGAAAAAACAGTCTGCAATCAAAGTTTTCACATGGCTCTGTGATCACATATTATTCTGTATCATCTGCTTCAACTAAGGATCCTATCATGGCTCCTCTATCTAATGCCAGCACTTCCATTACAACATTGTCACCCAGATAATATACGTAAATGATGTTCTAATGGTGTTTTGATAACACATTTGTTTCTACAATTCTGAAATATATCATGTTTGTTCCTACATTCCTAAATATATCATATTTCCTTTTAAGTGGAAATAAAATTTGACATATTTCTGAAAAAAAGGAAATCTGATATTTCTCCATGGAAATCTCCCATATGCCAAATTTTATTTTCAAAAATATGTCATATTTCTTTTTAACTGAAAATAAATCTAATATATGTCAAGAAATCTGTTATATGTCAAATTCTCTTTTTAGAAATATATTCTATTTCATTTTCACTGAAAGATATCTGACACGGATTTTGTTTTTAAAAATATGCAGAATTCTTTTTGAAATTGGTTAGATTTAAAGAAATAAAAAAACTGACATATATATGAAAAAGAAATCATGTCAATAACATTGATTCTGTAGTAGACTCATAATATTTCATTCTACTTAAGATCTAAATGTTAGGCTGAAATTTTAGATGAATCATGTCTTTTGCACATTCTACTGTGGAGATTAAATTTTGAATTCGAAGTTAGGAAAATATCGATCAATTGCAAGTATCGCATAAGCAACAAGAACATGAATGAATCTTGTGGTGTGGCATTGTAGTTTTGAATATTAATTAATATATTGGTTGAGGGTAGATATATTGCAATCGTTTAGTAATTAACTTTTTTTAAAATATTTTTTAATTATTATTTTATTGATAATATTTAACTTTATAAACTTAAAAATAATAATTTTGAAATAAGGTTTGCTGAGATTCCGCAGTGAAGATTCATGGCATCTAATGGAGAATATGCGGTAAGCAAGTTTATTGTTGACATTTCGAACCAAGCGTGGCTCATCTTCAGGACATAGCGATGCATGGGGATTGTTCCTCTTTCAATAGTGTATTAATACAGAAACCGTCATTTTGAGAGGTGCGGATAGGTTTGTGAGGTGCTAACAAGGTTTGTCAAAGGAAAAAAAAATTAGGGTTTATAATTTATTTTATTTTTATTTTATTTTTAATGGAAACCCTAATTAATAAAGATTCAAATTAATAGTTAGGTTTATAAAGAAGTTAAAAAAATTTAGGTTTATTTAAAAAAATAATTATTTTAAATTTTTAGAAATAGTTTGGATTTAAGTTTATTAATTGAATTAATGTTTAAAGATGAATAGTTATAATGTTTTTTACCTAACTAAAGTTTATTATTAAAAAAAATTATTTTTTAATTTTAAAAGTTTTACAAAAAAAATTTAAAAGTTTTTATTTTCAAATTATAATTTTAACAATCCAATTTTTGTTTAATAAATTTTTTAACTTGTTTCATTATAAATTTTTTAACATTTTAACTATTTAACTTTACAATTTTTAAATATTAATTTAATTAAACTCTTATCGTTTAGTTTATAATTAGTATTAAATAGGTTTTAGTTAAGAATTTTAATATTATTTAAAATTATTATTTTTTAGGGATTTTAATTTAAATTAATTACCTATAGGTTTTTAGGGATTTTAATTTTAATTAATTAACTAAAAGGTTTTTAGGGATTTTAATTAATTAACGAATAGGTTTTTTAATTTTTATTAGGCTTAGTTAGGTTAGGCAACCAAGATCGACTAATGGACACACCGGCATCTCTATTTAGGCAATTGGGGTTTTTAACAATCTCAATTGCCTCTCTAATTCTTCGCCTTGACCAGTTGTCCACTTGCGCTAACACATGCATATCCTCAACTTTAATTGGGTGTTTTGTGTTATGTGAGTGTTCTGCGAAGGCTGACTTGTGGGTTCTATTGAGACGGATATCTACACAGTGTTCTTTAACCCTAGTTCGGATGGACCATCCTATTTCACCTATGTAGGCTTTACCACATTCACAAGGAATGAGGTAAACCCCCTTTTTAAGACTTGGGTCAATCGGATCTTTCACTGATCTAAGAAGCTTCCTGATGTTGTTAGGTGGGGCAAAAACTGAGTCAATGTTCTTCTTTTTCAGGTGTTTGGCTATTTTGTCAGTAGTGCCTTGAATGTAAGGGAGAAAGGCCTTATGATCCCCTACTTTTTTTTCTTTGGATGCAGCCTTAGGTTTGTTTACCTTTGTTCTCTCAAGTTCTTTGTTGATTTGAGCTAGGTTATAACCATTTCTAAGAAAAACATTGTGCAGGTGTTCCCGCTCGGAGTCTAGGTGATCATTATCAGAAACCCTTAGGTCTCTAGTAAATAGTGTGTTAAAAACCCCATCTTCTGGTTTGGGTAATGATGTGAGAGGGCATGAAGGTATTGTTCTATGTGGGTTTTCTTCCAATAAACCTTGTGGGCAATGCCTCCATCCTGTTTCCTGATAACTAATGTATCAAGAAAGGGAATTGTATTGTTCTCTTCAAACTCTTTTGTGAATTTTATGGAAGCAGTTTGGCTATTCAAATGATCCACAAATTTTTCTAACTCTTCCTTCCCATGGGCCCAAATTAGGAAGGTATCATCCACAAATCTTGACCACCATTCAGGTTTCAGAATGGCAGAGTTCAAGGCTTTTTGCTCAAAGTTTTCCATGAAGAGGTTGGCTATAATGGGAGAGAGGGGGGAACCCATCACTACTCCACAGGTTTGTTCATAAAGTTCACCCATAAAACTAAAAAAGGTGGAATTGAGACAGAGGCCTACGAGCTGTGAGGTTTCAAAATCAATCAATTCCTAACTTGCAAGAGAGCGTTTCTCATGAGCACATTGCCGGAGTGTTCCTAACTATTTTCATTCTGGCTCTCTTGGCTATAGGAGTTAACTGATCCCGAAACCTCACAAATCGTAGGCCTCTATCTCAATTCCACCTTTTTTAGTTTTATGGGTGAACTTTATGAACAAACCTATAGAGTAGCGATGGGTTCCCCCCCCTCTCCCATTATAGCCAACCTCTTCATGGAAAACTTTGAGCAAAAAGCCTTGAACTCTGCCAATCTGAAACCTGAATGGTGGTCAAGATTTGTGGATGATACCTTCCTAATTTGGGCCCATGGGAAGGAAGAGTTAGAAAAATTTGTGGATCATTTGAATAGCCAAACTGCTTCCATAAAATTCATAAAAGAGTTTGAAGAGAACAATGTGCTTCCCTTTCTTGATACATTAGTTATCAGGAAACAGGATGGAGGCATTTCCCACAAGGTTTATAGGAAGAAAACCCACACAAAACAATACATTCACGCCCTCTCACATCATCACCCAAACCAGAATATGGGGGTTCTTAATACACTGTTTACTAGAGCCCTAAGGGTTTCTAATAATGATCACCTAGACTCCAATCGGGAACACCTGCGCAATCTTTTTCTTAGCAATGGTTATAACCTAGCTCAAATCAATAAAGCACTTAAGAGAACAAAGGTAAACAAACCTAAGACTACATCCAAAGAAAAGAAAGTAGGGGATCATAAGGCCTTTCTCCCTTACATTCAAGGCACTACTGACAAAATAGCCAAACACCTGAAAAAGAAGAACATTGACTCAGTTTTTTCCCCGCCTAACAACATCAAGAAGCTTCTTAGATCAGTGAAAGATCTGGTTGACCCAAGTCTTAAAAAGGGGGTTTACCTCATTCCTTGTGAATGTGGTAAAGCCTACATAGGTGAAATAGGACGGTCCATCCTAACTAAGGTTAAAGAACACTGTGCAGATATCCGTCTCAATAGAACCCACAAGTCAGCCTTAGCAGAACACTCGCATAACACAAAACACCGAATTAAAGTTGAGGATATGCAAGTGTTAGTGCAAGTGGACAACTAGTCAAGGCGAAGAATTAGAGAGACAATTGAGATTGTTAAAAACCCAAATTGCCTAAATAGAGATGACGGCCTGTCCATTAGCCGATCCTAGTTGCCTAACCTAACTAAGCCTAATAAAAATTAAAAAAACTATTAGTTAATTAATTAAAATTAAAATCCCTAAAAACCTATAGTATGATTAATTTAAATTAAAATCCCTAAAAAACAATAATTTTAAATAATATTAAAATTCTTAACTAAGACCTATTTAATACTAATTATAAACTAAACTAAAAGATAAGAGTTTAAATAAATTAATATTTAAAAATTGTAAAGTTAAATAGTTAAAATGTTAAAAAAATTATTAAACAAAAATTGGATTATTAAAATTATAATTTGAAAATAAAAACTTTTAAAAAAATTTGTAAAACTTTTAAAAATAAAATAAAATTAAAAATTAAAAATAAAAAATAAAAAAATTTTAATGATAGGTAAAAAACATTATAAATATTAATCTTTAAACATTAATTAAATTAATAAACTTAAATCTAAACTATTTCTAAAATTTTAAAATAAAAATTTTAAAATTAAATTTTTTTTAAATATACCTAAAAAATTTTAACTTCTTTATAAACCTAACTATTAATTTGAATCTTTATTAATTAGGGTTTCCATTAAAAATTAAAATAAATTAAATTATAAACCCTAAAAAAAATTTCCTTTCACAAACCTCGTCAGCACCTCACAAACCTGTCGACACCTCTCAAAACGACGGTTTCTATATTAATGCACTATTGAAAGAGGAACAATCCCCAGGCATCGCTATGTCCTGAAGATGAGCCACGCTTGGTTCGAAACGTCGACAATAAACTTGCTTACCGCAGATTCTCCATCAGATGCCATGAATAATTTTGAAATATATTAAAAAGTTATTTTTCTATTATTTAATTGAAAAAGATTATGATAATGACCTAATATGACAATTTTTAGATAAATTTAAGAAAATATTAAATATTAAATATAATAGACATTCTTAAGTTTGTATGATATCTTGGCTTCTCCATATTTGCTAGTTTAATGTGGTTATCTAATAGAAATCTGCGAGAATTTATTACAAGTCATTTCACATTGCTAGCTACACGATTATGTGTAAATGCTCCCCCTAATTTGGCTCAACAAGCATGAGGCAGGCGTGTCAATTTTATGTCTGAATGCTCCCCTAATTGTTGTTTGTTTTTTACTGGAGGTTTTGTTTTTCTTTTTAATTACTCATTCACTCAAAAAGGTTTTGTTTTTGTTTTTAATTCTTATTTTACCAAAAAAATACTCATATAGTATTTATGTCATTCAATTTTATTTGTATTATTTATTTAAAAAAATAAAAATTAATTAGTTTTAAAAATTATTTATGATTATCACCCAAGTAGGCTATTATGTAATCGTTTGTTTTTGTTTTTAATTATAATTTTACAAAAAAACTGATATAGTATTTATGTGATTCAATTTTATTTGCATTATTTATTTTAAAAAAAATTAATTAGTTTTGAATATTTTTTATTATTATCCTGGGTTATGTAATCAATAAGTAGTTGACTTTATTTGTTTACCTTTGATTAATTAAAATTTAAATTTTGACTTGTATTAGTTTACCTTTAATTAATTAAAATTTAATTTTTTTAGAAAGTTTAACATTACAAAACTTATTATATATTTTCTTAAATATATTAACTAGCAATTGCCATAAGGAAGGTGCAATAATACACGGTTAAGGTAATTGTTAGTGGGTAAGTGAGAATAGGTAGTCCAATATCTATCATTGCCTAACCAGCATAACCTATTAATAACAAAAACAATATCATTGGCAAACACATAAGAATTTCACCGATTGACCAAGTTACAAGATAAAATTGAGGAAGTTGCAGCAATTTCAAATGTGAAGCATTCCAAGTTCTATTTTTGCACATTTAGATATTGATTATAATTTTGAGTTGCAAAGCTTAGGGCTGAAGCAGAACACCAAGGATAGCTTTGGCCATGTTTCCATCATAGGTGTATATGAATACATCACTTTCCAAAGCCATTATGTAATCCAATCCTACCAATCTATTTTGAAACTGTTTGAAGGCTTTAGAAAAAGGGTTGTCTCATGAGGAGTTAGTGGATAACCTCCCTGCCTACGTCTTTGTTCCCCGTCTATATGTTTTTCCTTCCAATGGGAATACCTATGCTACTTCAAAAGGAAATCTTTTCTATTGTAGTTATATCTATTACTACAGTGTAAAATCAGATATAACTAAGGGCAATCATAAGGTAAACCATCATATGCACCAATTCTTCAATAAATGATGCACTAGTATACAAACATTTGAAATCTAAACAAAACTTATACCTTTCATTGTGTCTTTCAAAATGAAAGGAAATGGTTATTATATATAAAACTTACAATGGTTCATGCTCCCTCAGGCTAATGCCCTCTTTTTTTTTACATTAGAGACTAATCATAATCTACCATATATTCTATGTGACCAATAATGGAATCATGCTATCATCAGTTCAGTTCACCTTCAGACATGAGTTGGTGGAGGTGAAGACAAGCTTCCACTTTCACCGTATGAAGCTGAAGTGACAACTTTGTTCACATTTGTCTCAAACATCTTGGTGCCAAAAACTTTTCTTCATGTCAAGATGTATCAAGGGAGAGAAAAACTATGAAATAAGTAGTACATGATTATATGGTCCTTACGAAGAAAATATATTTGTTGCACTTAACTTTTAGTGGAGTTTAGATGTTCAAACCTAGGAAATTGGCAGATATAGAAGATCTACAATCCAAACCTTTAAAGATTTAGGGTTTTGAAATCCAAGGATAAAAAATTACAAGTTACATGAATAAACTTAGAATTTAAATGTTATTATTGGATTGAATGGAAATTGATCCAATCATATGATAATTAACCAGGGAAATGGTCATTGCAGGAGCAGCATGAATGTACACAAAATCCATACTTTGACCAGTAGGGAGTGACTTTAACCACTTAGGAAATGAATTTGTATTGTTGGCATCTGGTTTGGAGAGACCCCATAAAGGATGATACAATCTCTGGATAGAGAAGCCAATAGCTGTCAGTGTCTAGTGTGGAGATCTATTTGTGATGGATGCAACATATCTGTAATAAGTAGTTCGTGACTGAGTCCAAGAAGTCCTGAGCTTCTGCGAGATAGCCAACCTAACATTTTCTGCAGATTGTTAACAATAAAGCAGCATGAGTACTTTTTTTGTAATGAATAATCACCAAGTCATTATTATAGTAGGAGTTGCATAGATTTATCCCATATTATTGGATGAAAATCAGTATTTTCATAGCAAAATAAAAAAAAATTAGTTCTTTTCTCAAATATTTACAAACAAACATTTAATTTCTGTAAAATGCCACTAAGTGCAAAAAAAATCAAGGTAAAACAATAAAACATAAGAACTGGATGAACTAATATGTTATTTTTAATATAGATTTAATTCCAAAATCCAAAACTATCATTGATTTTGCCATGTTTGTCCAGGATATGTGGCACTACATTATTTTTACCCTTGGCTCATTCCTGCTGAAGTTGAATTGTGGTGGCCAAAATTTAAGATTCAGAGGACTTACTCTGTGGGGAAGTAGGAAGAGAACTCTGTTTAGGTGTAGGAGAGGGATTTGGATTTGGATTTGGATTTGGAACTGTAGTTCGAGTAGAAGATCCTGAATCTAATCACTATCACTGCCAGAAGAACAACCATTAAAAGCATCACCATCAATATCACTGAAACAAACTGGAACCAAATTAATTTCATCCTATAAAACAATAATACCTTGGAGAAGTTGGTTGTCTGTAGCATTTCCACCTTGAAGTCTAGCTAAACTTCCAACTATTGGGCCATTGTTGTAGGTTGCAGGTTCTATTTGCTGATAATTGTCTCTTGGATCTGCAAAGTTATCATTGTAATCAACCTACAAGAACGTGGTTTTAGCCAAAGGACTGAATAGGAATTAAGGCATTTTAGATGTTGGACTCATTAATCTATCTTCATGATACGGAGGTTTTTAGCCCATCATGGGATTTACAATTATTATACCTGTGACTTAGCTAATGCCAACAGCTGAGATGGATCTACTTCTCCACTAGGGCATTGCAGTTGCTTGCCAGCAGAAGACAAATAATCAGAGTAGACTGTCGTGCATCTTGTAAATGCAAGCATATCTTGCTCATAACTAAACACAGCAAGAAAAGCATGGATAACATTCAACAATCCCTGGTTCTATAGCAATAACCAAAGTACCTGATATTCACATTCTTTGACACCTCCAATTTTAAACATGAGATACCTCATACCTGAGATGGAGGGAAATGAAGGGTTCCCTTCTCTGAATTCTGGTGACAAGAGTTCGTGGAAGTTTCTCAATGGGGTCAACAAAGTTTAGAGCTTGATAATTGGCACGACAACGGATCTTCTGAATTGAATTAGGAAGGTCATTATTTGCAAGACCATAATCAACATGAGTGAAGTATAGCAAATTGTGTTTTTTTAGGAAAGGAAGCATCTCATGCTTGTAGAAAGATACATGTACATCAAACAGTGTACAATGCTCTGTTTAGCCAAAATACAATAGCAATTTGAACAAAGATTCTCCAACAACCTGTGACCTTCACAACCCAACAACGGGATCAATTTGAATGGGACCTCTTCACAAGGGATAATCATAGAGAGAATACAGCCTCTCTTATTGCAATAGAGATGAAGAATCATCAAGATATACTCCAATGCTCTACCATAAGTGCGATCTCCTTACAAAACCTTTGAAACCCAGCTCAATATGCACCAAATAACAAAAGCTATGAAATGAACTCTCCTTTGCACCGGAAATGAACTCTCTTCAGCAAGTGAAAGAAAACCAGTGTTTTTTTGGTGACTTAATGTTTAGACGGGATTAATTTCTTTGGAAAGTATACAAAACATTGAAAAATCACGCTGGTTTTTCTTAATAAAATTTAAAATTTTGTGAGGTGTTGAAAAAACTCTCTTCCAAAATTGATCAAAAACTCTGAACCAAAACAAGGCTAGTGTCTAAGACACCTTTGACCAAGACACTGGAGCCTTCTCCAATGGTTTAAAATTTTTATGAGATGGTGGTAAAGACTCAACAATGTGCACATTTTCCATTAGAATATTAATAAAGTGACGAAGATAAAAAAATGTCTTTGAATTCACTGGATCATCACATAAATTTAAAACAGATGTGAGATCTGACATTTTTTGTACTGCTGAAAAAGCATCATATACTAAACATTATAAATACAGGGAGATTTTATGTTACAAGAAACTAAATTACCCAATTGAGGTCACTTGGCAGAGAGATTGCATTCACCTTGGATCAGCCCAAAATGAAGTATTGTCCAAAATTGGTATAACAAGTACTACATTCATAATCTTTGCGATGGCAACCATATCACAAATCTGTAGGATAGGAATTTTTTATAAATAACAGGATTTTTTTATAAATAAACACGACAACATGCTGGAACCAACATTTATAAAGCGGGTTACATGTATATCCTATAGGCCTTTGGGAACTTACTCCTGTTTGCATTTGATTCAATCCTCCATTGGCCTTGAAAATAATATAACCATTATGTTGCTCACCTCATTCTGCAAATTAAAAACTTTATTAAATAAATTGCAATGAACTGCTTCACTGAAAAAGTAGGAACTGTAAAAGGGGAAATCTTTGTTGAGAAAAACAAAAGAATACTCTTGTGATGCCATGGGCGATCAATGCATTGGACAAACTCTTTACTATTAGGCTTTGACCACAGCTTGTATGTCTAGTGATAATCCTAGTTTGGAACAATTAGATATTTTAGAAAGCTTACTATATCAAGGTTGAATCCTTCAAAACAAGAAAAATGCAATTAAAATTGCATATCAGAAATTTTAACAGCTAATTTTACTTTTCCAATTTCTTCGATTCATGATGCCTACTAAACTATCCACCTCTAATATATTAGATGATCTACAAATATATGTATGAAGTTGAGTCTCCTCTGTCAAGACTCGATTCAACCCTATACCTCCAACCGTCTTTAGGAACAAATATCGTGGAATGGTCTGTAAAATTAAAAAAAAACAGATGAGTAACCTGTCTTCCCAATTGTATCGTCTGCAAATTCTTCTGAATTGAATGAAAGTACTCCAAATATTAAACAAATTAGGAAATTCTACATTTGTTGTTTACAATCTGAGATCTAAAAGAAGGGCTAGAAAAGTTGAATTAGGCTATCTATGCCACAAAGATTTCTGATTCAGCAGAAGTATGTTATGTTGAAGTATTTTTCAACAATGTTATGTTGAAATGGCCTTAAGGCAATTTTTTCTAGATGGTAACAACATTTTCTGTAATAAATAGAGGATATGTTTATTGTAGGTGAGGTTGAGAGGAGGAATGGAAACATATTCTGGCCTAATATCACTGTGAACAAAGGATGGAAAAAAGAAACTACAAGAATCTAGGTTTTTTTTTAAAAACACCCCACATTCAAGCTGGAAAACTCAAAAATTCTCTTCATCCCAGAGAAAATTAAGTATAAATATATGCTTTTCAAGGCTGATTACAAAGACATACCCAAACAGTCCTTGCTGCTTGCAATACAGTTGTAGTAGCCTTGGTGACAATATGTTGCTTGCTTGACTCTGCATTTTCAGGTTCTTGTCTTCCCATTGCCAACTATTGTGTAGCTGAATACTGGCGGTAATGAGTTCATTCAACCTAGAATCAGGGATTACCACAACCACAATAGCCAGAATCCCTAGATGGTTCAATAAAACCTTCTCTACCTAGAGCAATACAACGTTATATTAAGGACCACATATGAAATAGCTAAACATTATCTTAGTTTTCTTAGAAAAATGATTGTAACAATCTAGCTTCATATTTTCATACTTGAAAGTTGAAACTTCAGAAATAAGTTGGTCTGAAAAAGCCTTCACCTTATTTTGGAGTTCATTATAATTTATAAGGTCAGCCAACATGCTATTATATATATGTGTGTGTGTGTGTGTGTGTGTGTGTGTGTGTGTGTGTGTGTGAAAAATCTAATAGTTATATTACAGAAAATGATGTAATTGTCATCCATTCAAATAGTACATGCTAAGCTATCATATTGAGGATATTTACCTCAAAAAGATAAAAAATTTCTCCACCATTTTTAATCATGTCCTTGGAACGGCCGAGAAGCCATAATCTGCCCTATTTGTCAATCCATCCAGCATCCCCTGTATTCAACCATCCATTTTTACTAAATGAAGTTGCAGTAGCTTGCTTTTGGCCCCAATACTTTTGCATCACATGAGGACCCTTTGTTAATATATTTCCCACATTATATACCTCATTCTCATATAAAAATGTAATGCTTGGTTCAATCTGAATTTCCGCATGAGGGGCTGGCTTTCCCAGGAAAACTCCTACAATGTGATCTATGAAAATAGCTTGATTGTGTAATGACATGGAAAACTTTTGTGTGATTCTATGCGTGCCTTCTCCAATTATTGGATCATAGGAAACCATAAAATTCATCGAAGAGCAAGCCTCTGTCATACCTTTATAAACACAGCAAGGTTTCTAGAAGGGAAATAAGATTAGAGGGCACTATTACAATATGATGTAGAAATGGATGATGGCATTAGAGTGTGGCTACGTGAATGATTGTGACATAAAGGTTTGCTATCATTTTATTATGGTTCTTTGCCAACAATGAACAAGATGTTATACTAACCATAAGCTGAAAAAAATTGAGCTCTTGGAAAAAGTTCAATGGCACCCTCGAGAAGTTGTAGGAATAGGCTTCCTGCTCCATTAAGTATGTTTTTGACAGTTGGAAAACATAGCTCCAATCCTCCGTCCTTGTTTTTATAACACAAGTGCAGGAAAATAATAACAAATATGTCACTCAAACACAAAAACAAATTTTTATATTATCAACAAAGCCAAATTTAAGAATAATGACTATCTTATGATCATTTGGAATTCAAACAACCCAACAATAAAACACGAGCTGCACCACAAGAAGAAACTAATAAGTTGCATGCAAGTAAATATTGTATATTCGATGTGAATATAGATTCTTGAACAACTTTTCCAAAGGTATTGAGATGTTACATGGACTGTAGTATCAAATCTTATGGACCCAGAGATGTTAGGTGGACTGTAGTGCCATGTTGGGCAATAGGGCAGACCCAGGTTTAATCCTTTTATGTCGCACCAACAAAACACCCACAGTGTTGGCCCTTTCAGCAACAACCTGCGCACAGGTTGTAGTCTCACCCGAAACAGCAATGGGGTGCTGCAGAATCAAGTTTCTGCAAGCAGAGAGGGATATTACTGTACCTTAGCCTTTAATAAACTTATTAATCAACTATTACACAGCTTTGTCATTCACTTATATACAACTTCGCACATAGATAAACAACCGTGACTTGCTTAACCCACTACAGGGAGTTCACAGCGAAGCTTGTTATTAGCAGTGATCTAAGTTATCAAATGTATACAGTTATTAATGCATAAAAGATAACAGAAATAGAAACAACACAAGAAACCACAACACCAGATATAACATGGTTCACCCCCAGTGTAGGGGCTACGTCCACAAACTGTGTTTTATTCAACTTGCTACAAAACCACAGTTTGATCTGCGCACTCAGCTGCAAATCCCTTCAGTCCGTAACAGTCGTGCACACAGCAGTAGGCCTCTACGCACACAGCTGCAGATCTTTCCTTAATCTTCTTACAAAACCCTCTGCGCACACAGCTGGGACTTAACCTTTCCTTACATAATCAACCTTAGCTTCGCCTTTCTTTTCTTTACATCAAAAAGCCTAACTTTTCTTATTTACAAAAATGCCTATTTATACATTGCGCTATTACAAAACCATGGCTTCAAACCATGGGCACCCAAAACCCTAAACCCTGGATTTAAACCATGGGTTTATTACAAAAAGGGGTTCTGACTTACCCCGACACTCCTAAGACTATTTTGACCCATAACTCTGCTTACAAACAACCGCGGAGTTACCAAAAATAATAATCCTTAGGGTACGCGTCCCAACAAGCCCCTAAGACTCACTAGTGGCCCGTCCCGGGACACTCTGCGAGGGCTCTGGTGGGAGAATCTTCTGCGTGAGATTCTGGAAGCGACTGGTGAGGTTGTGTAGTATATCATTAGCAGCTTTCTCCTTTTCCACCAATTCCTGTAACACTGAAGATGATTCTGTGTCAGCCCGTTCCTGCGCAAAAGTGTCATAGGTCTTCAAAAGGTTGAGCTGGCTCTCTGCAGTATTGCTCAATTCTAATGCTTCATCAACCAGGGGCTGTAACGCATTCTCCAGCAGCGTTACCTTCGTCCTGCAGGACTGAATTTCCTGCTGAAGTTCCTTGCTGCGCTTCACTTTAGCCATCTTCTGCATAGGTGGCAGCGTCTTGATTTCTACTCTGACTGCATCTAATTCGTCCTAGCGCAACTTGATGGTTTCCTGGATCTTACCTACATCTGGATGGTCCTGTAGGTTCGCCCATGCTTCTATGTTGTCTTCCATTAGTTTTGCGATGCTGGCCACATTATCTGATATCTTTGCTGCTGAAGCCTTGATGTCCCTATGGCGCTATTCTCGGACCTCTGGTGGAGTCTCGGGAGGGATGCGCAGTTGAATTTCTGCGATCTGGTACTGGTGTTCTGTCTTCATCCTTTCAATCTCACTGCGAGACTACTGGGCATAGTCTCTCAGCTTAGCGATTCTCTACTCTGGTTCCTCTTCTCCCTGTATGTCGGAGTCAGAAAGACTCCGACATGCCTCGTCCAGTGCTCGCATCAGCGTAGTTGTTTTATGTTCAGCCTCTTTCTTCTATTGTGCTACTTCTTCTAGGCGTGCTGCGAAGATTTTGTTTTGTTTGATGGTGTCTTCCAATTGGAGTTGGGACAATTGGTCTCGTGCATGGATCTCCTTTGTAATAGAGAGCTGGCAGAGGTGCAATTCTAACATGGACATCTTTGTATAATCGATCCCTACGGTCATACTCATCTGGGGCCGGGAATCTACATCGGGAAGTATCAGAGCTGCGCTTGATACTTGGCCTTGGTGATCTCTGGGTGGCCATTGCCTAATATCCTGCTGCATGGGTGCTGTAGTCCTACTTGTCACAGTACTGTTTGATGACTTTGCTGCTAACTCTTTTAGCTCCGAAACCTTGTTTGCTATACCGGAGAGCCCAGCAAGATGCAGTTCTGCAAACTCTGACCATTTTTTAGTAAGCGTTCCTGTAGACTGTTCTAGAGCTTGCTCCAGCTCATCCAGCGTTATAGTGGCTTCTTCTTCAATATATTTGTCCTTCGACGCTTTTGAATTTTTGCGGGACTGCGGCTTGGTTACCTCTGCTACTTCTGGTGACTTGCGCTTGGTTGATGGGTTAGGATCTGATATGGTCTTGATCGACTCCTCATCCTGTTCGTCTTGTCCTTCATCTCTACCCTGGCTGTCGCAATCCAGCTGCGAATCACTTAGGTCTTCGCTATCTTCTAATGGGCTTTGCTGCTGCGCCTGACTGGTACCTGCGCCAATATTGGTAGCTAGGGGAACTGGAATAGAGGGTTTTTTTCCTATATCTTTCAACCAGTCAGCTAGCCAGTGCTGAACTATACCCCTGATATCCGGTTCGGTGACTACATAAGGTAATTTAAACCATTGATGTCGTGGATCTGCACGGACTTGAATGAAAACATGATGTATATCGGCACTGAAGTTCGCGGCGCCCTCATATTTATAGAACAACTCATTGGTAAGCCGTGGTGTTCGCACAATCTCATAGTGGATACTCATGGCATAAAAGATGAACACAGTGTTCGTCATCTGCTGAGATACCTTATCTGAGGATATCCATAGGGAGGCGTACCTCGCTGCCCCCGGCATGCCTGGGTTTAATTCTACAAACTGGGCTTCGATGGGTTCTTTCCACCCAACCAATGCAATAAGTATTAAAATACAGGAATAATGAAAAGGTCTACCTTTTTCCTGTGCGTCGCGGGGCATCCTCCAGGAACTCCTTCGCAAGATATGCGGCCCAATTATAAGTATACCCCTCAGCGCAGTTCATAGCAATCCGGATAACCGGAGCAGGTACTTCAGTTGGCCTGCATTTCCGTATGAGTTTGCAGGCTAAGAGTTCAGCTGCAAAGCGAATGGGCTATTCCTGAATTGTGGAAGTGTGATACCCCAGTTTCCCCTTTGTCAGGCCAAACCGCTCTTTCATAGTTTGCGCGAGCTTTGTATCTTTGTGTTTGGATGGAAATTCAGTTCCCGGATCAGGTCCTGCCATTGGTAAACCTGTGATCTTATGGATGAGTGTGGCGTCAATAGGAATTTGCTGGTCCCCTATCCATAAATAGCTGTCATGCACTAACGTTAGCAACTGTTTGGCCACTACGGTCACATGTATGCCGCGACCGAAATGGGGAATATCAAGCATATTGAGTAGGCCAGCTTTGTCCAGGCCCGCAGCCCACGGTTGTACCTCTAGTAGTGTGACATTATCATCTGGGTACTTGACGCGGTGCAAGTATTCTGCTGGTTCAAACTGTGGAAACTTGTCATGGTCATTTGTGTCGTGATCGCTGTACTTAAGCCGATCGATCTTCCCTGTCATGCTTCCGATCAGCTGAACTCCTTGTGGCAGCGAGGGTGTGGTTAACGTGAATTGCTTTGTTCAACGAGGTAACACGGCACCTGGTCAAACAGGTTGTAGATACGGTGGCTGCGGTGGTGCAATGTTCTCCCTACCCCCGGCCGGGACCTGTGCTGAACTGGTGGGATCCATAGGATGATCTGCTGGTGTTTGCCCTGTTTGCCTCTGCCGATCTTGGTTTCGCTTGGAGCGAACTTCAGTTCTGGAATTTTTCCTGGCATACTGTGTCTGCATCGGCCATGGTGGTGCTGGGTGAGCTTCTTCACAGGGAGCAAAGGCAGGCGGCCGATTAGAGCAACTTATCAGACCCTCTTGCTCGAATTCTCTTACCAAATCATCAATCTCTCGTTCTATTGTCATGGGTTCACTCGTAAATCTTGAAGGAATGCAGAATACAATTTTTCCTAACTTAGGCATCTTCTTATACACGCCATCAATCAAATCGGGCAGGACGGTGCATTGAAGGCACCAAATCTGACGAAAATCTTTTCCAAGTGGAGCTCGATTTCCGATACCGGTATTAGTACAGGCATTTAAGGCAATTAAAACACTACCGCCGCCAATTTGGCTGCTTCCCAACGGTCGGATTTTAACCCTCACTGTGTTTGTGGTCTTCGGCAGAATCATGGTGTGAGCTTCGTGACAACAAGCACCCTCAGCACAGTGTTTCCCTTCGACCCGTCTTGGGAATGCCGGCGACAGGACTGTTAGGTTCGATGGGCTAGCTTCTTGGTTCTGCCCCTTGGTGTGGTATTCAATTTCGTGTCGGAGCTCGGCCTCCATATACCAGTTTTGTGCTATAGGTTCCAAGGTGTGCACGAAATTATGCACCCACTCCTCGCGAGGTATGTTGTCCCATGCTGCATAACTTTGCCTCAAATGTTCCTGAGGGCTATTCTGCCTATTGAACTTACTTCGCACCTTTTGGAATTGGTTTATGAATCTGAGGCGCAGAAAGTTTTGGCAGGCTCCCCAACTGGGAGTAGACTTTTTGTGATCGGTCCACCCTGCTGTTGTAGCTCCTAATGCTGTCTCCAGAGTCTGCATTCTTTGTGACTGAGGTGCTTGTACAATAACTTCACCAGGGTCTATCAACCCAACATAGGTAGGCAACTCTCTGGGCTGTGCACTAAGGCATCTAAGAGACTTAGTGAGTTGCCCGCACCTATGGCCATGTAGCTCGTACAGTCGATTCTGCCAATTCTCTAGACCATCGTCTGAATCATACATGCAGGAGCTATCACATTGCCAATCTAGTATGCCATCGGCATCAGGCTCGACATAATCTGCTTCCTGGGCTGTAATGTTGTAGATGTGGTCTAGAGTATCCTGCTCCCCTTCGTCTCTGATCGGTTCTGTATATCTTTATCCTTGGGATGGGTCGAGGGGTATGATAACTCGCAGACCATTTCCTTCGAAGGTCATCTATCTCCTCTTAAGGTTGATGATTGCATCATTTGCAATGGCCCACTCGATTCCCAACAGGGCTGGATAAGGGTTGCTGTCATCAACGATCTCAATAACTCAAAATCCGCTAGAGTGCTTACCCCATCAATATCTATGGGAACACTAAGAAGTCTCCCTAGGGGCACATTCCTTTGCTGGTTAGCTAATCTCAGTTGTATAGGTGACCAAGCCAGGGAAGGTTTTCCCATTTGTCCCCAGGTCTGCTTGGGTAGGAAATTAACTTCTAATCCAAGATCCAAAATGACATCAGTCATATCATATTCCCCTATCTGAACATTCAATCTCATTTCCCTCCTCGTTCTTCGGACACGACTAACAGTTTTCTCCTGATCAACTCCTCTCTGAGGGTCTGTGACAGCAAGAACTTTTTGCAGCTCTTTTAAAGCATTCTGATTCCTCAAGAGTTTCATACAACTCTATAAAAACGAGGAGAGTGTACTTACTTTATCCATCGAAGCATCTTGCGGCTGCGAGGCCCGCTGAGGCTGCCGCGCAGGTACGGCTGCTGTGTGAGGGTCAACAATATCGCACTGGGCCACCTTGACTGGTGCTTGGTCGTGCGCAGTGTTAGGTGCTGGGACGTGCTTGGAGGCCTTATGCACGCACACCTCAACAGGTTGTTTCTGCGTATGCTGAATGTGCGTCGTGGCTCCACTCCAGGTGACCACATTGAGGGCTGCGGTAGGTCTCTGCTCAACGGAAATCAACTGAATATTCTGGGTAGGGCCACTGTTGTTTTCCTGAATCTTTGCTATGAGCTGGGGGCACTGTTCAATCACGTGGTCTACTGCACGGCAATACCGACAGGTTGTGGTGGGGTTCCAACAGTCATGAACCAAATGGCCAGCTTGGTTACAATTGTAACACACAACCTGGCCTCTACCTCTCCCGGGCATACCACCACGGCCGCAACCTCCAAAGGAACCTCTTCCAGAGGCACCGCCGCGGTAACCATAGCCGTCATTATTCTAGGCTTCATTTTGCACTCGGTAGGCATCAGAGATGCGCTCTCTTATGAGTTCATAGCTACGACACTCCTCTTCATTATGCCCTAGTGACTTACAGAACTTGCAGTAGGGGTTCTTGGGAACTTGAACATATCTCTAAAGAAGATGGCAGTTTTCAGGGCGATGTTGGCCAATGGTTCGACAAATTTCACAATATAGAACACCGGGATAGAATTTGTTTGGCGCACCCATATTTAGGTAAGTTCTGACCACGGGGCACTGGTCCCTATCGTGACCTTCTGTCCGACATTGCGTACACCAGACCTCCTCTCGATTGGTTTTATCCTTCTTCATATTGCGAAGCTCCAGGGCCATTGCTGCTAGCTGCGCTTGGATTTGAGCAATACCGGAATCATCTCCGATGAGGGCGGTTTCTAGCTTCATTGCAATTTCTAGAGCTTCTTGCTAGTCAGCAACCTTCTGTTGCATGAGCGGAGTTCGGATATGTGGTAATAATGCTGCGATAAACCATTCCTTGTGCTGCACAGGACTAATGGTAAAGCTGACTTGGTCTAGTAGAACTTTGAATCTCTGGTCAAAGTCCCACACAGATTCGTCACGCCGCTGTTGAATCTCTTTGAGCTCAGTGTTGCTCTGCGATTCTGATTTAGGCTTCTTAAATTCTTTGGTTATGGCTGCCTTAATCTCTTCTAAAGTAGGGTTCTGAGTACTGGAGAATTTCATGAACCAGGTCAAAGCCCAGTCCCAGAAAGAAGTAATGAGCTACGCGGTTCTCACATCCAGGTCTGTAATATTCTTCGCGTTCCATACTGCTTCACATAAAAACCAGAACTGTTCGGGGTCCTCTGATCCTGTGCCTTTGAAGATGGGCAGCTTGATATCATCAGCTAGGTGGGCCATGGTGGTTCGGGGAGGGTTGGGAGGGATACAGGATGTCGATGGGGGGGGGGGGTTACAGAGGCAGATTGACCTGTGGCCGGAATACTCGGACTTGGTTGACTATCGGACTGCGACGGGATTTCAGGGGTAATAGAGCTTCGTTGCGGGGTGACCGGAGGGTTTCCAAAGGAAGGGTTGTCTTCCGGGTTTGAGTCTTCAGAATTGATAGGGGACGGTGCGGTATCCTGGCCTAAGGAGTAGGACTCGAAATCTCGCTTATACCCGTTTCCACTTCGCGGCAAACTACTTTGCGCAGCGAGAGTGTTTTCACTTGCAAACATACGTTAGTAACACAAAATATAACAGTCTGATTCAAATAGCAATATTCCCTTTTTGGCCAATAGCATTTTAATTCTCTAGCTAAATAAATTTAAAAGCTTACCTCGCGGTCCTTGGAAAAATCGTCGCTCGGCTTCACTAAAGGAAGTGCACGTGTCGATGGCGAACTCCGTCACAAAGGCCTCAAGGGTCCGTGTGGTCCAGAAGTCAACCGCTCGGGAGATCTCATTGTTCACACTTTTTACTATATTAACTCTTGCGGGGGTCCAAACAGAAAACCGCCCCTCGCGGAAGTTTGTTCGCTTCTCAGCTAACCTGGACAACCACTGGTGCAACTCTATGTGGATACTACCAAATAAAATTTCATAAGCATCACAAAAAACATACCTCTGTAAAAAGTCACGTGCGCTATGACGTGGATTTTTGTTCTCTTTCTCAGCAAATTTCAGATAAGTCTCATCAAGCCAATCCCCGATTTCCTTCACAGAGGGCCTCCAGAACATAGCCCTCGAGGTACGATGTAAACCCCTCTTGAGCAGATACTGAGTTCAGCCGGCAACGGAACCAATTTGTTGAGAAATAGGGAAAACCCGGGTTTAATCCTTTTATGTCACACCAACAAAAGACCCACAGTGTTGGCCATTTCGGCAACAACCTGCGCGCAGGTTGTAGTCTCACCCGAAACAGCAATGGGGCGCCGCAGAATCAGGTTTCTGCAAGCAAAGAGGGATATTACTATACCTTAGCCTTTAATAAACTTATTAATCAACTATTACACAGCTTTGTCATTCACTTATATACAACTTCGTAGATAGATAAACAATCGTGACTTGCTTAACCCACTACGGGGAGTTCACAGCGAAGCTTGTTATTAGCAGTGATCTAAGTTATCAAATGTATACAGTTATTAATGGATAAAAGATAACAGAAATAGAAACAACACAAGAAACCACAACACCGGATATAACGTGGTTCACCCCCAGTGTAGGGGCTACATCCACAAACTGTGTTTTATTCAACTTGCTACAAAACCACAGTTTGATCTTCGCACTCAGCTGTAGATCCCTTCAGTCTGTAACAGCCACGCACACAGCAGCAGGCCTCTGCGCACACAGCTGCAGATCTTTCCTTAATCTTCTTACAAAACCCTCTGCGCACACAGCTGCAGACGTCGTCCACACACACAGCTGGGACTTAACCTTTCCTTACATAATCAACCTTAGCTTCGCCTTTCTTTTTTTTACATCAAAAAGCCTAACTTTTCTTATTTACAAAAATGCCTATTTATACATCGCACTATTACAAAACCATGGCTTCAAACCATGGGCACCCAAAACCCAAAACCCTGGATTTAAACCATGGGTTTATTACAAAAAGGGGTTCTGACTTACCCCGACACCCCTAAGACTATTTTGACCCATAACTCCGTTTACAAACAACCGCGGAGTTACCAAAACTAATAATCCTTAGGGTACGCGTCCCAACATGCCATCATAATACTGATTTTCTAGATTTCCTAAAGTGGCTGAATACAATTTTTTTATTCTGAATTCTACTTGTTTCATAGATGGTAACAACACTTTTTGCAATAAATAGAGGATACGTTTATTGCAGGTGAGGTTGAGAGGACAGAGTTGATTTTCTTTTAGCATGGAGTGGTGTTGTTCAAGTAATTAGATGCACGAACAGCAAGCAAAGGATTAAAATGCCTTGTGGATACAATATGAATATACATTTACTATCAAATCGAACAAACAGGACTACTGCCTTCTGGGGCATAGATTACCGAAGAGTACAGTATTCCTTTTGTTTCCCCTCTACATTGGAAAAAGGTCATCCTTGGAATATTGGATGATCTCATAGACAGGATGGAGTGAGTGGGATGTGATTAGCCTAACATGGATATCCTTGTTAAGGAAAGGGTTGGGTTTATCAAGCTTCCATGAGAAAACTGATCTAGTCCATGTAGGATAAGAAATGGGTTTGAGAACAAAGTTGGCTACACAACTCTCCATCAAAATGTATGTTATCTTGAAGTTGGATCCAAAGCAGACATGGTTTCCCTAATTGAATATGTAAAGAGGGGGGTATCTGTATGTGTGATATTTTTCCTTGATGATGTACATTCTCGATGTGCTATTGTTTAGTAATGTAAAGAGGGGGGGTTGTGGGTGGGGGTATCTGTATGTGTGATCTTTTGGCTTAATGATGTAGATTCTCTATGTGTTATTGTTTAGTAATGTAAATGTTGATATATTCAAAACACACACAGAGGCCTCCAAAGTAGAGAACCATTGCATCCATAAACACACTTCCATTTTTAACAAGATACAGGGTGTCCTTGCCTGACATACAAATAAAATAAAATACTACAAAACAACAGGCTTCATCCAAGACTTATATGTGGGAGAAAGAAGGTTTACCTTAGAATGAAGTTTTGACATTGGCATCCATTCACCTGGTCCACAAATATCAGAGAGGACAGTTGCTACAGCTGAAACAACATATTTTCCTTCTTTTTGTATCTGCTGAGAAGTATCGGTTTCATGGTCCATACTCCATGTATCTCATTTTGGATCTGAATACATTAAACAGTCTTATTAGACATTTTCTAATTCACATTTCATGTCTTTAGGACACTATTAAGTAACAGCTTGAAAGAGAAAGTAAGGAGCCACATGGCAACTATAACCTTTGCATTTAAAGTAAAAGTGACAATGAGCTTGTTGAATTTATCATTTCCAGTTCTGTTTTTTAACCGAGAGGAGGTATTGCTCCAGGCAACAATGGATTCCTTCTCCCCACCATGATATGATAACCTGTCAGAGTAGCACACAACACAAGAACAGTGAACTATAATATAAATATAGTATTCGGTTGTTGCGATTAAGGGGAGGGTGGCTAAAATAAAGTATTTTTTTTTCTTCTTGTATAAAATGTTCAAATAGCATGGAAAGAAAAGTAGATAGGACAGTACCTTTTAGTTTGGAGTTGGATGCTTTGCATGCCACAAAGGGAGCTTGCATTGGCAGGAACCAGAGAGGACAAGTACAGATGAAGTAGTTGTAGTAGTAAATTTAAAAATCGACTAACAAACTGTTGCAACAGTTATTTATTTACAAACCATATACTCTACAGTTGCTACAGCTGAAACAACATATTTTCCTTCTTTTTGTATATGCTAAGAAGTATCAGTTTCATGGTCCATCCTCCATGTATCCCCTTTTGGATCTAAATACATTAAACATTGATATTAGACAATTTCTAATTCATGTTTCATGTCTTTAGGACACTATTAAGTAACAGCTTGAAAGAGAAAGTAAGGAGCCACATGGCAACTATAACCTTTCCATTTAAAGTAAAAGTGACAATGAGCTTGCTGAATTTATGATTTCCAATTCTATTTTTTAACCGAGAGGAGCTATTGCTCCAGGCAACAATGGATTCCTTCTCCCCACCATGATATGATAACCTGTCAGAGTAGCACACAACACAAGAACAATGAACTATAATATAAATATAGTATTCGGTTGTTACGATTAAGAGGAGTGTGGCTAAAATAAAGTAATTTTTTTGTTTCTTCTTGTATAAAATGTTCAAATAGCATGGAAAGAAAAGTAGATAGGACAGTACATTTTAGTTTGGATTTGGATGCTTTGCATGCCACAAAGGAAGCTTGCATTCGCGGGAACCGGAGAGGACAAGTACAGATGAAGTAGCTGTACTAGTAAATTAAAAAATCGACTAACAAACTGTTGCAACAGTTATTTATTTAAAGACCATATACTCTTTTATGGAGAGTATTTTGAAACGATTCGAGTATCGCAAATATTTGAAACCAAATGAATGTACATATAGTATACTTGTAGTAGAAGTTAAAAAATGGACAACAAATTTACTTTCAAACCAAGTATAGGGGCATGCTGGGGGAAAAAACAGACATAGGTATGAAGTCAGTAAGTACAAGCTAAATAAATAGACAGGATAAATGTACAACAGAACTTAAGAATTTAGTATATATTGTGAATTGTTTTTATGTACATACAATATAGTGTGAACTATTTCTCTGATCATAAGAGAGTATTTGAAACAAAATGAGGATTGCGAATATTTGAAACCAATTTAATGTCCAAACAGTCTAAATTGAGTAGAAGTAACAAATGGATAACATATTTACTTTGAAACCAAGTATAGGGAGTCCATGGGATAAAGAATATACATATGTATTATGACAAGAAGTAGAAGGTAAATATATACATGGATTAAATGTATAGTAGAAGTTAAGAAATGAGTATAATGTGAATTGTTTCTATTTACATAGAGTTTGTTGCATTGTATTTGTAAAAGAAGTGTTTGTTTAATAGAGTATATAGTTTAGAGAGGTGCATTACGTGCAAGTAGAAGGGAAATATAATAAATGTACATGTATTGTGGTAGTAGTGGAAGCATGTAATATATACAATGTTTGTGCATTCCATGTGTGGAAAAGGTTAATACATCTATTTAAGAAAAGCATAGGTTATGGACAAGGTAGTACGTACAAGTGAAGGGTAGTAATAGCAATTGAAGAACGTGTGGGAATCAAATAAGAAGGGTTGTTGGGTTGTAAAGAGAGGGAAAAGGGAATTGCAAGCAAAGAGGAGGCTGTAGTCATAAATGCAAGAAGGACTATGGCAATGACAACACTAGATAATGTTTATGTATTGAGCAAGACAAGGGTGGCGGGATACTAAGTCTTTGTGGATCTTGCGCATGGTGTCCCTTTCATGCATGTGGATCATGCGTTGAAGGAAGGCTCTTATTTATGAGAGAAGCTTAATAGTATGGTGAATCAGATTCTGTGGGATGTTTGAAGTCGATTGGAAGCGTGCTTCAATTTGTTGCAGTGATGCTTGTTGTTCCTTGATTTGCTTGCAGAAGTTAGCAAGGGTGTTCAGGTATTGCATGTCCATGTCTATTGTTGAAGAGATAGGAAGAGAGAAAACAGAGCGATTAAAAGCTTAACATGTTCAAATAATATAGAGTAAATCAAGGCACATCTTTTTTTGTAATTGAATTACTATACTAACATTTTTTTTTCATAGTACCGAATAAGAAAAGCAAGAAGATATTCACATCATAGATGATAGGAAAAAAAGTTGAAAACTTGTGTAATGGACATTTTGTTCTTCTTTTTTTTGTTTGTTCTATTGTAGAGAGAAAATAATGTTGTAAGTCTAATTTTATGGTAGATTCAAGTAGATGAAATAAAACAAAGTTAAGATGTTGGAAGCAAATGAACAGAAATATATGCATGAGTGCAAGAGTGTTTTTTTGGGGGGTGGATGCGGGGAGGGAAGAAGATGAGGTTGTTTTGTTTTGGTATTTACCAAGTGAAAAGTGATAGTATTTGGTTTTTATGGTGTTATTTGTTTATTATTTTCTTTGTAATCGAGAAGAGGTGTGGGAAGCAATGCATGGGTGTAAGTATATGTGAGCAACTATGTTAAGCAACGTGTACAAGTAGAAGGGAAATATAATAAATGTACATGTACTATGGTAGTAGTGAAAGCATATAATATGTACAATGTTTGTGCATTCCATGTGTGAAAAAGACGAATACATCTATTCAAGAAAAGCATAGGTTATGGACAAGGTGGTACGTACAACTGAAGGGTAGTAATGGCAACTGAAGAACGTGTGGGAATCAAAGAAGAAAGGTTGCTAGGTTGTAAGGAGAGGAAAAAGGGAATTGCAAGCAAAGAGGAGGCTGTAGTCATAAATGCAAGAGGGACTATGGCAACGACAACACCATGTAACGTTTATGTATTGAGTAAGACAAGGGTGGTGGGATACTAAGTCTTTGCGGATCATGCATTGAAGGAATGCTGTTATTTCTGAGAGAAGCTTAATAGCAGGGTGAATCGGATTCAGTGGGATGTTTGAAGTCGATTAGAAGCGTGCTTCAATTTGTTGCAGCGATTCTTGTTGTTCCTTGATTTGCTTGCAAAAGTCAGCAAGGGTGTTTAGGTATTGCATGTCCATGTCTCTTGTTGAAGAGCTAGGAAGAGAGAAAATAGAGTGATTAAAAGATTAACATGTTCAAATAATATAGAGTAAAGCAAGGCACATTTTTTTTTGTAATTGAATTGGTAGACTAACATTTTTTTTCATAGTACTGAATAAAAAAAGCAAGAAGATATTCACATCATAGATGAAGGGAAAAAAAGTTGAAAACTTGTGTAATGGACATTTTGTTGTTCTTTTTTTTGTTTGTTCTATTGTAGAGAGAAAAGAATGTTTCAAGTGTAATGTTATGGTACCGAGAAGAGGTGTGGGAAGCAATGCAAGGGTGTAAGCATATGTGAGAAACTATGTTAAACAACGTGTGGTGCAATTGATCTAGAGGCAATAAAAGTTTCTTCTTGTTTTCTTCGTTAGACAGAAGGGCTATCCTTCATACGTGAATAGCGAGCAAAAGAAAAAGATAGCATTATGCGTAGGTTAGTGAGTTGTCTAACTCTTGAAACTGCAGTAAATGTTAGCCCTTGTCGATCAATGTTTCCTATGTCGATTGTTGCCTTCTGTAAGGTCATTCCTTGTGATTTGTGGATTGTTAAACCCCAGGCCATACGAAGGGGAAGTTGTCTATGAGAACCTCTTGTTAAAGGGAGGATTGGGATGTAGGTAGGGTTAGAAGCATCCCATGGTGGGCCTTTGTAGTTGACAAAGTCAATAACAACAAACAAAGGAATCATAGGTGGAGTAGTGGCGGTGTTGTACAAGATTGAAACAACTTTACCAAGAGCACCATTAACAAGACCTGCCTCAACCCAAAGGTTTTTTGTAAGCATAACTTGTTGACCAACGGCAAGGAGTACGACCATATCTAATTGTTCATCTTCTGGTGCACGCAATAGTGTTTGTTTCCTAACTTATGCAAAACATAATGCAATCGGGACATTTAGTTGTTTAAGCAGTTGTTTGTTGTGTAAGGCAACAGAATTGTTAGTTGAAAAAAAATGGGTGGATTGATCAAATACGCGGTTCTCGGTTTGAGAGAGGGAAGAGTATGTCCTTGACATAAGAAGGGTTCAATCGGAAATAGTTGGTGTTGCATTCCTAAGATTGAAAAGAAGTTGGTGGAACTGAATCTGAGAAGGCTCATCTCCTTGTTGACGAAAAACCGTTGAGAGGGTTATGAATGTGTCAAAGGTACGCCAAAGTGTGTTTCCACATGAATCTCCTACATACATGGGGATATCTTTAATAGGTGGAAGTTGACCAAGGTCACCTACGAGGATGATAGAGTGGCCTCCAAAAGGGGAAGTTCGATGGGAAGGGAATGCTTCCCGAAGACGAGAGTCAATGTTGGATAAGAGCTTTCGTCCAATGAAACTCATCTCATCAATTAGAACATAACGTATATGGAGGAGTCATTCTTGAAGGTTTGCAAGGGATTGGCCCTCAAGAGGAAGCATAGTATTTATTGGTATCCGAAGGGCAAAATGTATTGTAAGGGAATTTATGTTAAATGTCGCGACGCCAGTTGGAGCAAGTAAGAGAAGAGGGGATGAGTTATTTGGAGATGATGAAGAGAAGGCAGCTTGCAAGCATCCAATTAAGTAAGATTTTCATGTGCCTGTAGTTCCTTGGATGATCATACGTAATGGTTTTGTGGTAGTGTGTTGTGTGTAGTGGGACATAATAATTTCAAAGGTTGTGCATTATGTTGGAGAAAAGCAATTAGGAGAAGTAGGAGTTGAAAAAGGTTGTATTTCTACTTGGTTTGATGAGCGGTTCAAGTCAAGAAATGAGATGGCTGAGTTTTGTAAGTGTAAAGGTATCTACGTGTGGCCCCAATTGTGATTGGTGTCAAAGTCGCGATGACCAAGCATGTCAAGATCATCAAGTTGTAGGTTGTTCCCAAGGTGGAGTTGAGAGAGGATTTCCCATTCTGACAGGTCGATAGTGTTAGAATAATCAACCCATAGTATTTACCCACTTAGACATTAATTCATTTATTTTTGTCTTATTTGCCTAGTCCATGAGTCCCACCATGTGCAAGTTGCTAATTGTCTATCCATAGAGGTCAAACTTGCCATATTTGACTCATGTAGCGCTTGGGAAATCCTTAGGAATCAAATCTGCTTTATTCCTGGCCTCCTAGGCGCCCTTCTGTTTTTTCTGCTTTATTGCCTGCTTTTTCAGTGTTTTAAGGCACACAGGAAAGCAAGACTAGGTGAGGTGAATCATCTTTGTTGCCTCTTCCTCCTCCACTCTTTCCTCCATGCAAAAGCATGTATGAGCTGCCATTCCACCACTCATTAGCTTGCCCATGCGCCCTTGCCAATTCGTGAGCCTCATGACAGATTTGGGATCAGCTTTTTACACCTATGGGGGATTTGCCTATTTTGGGTAAGCCTGCTTTATGCTAGCTTTGGATTCCTCCTTATGCATTTGACCTATTGATGTATTCTATATATTCAGCAACCTATGTTATTACAGGGTTGGGTATTGTACACTGAGTTAATATAATTTTGTGTTACAGCTCCATTTTCAGTCTCCATTGTTGACAATTTTGCATGATCAATTGTAATTTGTTGTGAGTGAAATTAATCTATTGCTGGTCATAATTTCTACATGGTATCAGAGCCATTGTAGGTTATTACTCTCCTTCAAAAATTGTTTTGCAGGTTTGACATCAAGACTGGGAGCCTTCTACTGACAGGCGGGACAGATTTTCTAAAGCTATGGATTCACAGAAAAATATCTTGACTCCCTTCAACTATTTTGAATGGAAAGTAGAGATGGAGATCTTGTTGAGAGCGAAAGGCCTCTACAGGGTGACTATGGCAACAGAAGCAGAGCCCAAAGCAGCTGCAGAGAAGATCAAATGTCACAATCGGAGAGATGAGGCTTATGGCCTCCTATGTCTCAGTATTTCCCGAGACCTCCTTTTCCATCTTAATGGATTAACTTCACCGGATCAAGTATGGGAGAAACTTTCTGAACTCTTTGGAAAGACAGATGAGATGAGGGGACACCAGATCGAAAATGAGCTGATTTCCCTGAGTCCCGGTAATTTTGAATCACTGCAGCTATACTTCTCCAAGTTCAAAGCACTAGTTTTGCAACTGAAACAGTGTGGTATTGAAAAGAAAGATGAACAGCTCGTATTGGCCATCCTCTTGAAGCTAGGACTTGACTACTCAGTCTTTGTTTCGACCTTCTATGCCACAAAACTCACAGCTCGAACCTGGAAGATGCCTAGCCTTGCAGATTTCATGGAATCTCTCACATAAGAACAAGACAAGCTGGTGATGATGGGCACCATCAAACCATCCAAAGATCAAGCTTTGATTGCTGGAGATTCGAAGGTGGATTCAAAAAGCAAGAAGAAAGATAAAAAGCCACCTGAGAAAGGAAGATACAAGAAGCAGTCTCCAGAGGATCAACAAGGTCCCAAGAAAAATACCCAGAAGAAGAAAAAAAAA
>LPNX010436980.1:23393-38542 GCA_001517045.1 Pseudotsuga menziesii | reverse complement strand
ACTGAAAGCTCTTGTATGAAAAAGCAGATTGATATGCTGACCAATCTCCTGGAGAAGAATGGCATCTCCCTTCCAGAAGGCTCAAAGAAGAGAGAAGGAAGATCAAGTTTCGATGACAGAGAGAGAGTTCATGCTCTAGTTGCTGGCACATCAAGCTCACCCAGTTTTATCATAGATTCTGGAGCTTCAAGACACATGGTTTCGACTAAGGAGGCCTTCTCCTCACTGGATATGTCGAAAGGACCATCTATTGTACTGGGAGATGACTCTCTCACTGAAAGTAAAGGCAAAGGAAGGATAGAACTTGATCATGGTAACTTCAACAATGTGCTGTATGTCCCTGGTCTCACCTCCAACCTTCTATCAGTGTACCAGATGACCCACACTGGGTCTCCTAAGAAATTCATATTCTCACCAGATGAAGTTGAGATCACAGAAATCTCAAGTGGAAGAATCATTGCAAAAGGAGTAGCGAATCATGCCCAAAAGGTATACATGTTTTCACACTTCCTGCCTTACTCAAACCCCTCTGCTCTTCTTATCCATGCTAATGAAGCTAGCAAGCTGTGGCATGAAAGATTTGGCCATTTAAATTACAAGTATTTGTCTGATCTTAGTGAGAAAGATATGGTCATAGGGTTGCCCAAGATAAAATTTTCCAAAGGAGTTTTCCAAGGCTATATCCTAGGAAAACACCCAGAGCACAAATTTGAGAAAGCCAGCCATGAGAGAACCTATGCACCCCTCGAGCTGATTCATAGTGATGTTGCTGGCCCATTCCCTCATATGTCCATGAGTCAAGCCAAATATGCATTGACCTTTATTGATGATTTTTCCATGTATTGTTGGGTTCACTTCATGAAACACAAGTCAGAAGTTTTTGGCCTATTCAAAGTCTTCAAGGCTTTGGTTGAAAACCAGTGTGGAAGAAAACTCAAGGTACTCAGGTCTGACAATGGTGGTGAGTATGTCAACACTGAGTTTATTAACTATTGTACAGATGCAGGTATTCAGATGCAGCATTCTATCCCCTACACACCACAGCAAAATGGTGTTGCTGAGAGGAAGAACAGATCACTGAAGGAGATGGCAACATGCATGATGGAGGCCAAAACTTTGCCACCAAAGTATTGGGCTGAAGCTATCAACTGTGTAGCCTATATTCAGAATAGGGTGCCTCACAAATAGTTGGATGGCATGACTCCTTTCGAAGCATGGAGTAGGCACAAGCCAGATGTGACCCATTTCAGGATTTTTGGCTCAAAGGCATGGGCTAGAATCCTGACAGAGAAGAAGAAGGATTTGCAGCCCCAAAGCCAAGAGTGTCTTTTTGTGGGATACTATAAAGATTCAAAAGGGTACAAGTTGATAAACTTTAGCACAAACAAATCCTTCATTGAAAGGTGTGTTCAGTTTGAAGAAGAACCCCTTGCAGAAGTGGAGATTAGTGAAGCCTCTTCACCACCTGAACCTCAAGAAGTAAGTAAAAAGTTTGTTGAACATGCTGATTCTGATTTGTCTGATGGAGATGAGTTTATTGCAGACCCAAACAGCCCCACAAGACCTAAATTAACATCCAAGACACTACATGCAGTAGGACAGTTAGCTGGGGACCCCAATGACCCAAGGAGGACTAGATCTCAATTTGAGAGTAGTTTGTGCATGAAGGATCCTGAGTTTGCTGAAAGATGTTATTTGATGGTGGATTCTGATCCTCAAACATATGAAGAAGCAGCAGGAGATCCAATATGGCAAGATTCCATGAATGAGGAGTTCAACTCGCTACAGAAGAGCAACACATGGGAGCTAGTGGATCTTCCTCCAGGGAGAAAACTAGTACAGTGTAAGTGGGTCTATAAGACCAAATTTGCTGCTTATGGTTCACCACTGAAGTACAAGGCTATATTGGTAGCTAAAGGCTACTCACAGGTTCATGGCATTGATTACAATGATACTTTTTCCCCAGTGTCAAAGATGGATTCAATCAGGCTAGCTCTAGCCATTGCAGCATCAAGGCAATGGGAGGTACATCACATGGATGTAAAATGTGCCTTTCTGAATGGTGATCTCAC
Source organism: Pseudotsuga menziesii (assembly GCA_001517045.1). Taxonomy (NCBI): domain Eukaryota; kingdom Viridiplantae; phylum Streptophyta; class Pinopsida; order Pinales; family Pinaceae; genus Pseudotsuga; species Pseudotsuga menziesii. Next base: position 36,470 of record LPNX010436980.1, on the reverse strand, counting down.
TGAGGAGATATATATGCAGCAGCCCCAAGGTTTTTCTACTGACCATTCTCTTGTGTGCAGGTTGAGAAAGTCATTGTATGGGCTAAAGAAATCCCCCAGGGCTTGGTATGCCAAGATAGATAGCTTCTTGCTATCTCTGAATTTTGTTCGGTGCAAATCAGATTCGAATGTCTATCTAAAGGAAATTAATGGTTCATTAATGATCATTGTGTTATATGTTGATGACCTCCTCATTACAGGAAGCTCACAGGCTGAGATTGCTTCCCTAAAAGGAGCTATGAACCAAGCCTTCTCCATGACAGATTTGGGGCTCTTAAGTCAATTTCTGGGGCTTGAGATTGCTCAAACCAAAGCTGGAATCAAGGTGCACCAGTCCAAATATGCCCTGGATTTGCTGATCAAATTCAGAATGCAAGATTGCAAAGCAAGAAAAACTCCTTTCCTTTCAGGAGTGAAGCTAGAGGAAGATGATTCTCCACCAATGGTAAACAACACTTTGTATAGACAGTTGATTGGATGTTTATTGTATTTGACACATACTCGACCTGATATTTGTTATGCAGTCAGTGTTGCTTCTAGATTCATGGATCAGCCCCATGAGATCCATTGGAAAGCAGCCAAGAGGATCCTTAGCTTTGTTCAGGGAATGTTGTAATCTCACAGATCACATAAGGTTACCAATAATACATACAAAAATATACAGAAATATACACAGAGATAAGAGACAAGAACAGATAGGATGAACAGATTATATTATTCTCAATAGATCATACCAAGCCAAGAACTGAACTTCATTCTTGTGTGGCTCAACAGCCTAATATATACAATTTACAATCAGTTAAAAGTAACGACCCGTCTGTTCGGTGAACCGACACAACTATTAGTTAACAGACTAACTACTGTGTTTACTCAGCCGACCGACGTAGTCGGTCCCTCGACTTAGTCGGCTGATCGACTAAGTCGGTCTTCGTTCAAGTCGACTTATGTCGACTTGCTCCTTCTACATCTCCCCCACAAACAAAACATTTCTTCGTCCCGAAGAAAGAGGGAGGTACCAAAAATTGAAATCCTGTCGAACCCTTCAGACTTGCTCCTGTTGAGGACTATGTAGGCAGATGGTCGGCCGTTGCTGAACACATACTTCGACGATGGCTGGGGCTGTGATGGCCAATTGATGCTGAAAGTCGGTCCAGCTCTGTAATGCCTTCTCGATATCGATGGTCAAGGTAGTGAGACTTGACAGAATCGACATCTTTTCCGACATGGATTTTTCTGCTATGTTTTCCATGGTCGGGCCCAAGATTTGATTTTGCTCGTCGGCAGCCTAGAGGAGTCTCTTTATGTGGGGATAAAGGTTGTCAACTTTCTCCAGGTTAGGTAGAGCCTGTTGAACCCACTTATGGGCCTCACGTTCTAATTTCTGTAGCTTGTTGGTTTCCATGACAATCTGCTCTTCGACGGTCTGCCTTAGTTCAGCTTCTGTAGACTTCCTAGCTTCTAGAGCTTGGATGCCTTGTCTGGTTTGTCTTGTCTGCTGGTATACCTGTCCATAGTGTGTCGGCCAATCTCTGAGTACTTCCTCAGTGACAATAGATTCCTCCATATGGTCCTGTAAGACCTTGTATGCCTCTGAAAATGTAGTGTGTTGGGCCAACAACAGTCGGGCAATTTCTTCTTGCTGTTCTGCTTTGGTCTCTTGGAGGTGTGTCTGGATGGTCGATACCATCCCTTCCAATATCTGATATGCCCTCTCCAAAGGTCGATCTATGGCTACTTCGACAGGGCCTGGAACAATGGATTGAGCAAGAGACCTGCATTTGTCGAGGAACTCGACTTCTTCTGTCTCCTTAGCCTTGAGTTGTTTCCTTAGTCTGGTCGTCCTCCTCTTCGACTCTTTCGCTAGGGTGTTGAGTAAGTGGCCGACCTCGGTGTCGGTCAACGAGCTTACATCCCGTAAGCTAATCCGTAGCTGATCGGGTCTAGGAAGAGGTTCTGTTGTCTCCTTTGCTTTCTCTGTTGGGTTGTCGTGAGGACCTGTAGAAGTGGAAGGTGGATCAGAGGTCGAAGGGGTTTGTGTTGGAGGGGTTGGTTCAGTGGTCGGGGGTTTTTGTGTTTGGGGAGGTGGTATGTCCACATCTGGCTGGGATGATGATGGTGGTCTCGGCTGTGAATCAGGCAGTGGTGGAGGTGGTGGAGATGATGGTGGTGGGGGTGGGGAGGGAGGGTTTCTTGATCCTGGTGGTGATGGAGAATGGTGTGGGGAACTTTGGTCGGAAGACATAATGTCTTCTTCCGGTTGGTAGTCAGTGAAGGTCTGTTCAAGGCCTGATACATCGCCACCGTCATGGATCCTTGTAAATACTGTTGTTTGCTGGGCGTATATATTGCTGCTGGATTTCAGGGGTGTTGTTGTCTTTATTGTTTGGGCTGACTGGAATATTGCAGGTAGCGTTTGAAAGAAGGCTTTGAGTTCAGCGTCCGTGCTGGCCCTGGCCCTGAGTGCTTCAGGGATAACTCTTTCAAAGACTTCTGGGGAAATGGCGGCCTACTGCACTGGTGCTTGCTCCTCGACTATTTTATTCAGAGATGGAGGGGGAGGAGTCGTGACCAGGTCGACCACATATTCGGACAGTGGTGTTGTTTTGGCCTTCTTTGGCTGACCTTCCGGTGCTCCTGCTTCAACAAAACGTTGAAACTGGGTTTCAACAGTTACCTTATTTGCTCGGGCATCCTCGACAATATCGAGTGCTGAGGCTGCCAGTTCGTCGTCGTCGTCGGTGGAGTCAGCAAGGACAAGCTTATGCTTACCTTTGCCTTGCTGACATTTCTGTAGTTTGATGTTCCTTCTGGCAATGGCTATCTCCTTCGCCAGTTTCTTGAGAATGCTCCGAGACACAGCATATTTAGGATTGTCTTCCTCGACTTCCCCTGTCGGGGTCTGAGCTGGGTCGACAGTCTGAGTAGCCGGAGGAGTTGTGTGTTGTACTGGTTGTTGTGCTGGTGGTGGTGTCTGATGTTGCTCTGTCGGGGGGTCCACTACTGGTGCAGTCGGATGCTTCACTGTTATGTGCACCTGACCAGGAGTGCCGGTCGGAGTATCCTGTATCACAAAGGTGCTAATATACAAGTCCAGCTCGTAATCTTCCTCCTTCTCCTGGTCGGTCAGAGGTTCGACTATAGAGAAGTCGACCTGTTTTGCAGCCTCCGGGACTTGAATTTTTGTTTTGGCTTGTCTAGACAGCTCCCGAAAGATCTGGTCGACTGTGGGATAATAGTCGAGGTCCCTGGCATTTGAATCCTGAGTGTGGGAGGACCATACTGATGTATGGTCGAGCTCCAGCTGGATGTGGGAGTCGGCTGGGAGGTGTCGTTGGATGTTCTGGGGCACCCTCCACCTTGTCGTGCGCAGCTTAAGCTGCTGGAACCAGTTTTCCAGAAATACCTTGCCTTGGTTTAGTTCATGCACAGTTCCTTTTTGGGAAAAGGGTTTGAACCTGTGCATCTCAAACCTAGTCGGCTCTCGGAAGATGGGACTTCCTTCCGGGCATATATAGTACATAGCAATCCAAATGATTAAGGAGGGGAATTTGATAATACCTCCTGTTTCCTGACAGCGCTCGCATATGGTTTTGACCAAGTCTGCGAGGTAGTCTGCCCATCTGAAGATGCGTCCGTCGGTTGTAATTTTGTCGACGGCGTCCAGCATTTCCAGTTTGAGGTCACTGCTGCGACCAGCCAAGGTGAGAGTAATGGCGATGATTTTCGCCACGATCTGTGGTGTTCATGCGTCGATCTGACTGATCATCAAACCCTTGGAGTTTTTACCCGACGCCGAACCTGTAAGGCGTTCGACTAGCCCTTCCTTGATCCCAATGGGGACCGGGTCACCCTGGTTTGACAGACCAGTAAGTCGGGAGATAACATCTCCATTGATGTCGACCGGTCGGTCAAAGTAAAATTGGCCATTGTGGTAACGACTGATAATGAATTTGACCGCGGCTTCCTTCGTACCAGTGAAGCTGGCCATGAGAGGTGCGTTTGCATAAGCATATATGGTGCTATGCCTAACTTTCTCAGCCTCCTGGGTCATTCGTCGGTCTTCAAATGCCCATTCTTGAATATCCGTCCACAACTTTTGAAACGGACCCTCCTGGACTTTCGCATTTTGGATTCGTTTGAGTCGCTGGAGTAAGGGTGAGTCTGCTTCCTGAAATTCTTGGGCCTTAGCCGCAGCTCTGGTGCGTTTGGGTGCCATCGTTTCTGACTGAACAGACTGGTCGAAATTCTTACAAGGCTCACAAATTTCAGTCGACTGGGAGTTCGAATGCTCTGTAGGTACGTGGTGTGGTGAATGAACTGTGGAATGTCCATTATTTATAGGCGCGGGTGGGGTGGAGTGTCGAACTGGGTGAATTAATGGCGGACTTGAAAGTCCAACTGCAACACTCGAGTGCGATTTCGTGAATCTAGGGCGGGGCTCGAGGCCATTAATGCGGGATGGGACGCTCCAGGTCGGCGGTCGATGTCGGTGGTGAGAACGGTCGACATGGTCGGTCGATGAAGATGGTCGATGGAAATGAAGTCGGTTGTCGAATGGGTGAGTGGCTGTCATGATAGTGGTGTCTGAGGGTACGGTTTTTTATTTTTGGAATTTTGTATCTTTTTATAGGTTTTTGGTGTCAGTTAAGACCGTTATATGATTTTTTTTATTTTTTTATTTTTTTTTTTCAATTTTTGTATCGTTTAAGTCGGGCTCCATTAACAAGCTTCCGAAATACCAGGCCCTGCAATGTTTTTAGTCGGACCGACCCATTGGGATGTATTTCTTCGACCATGTACGGGCCCATCCATTCTGTGTGAAGTTTCTTAGGCTTGCCTTTAACTCGACTGTTATACAGTAGGGTAAGGTCACCGACTGACAGATTTTTGTTTCTGATATTACGGTCGTGCCAAGATTTCTGCTGTTGTTTTTGTATTTCCTGGTGCTGGATGGCCATAAGTCTATGTTCTTCCAATTTATTAAGTTGAAGTAGTCGATCTTTCCTCGCCTGTTCGACGTCGAAATGTAATATATGTGCAATGATAGGTGCCTGTTGTCTGAAGTGCAGAGGTACGACTGCTTCTTGTCCATATACCAGTCGAAATGGGATTTGATCAGTCGACCGTTTGTAGGCTGTCCTGTATGCCCATAAAACTGCAAGAATTTTCTCATCCCAATCATCTTTTTCAGCACTGCATATTTTAGTCAGTCCTTTTGTCAGTGTTTTATTGAAAGCTTCAATTGCACCATTCGACTGAGGGTGGTATGCTGTACTACGTCGGTGGTCGATGTGAAACTTGTCAGTTAGATTTTTGATAGTTTTGTTAACAAAGTGTGATCCTTGGTCGCTGATCAAGGTGAGTGGACATCCAAATCGAGTAATAATATTTTCATAAATGAACTTTGCAGCTACTTCACTTGAACATGTGTCGACAGGTTCAGCTTCTGCCCATTTAGTAACATATTCTACTGCAGTGATGATATACCTTGCACCTGATCGTCGGGCTGGGACAAGAAATGGTCCTATGAAGTCTATAGCCCAGATTTCAAATGTAAGACTAGGGTTTACAGAGATCAGGGGCATTTCTGTACTCGGCAGTGGTCGACCAAGTCAGTGGCATCTGTCACATCGACTAACAAAGGTTTTACAATCCTTATGAAGCGTCGGCCACCATAATCCAGACTGTTGAATTTTCTTAGCAGTTGTGTCGGCCTGAAAGTGTCCTCCTGTTGGGCCCTAGTGTGCTTCATGCATGATTTGCTCTCGTTCATGGGAAAGTACACATCATCTAAGAACATCGTCTAACCCCATTTTGTATAGAAATCCGTTGATGAGGCTGTAGGGGGCAGCCTTCATAGCTAGGATTTGCTTCTTTTTAGTGTTCAGACCTTCTGGTGCCTAACCTGTTTCTAGGAACTGAGCAATTTCCTCCAGTTCTTCTGGTACTGCTTCTATACGGAATAGATGTGCATCTGGTAGGTCGTCATCGATTCCAGTCGGTTCCTCTCCTGTGTCGATTCGGGATAGGTGGTCGGGTCCAACATTTAGCTTTCCTGGTCGGACAACTACTTCAAATTCAAATTCTTGGAACAGTAAGAGCCATCGACAGATTCTACCATGGTGAAGGGGTTTGTTTACGAGGTATTTCAAAGCTTGATGGTCGGTGTAAAATATGAAGGGGTTAGCTAATAGGTAGTGTCGATATTTCTGAAGTGCAAAGACCATTCCTAGGGCTTCCCGTTCGGTGGTCGAATAGTTCCTTTCAGCTTTATTTAGTTTCCGACTGCTGTAAACCATAGGGTAGTCCATTCCATCGTCTCCTGGTTGAGTCAGGATAGCTCCAATTGCTATTCCTGATGCATCGATATGCACATGGAATTTGATCGACCAATTTGGAAATTTAAGTATGGGGGCTTCGACCAGTTTTCTCTTTAGTTTGTCGAAGGAGATTTGGCATTCCTCCGTCCATTTAAACTCTATATCATCCTTGAGTAGTTCTTCTAGGGGGTAGGTCATGTTTGAGTAATGTCGGATAAACTTCCTATAGTACCCTGTATGTCCTAATAACACCCGAACCTGTTTAGGGTTTATTGGAGGCTTCAAGTCAAGGATAATTTTAATTTTGGCAAAGTCAACCTTAATACCATCTTTACAAACAACATGTCCTAGTAGTATCCCTATGGGGGTCATAAAGATGCATTTCTTAATGTTGAGGGAAAGTTGAATCTGCCAGGATCTTTCCAGCATAAGTCGGAGCCATGTGCAGTGATCTTTTAGGGTGGAATATATGGTCCAGTCGTCGAAGTAGACTACCATAGTTTTATAGATGTACTCTTGGAAGGTTTTTACAACTATTCTGGAAAAGACTGCAGGTGCATTCTTGTGTCCAAAAGGCATAACCCTATAAGCGAAAGAGCCAAATTCACAAACAAATGTGGTTTTCTTCTGATCTTCCTTTGCTATAGGCACTTGATTGTATCCTGAAAATCCATCTGTGAATGAGTAGCATTCATGGCCTACCACTTCATTCAAGATTTCATCAGCATAAGGTGTGGGAAAGGGATCTGTCAGTGTGACTTTATTAAGTTCCCTAAAGTCGACACAGATTCTGAGTCTGGTCGGGTCGTGTTTCTTAGGCTGGACGACCATGGGACTTGCCCATTCTGACTGGTCGATGGGGTAAATGATACCTGCGGCTAACATGTTGTCTATCTCCTTTTTAACTATTTCCTTATACTTATGGGCTAGTTTATAAGGGCGTTTCTTGAAAGTTCGGACATCAGGTTTAGTGTCGATTTTCATTTCTCCCATTTCTTGAACTAACCCTTTCAAATCTTTGTAGTCTCTTGCAAAGACATCTTGGAATTCTCTAAGCTAGTTCACTATTTCGGCAGTTTGTTGCTCATTCCAATAATCACCAATCTTAGCTAATTTTGGTCGGTCGTCATTTGAAATGTCGACCTCTTTGGTTTTTACTTTGGCATCTAACCATTCTGGGGCTTTAGCTTCATTGATCGGTCGACTTCCTTCCTGGAACTGTGAAAATGTAGCAGGGAAGTCGGCTGCAGTCATTCGGTCGAGGTCAGGTTTTTCGGTAGTCGCGACCCTAAGCACAGAGTGGATCGGTTTTGTTGTTTCAGCATGGTTGGATTTCCATCTAAAGCTTTTACCTTCGGTGTGTTCATTTTCCAATTGTAATCGGGTCGACTCGACTTTTGATCCTATGTGAAGACTATTACAGTGCTTGACCTGTCGAGGGTCTTTGTCAGGGAATGTTTCAGTCGGTTGAATGAACTGTTTAATTTGTTGTGCTGGCTCGACTAATTGTTGATCTTCAGGGATAAAGTTGAAGGTTTGGATGAAATTTTCTTTGAGGTCATTCCAGAAAAAGGTTTCACCTTTTGCTTCCTCCATTTTATACCATTTTCTAGGTAAGTCGTCTAGGGTTGAGGGAAACAAGTGTGGCCAGGCTCTCTCATCCTTATGTCCTAGGTTTCTCCATTCTTTTTCACAAGTTTGGATGTGTTCTTCTAGGTTCTTTCCTTGAGTAAATATGGGGATCTGTGCTTGTGGGGTGAGCTTCTTGCCACCAAACCTTTCAACAAAATAAGTTGCAGCACTAGTCCAAGTCTGAAGTTTTGTCTGATGGGTATCCCACCATCTAGCTGCTTGACCGGTGAAGGTTTCTACTAAGCTCTGTAGTCGGCCATGTTCTCCAAAGTTTTTAGACACTTGTTCGACATGCATGACTGGGGATTCCCTCTCCTTATACCTTGTTTGTGTCCTGGTAGTTTCGCTGGTCGGTTGTAAGGTAGGGTGTTCTTTTATTTTTCTCTCAAAAATTTTGGGGATAATTGAGACTAGAAAGCACTGTCGGGTGGGTTTTTTCTGTACCTTTTGGATAGTCCAACACTCTCTTTCTTGTGTTTCATAGTTTTCCATTTCCCAGTCATATAGTTCAGCATCTGAATTATAACCAACTGAGTCGGGATTACCTAAGTAAAGCTCCCCTTGGGCGTTTGGTTCTGTGTAGTCAGTATTGTTTTGGATCTGATAAAGTTGTCGGATATCGACTTCATCATCAATTGGTTCAACCCAGGGTTGGCCTTGGGAGGGGTTAATAGGTACTATGACCTTTTGACCATTTCCTTTGAGTTTAATACGTTCTTTATCCAGAGAGATAGAGGCTTTCATCTTTCTACCCTAAGGTCGACCTATAAGGGCTGGGAAGGAGCTAGATCCTTCCTTTGGGTCGATAATTTCGAAATCGACCTTAGTCGATATGCCTTTAATGGTTGTGTCCACATTTTTCCAAACCCCAATGGGTTCAATAAGGCCCTGGTCGGCTAGTTTCAGATAAATTCCTGACTCACAGAGTCGAGGTCGTCCCATCCTTTCCCATGTATCCCGGGTCATGATATTTACCTGAGACCCAAAATCAAGCACCACTTGTCAGACATGGAAACCTTCAATTTCCAGGTCGACAAGAGGATCAACATCGTTTTTGTCTTTTTGATTTAGGCTACAGATGTTCTTAGTTTGTTTCTCAGGGTTAGTGCTTTTGATTTGATGCAATAAATCAATGAACTGACCGACAGATTTATCTGTTTGAATGAGATGGGTTAACTGCTGGTTCGAGTCATGTCGACTGTGACTAATGTCTTCGTGCTGTGCAAGGTTTGTAAATATGTTTGTGGTTTCCTGATATGTGTGTTGTTCCTTGCAAGGGTCACGGTATGTATTTGTGTGTGTGATCTTACTAATCTAGGGATTATCAGGCCCGGTTTTAGTGCCTTGTCGAGTGACGATGTGCAAATTCTTAGTAGTTATGACATCATTCTTCTGGACACAAGACAAGACATTAACATTCTTTTTATTACTAATTTTTTCCAACATTGTAGGGCAATCCTCCAAGGAGTGATCGCCTACACCACAATGTGTACAAAATTTAAGATCAGTCCTGTCCTTGTATGGACAGTCTGCGCATCTGTGCCCTTCTTTGTAACAAATAAAGCATTGAGTAGATCGACGACTTTGTATTTCTCGATTCCCAACGAATCGACATGTTCTTCCAAACCCTGGTTGTCGATTGTCATTTCGACGGTCGTAGCGTCGGCCATCATTTCGTTGCCCATTCTGATTATTATTATTGTTCTGCTCTGTGTTCTGTGCTACAGCATTAGTCTGGTAGACGGCCTGGTAGTTTTGTCTATTTTTGAGGTTAAGATGGCAGTCGACCGTGTTGTGATTTGCAGTTTCGCAGATAGCACACCATGAAGCTTTTCCATTCTTCATATTGTAAGGACAGTCGGCGGTGGAATGGTCTCCTCGTTCCTGGCAGATGTCGCAAAACGCCTTTGTCTGTACAAAGCGGACATCTTGTCGACTGAATTGCTGCCGACAGTTATCTTTTGTATGTCCGGCTATTGAACAGTTAGTACACCAGATGTCTTGGTTCTTAAGTGTGAGCTCTTTCAAGGACTTCTGCATATTTTCTAGCTGTTCTTCCAAGCGGTGGTCAGTCGGGCAGGCAGGTATGTCTTCATCCATCTTGACCTGCAATGCTTTTGTCAACGCATCTTCGTACGACTTGAAGGTCTCCAGACTGATGTGTCGGCGAATTTTCTATGAAATTCCTGCAAGGAACCATTGAATGAGTAATTGTTCGTCGATGACGTAGTCTAACTGACTCAAGAGATCCTTCCATCGTTTATCGTAATCGCGGACTGTTTCTCCTGGCTTCTGTTGGGTCGTCTTCAGCTTCTTGGCTGCCAGGTGTTTAGCGTCTGGAGTCTTGAAAAATGATAGGAATTGCGCCTTTATCTCTGATTTTGTTGCTCTAGGTTGCCTTTCGGTAAATGTCATATACCATGTGAGAGCTCTTTTCCGAAGGGCACCTGCGAACTGGGCTATCTGTCGGTCTTCTTCTGTGACTTTGTTAGCCTCCCATATCGACTCGCAGACAAACCAGTGTCGTCTGGGGTCTTCGTCACCCTCATAAAGGGGTATCTGAGCAGATCCATGGCCCATGTCGGAGTCACTGTCACTACTCTTTGATGATGTCGGAGTTGGAGGTGGAGGTGGGGGAGGTGGTGTTGTAAGGGGTGGGTTTGTTGAGTCAGTCGAATCTGTCGGGGTGACGATGGGGTTTTGGTCTACGGAACTTGTGCTTCCGTCGGGTGTCGACTCTTTCTCGTCGAATAGCGGATTGTTAATAATTTGTCATCTTAATGACCCACTGTCACTTTGCGTGCTCAAGTCTGACTCTTGTGTATCTTCTGAAGTTGTGTGTGGCAGGGGGGGTGCTCCTTCATGTGTCGGCAGGAGCAAGTGGATACTTCGAAAGGAAGGTGTCGTTTGAAAGGTCACCCAGTTACCTTCGATCGGTCGACGTATTACAAGATGTCGACCCGGATATGGTTCGTCGCCTAGTCGGCTCCAGAGTGTAATATCGCCAACTCTTAGTCGAACATCATCTTCTATAATAGTTTGTATTCTGGTACGCGGACTTACGGTGGAAAGGGCTACTCCTTCGTCGGGAACAATTAGTTGGAGAGCTTCTGGCTGCTCTATCCACATTTCATCATCTTCAGGGGACGCCTCTTCTTCTTCACCTTCTCTGCGTCGGTCATGACCCGAATCTGGTGGTACTTCATCATGGTCGGTATCCCTAGGGTTTTGCTACAGCTCTGTGGCCCTTTCTCGTCTAGCTTCCCTTTTCTTCTGTCTTTCATCCCTTTCGATTTTCTTAATGTCTGACATACTGTAGTACAATACTATGCCTTCAGTTCCTCTTTGGTCGATTATGCATTACTGGATACTACGACTCTGGTCGACTAGGATCCACTATGCTCGATGTCCGACACACGACCAGCTACCCCCCCATGGCCTACCCGACGCTTTTTAGAAAGCCCGGATGGTGTCTACTTACTTAGGAAGTATTCCCACTCCCTTTCAGCAATGAATTTTTCCCACTGCTTCTGCTTCTTCGCCCAGTTAGTGTTTGAGGGTGGTTCACGTAATAGAGGTCAAGGTTCAACAATGTGCCCTGCTCCTTTCTCTATTAGAAACTTGAACAGTAAAGCTGGTAAGGAACACAAGAATTGATCAGTAAATTCTGTGAAAAAATTCTGTTGGACGGTTTCCACAGAAGTCCTGTCTTCGACTGCTTGTTCCTCACAAAAGTCGTCGGCTATCTTTTCGAACCACTCCGAGAGATTCGTACGTCCTCCTCGGATCAGTTTCTGGAGTAACTGTTCTTCTTTAGTCTTGTCCGGTTTTCTCATCCAAAAGCTGCTTCAGGAGATGTGGCATGGATTCGACAAACTTTTCGTGAGTCTCAATGAAAAATATAGCTTTTGCTTCTGCGACTGTCAATCTGTTCCTTCTCGCGTAATTTTGTAGATAGTTAGCAATTTTTCGCTCCCACCAGTCCTTGATCCCCTGCTCTGGTATCATATGTGAGCATATATTCCAGTTATGTACTACCGGCAACGGAACCAATGTTGTAATCTCACAGATCACATAAGGTTACCAATAATACATACAAAAATATACAGAAATATACATAGAGATAAGAGACAAGAATAGATAGGATGAACAGATTATATTATTCTCAATATATCATACCAAGCCAAGAACTGAACTTCATTCTTCTGTGGCTCAACAGCCTAATATATACAATTTACAATCAGTTAAAAGTAACGACCCGTCGGTTCGGTGAACCGACACAACTATTAGTTAACAGACTAACTACTGTGTTTACTCAGCCAACCGACGTAGTCGGTCCCTCGACTTAGTCGGCTGATCGACTAAGTCGGTCTTCGTTCAATTCGACTTATGTCGACTTGCTCCTTCTACATTTCCGAAATTAGAACGTGAGGCCCATCAGTGGGTTCAACAGGCTCTACCTAACCTGGAGAAAGTTGACAACCTCTGTCCCCACATAAAGAGACTCCTCCAGGCTGCCGACGAGAAAAATCAAATCTTGGGCCCGACCATGGAAAACATAGCAGAAAAATCCATGTCGGAAAAGATGTCGATTCTGTCAAGTCTCACTACCTTGACCATCGATATCGAGAAGGCATTACAGAGCTGGACCGACTTTAAGCATCAATTAGCCATCACATCCCCAGCCATCGTCGAAGTATGCGTTCAGCGATGGCCGACCATCCGCCTACATAGTCCTCAACAGGAGCAAGTCTGAAGGGTTCGACAGGATTTCAATTTTTGGTACCTCCCTCTTTCTTCGGGACGAATAAATGTTTTGTTTGTGGGGGAGATGTAGAAGGAGCAAGTCGACATAAGTCGACTTGAACGAAGACCGACTTAGTCGATCAGCCGACTAAGTCAAGGGACCGACTACGTCGGTCGGCTGAGTAAACACAGTAGTTAGTCTGTTAACTAATAGTTGTGTCAGTTCACCGAACCGACGGGTCGTTACTTTTAACTGATTGTAAATTGTATATATTAGGCTGTTGAGCCACACAAGAACGAAGTTCAGTTCTTGGCTTGGTATGATCTATTGAGAATAATA
>LPNX010436980.1:0-17297 GCA_001517045.1 Pseudotsuga menziesii | reverse complement strand
ATAATGTGAGAAAAAAACATGCAATGGAACTATGCAAATTTAGGTTGTAAATGCTTAAAGTGTATTAGAGGCACGATCCAGCAAGGAATTTATTGGATACTTTATCCCTTCTCGACATATCCCTTCCGGTCAACCGACTATCTCATTACGATCCTCATTTTGTGTTTTATTGAGTCCAATTCTCGTCGCTTCAATACACCCCTCGTTCTACTTTTCTGATGCAACACAGTCTATGTGTCCTCTAATATTCCATATCTAGGTTTGCATTCTTTTCCATCAGTGTATAGGGAGGAGATTCAAACCAACGATGTGATGCACAAGTCAACAAAGGGCTTGACTATCTTCTCTCTCTGAATGCAAGTATTTTTTTCCTTATGTGTCATCACTATATAATTATGTGTTATTCAAAAGATTGACTATCATGTGTCATTCAAAAAATTGAATAAAAATTATATAATTATTTCAAATATATGAAACTACTCTTGATATGCTTATTGATCTAATACTTGTAGTATAAGACAATAATCATAATACTAAATTGGAATAATACTAAAAGCAGATACATTTGGGGATCTCTCTGATAGCTGTAAAGTCGGAGAATTCCAGCCATCCAACCAAAATGGGGACAGAAAAGCATAAATTTTGCCAAGGGCGGACTTTTATCATCATTCCTGTAGCAATAGGTAAAAAATCTAGCTGAAATAATTCGTGAGAGACCAATAAACATATGAATCAGGAGCATAACAAGAAGGCTGATAGGCACATCCATGTCAGCAAAAGAACCATTCATTCAAACTGAATGCTTGTGCCTCATAAAGAGAGTGAAAGGGAAAAGCCTGGCACAAGCAAAAATAACTGAAATATCCCATGATCAATGATCATACCATTTAAAGATCCAAAAAATTCCCCATGCCCCGGGGCCAATGAAAGAGCCTGTTTGGAGAGACTGCCAGCCTGCTAGTTATGCTCGCGATAGATATGATTGATGGTCACTAAAGGGACATGATGCAGCAGAGAAAAAATTTCATCACACCAATGACTCAAAAGTGGGGTGTTCAATGAAGCAGTTCTCTTCACCCAAGAGATGATAACCTGTGAATCCCCAAATACAGATAACAGAGGGATCCCCAAATGAATGGCAACCGAAAGTAGTGACCAAATAGGTAGAAGCTCTAATTTGGTGCTGGTGCATTTATTATCCTAGGTTAAGAGCTTTTTGGCTATTTATAACCTTAACATAATAAATAAATAAAATTTCCATAAAATAAGCATAAAATTTTTTAATTCCATGCATAAGCAAAGTTATTTTATTTGTGAAATGTACCAAAACAATCCTCAATAACTACTTCAGATTTGCATAATAACTTCATACCAAATTTACCCTTCAACAAACTTTCAAATATGTGTATTGAAGAGAAGGCTCTTCTTTGCAAATAAGTGCCACATTTTTTTCGTTACATTCCTCTCTAAGATAACCTTCAGAATGCAGAAGAATTCTGCAAATGCAGATACAATTGCGGATCTCTCTGATAGCTGTAAAGCCGGATAATTCCAACCATCCAACCAAAATGGGGACAGAAAATCATAAAGTATGCCAAGGGAAGACTTTTATCATCATTCTTGTAGCAATAGGTCAAAAAATCTATCTGAAATAATTCGTGAGAGACCAAGAAACTGTTGGAGTAGAACCCCGCAGCTACAGGAAAAGTTGTCATTTTGGCGAATAGACAGTTTTGGCGAAGATGAAGAGATAAGGTAAAGATACGACGCCGTAGCATGTTTCTAGCTGCAGAGCAGAGCTAGAAACTATGACTACCAGGGCAGAGAAGTCAAAGAAGACGACAGTACCTGAGCGGCCAAGAAGAGAGAGCTCACCCACTGCATTGAAGGCAATGACGGAAGACAGGAGGGCTCAGCTACCCTCATAAAGGAAAAGGAGCAACGAGGCCAAGGTATTGAAGACGAAGGATAGAAAGGGAAGCGGTGCACAGTACCCATGGTCAGCGCCAGGAAGCATGGAAGACTGCAGAGAGCAGTGGTGTGATGGAAAGTGGCTACCCCAAGTACAGATATGCCAGCTGTCACTAGTTAGGGTTTTAGGTTACTGTTGGGACAGGCCCACAGTGTTGTAATGGAGAGACCTTCGAGCCGCCTATAAAGGGATTTATTTTGTATTGTAAAAGGGTTGGGTAGTTGGGAAAGTTATACAAGTAGACATTTAGATAGTTGTATTATAGAAGCTGAGCTCTGGTTCTGTTATCAACAGTAGTTATCTTACTATAACCAGTAGCTAGCTCATTGAGCATGTATGTAACAATCCGCTGGGATTGACAGAGAGAGAGAGAGAGAGAGAGAGAGAGAATATTGTAAGAAGGCAATATAGAGATAGAGAAGAGATCTAGGAGAGAAGGGCTCCAGGCAGTGAGTGCGGAGTTACCCAGAAGATCTCTAGCTGCATATGCGGTGCAGCGGAACTATGTACTCTCTCAAGATATAATAAAACACAGTTGTGTGGATGTAGCTTCTACCCTAGAAGTGAACCACGTAAAATCAGAGTGTTATGTGATTGATTCATGTGATTGTATTTACTTGTTGTATCTATCACTCATTACATGAACTTTTCTTACAGTTAAATGCATGTAAGTGTTATTCAGTTCATAAGCATTATAGAAGGATAAATGCAAGTTGAAGTCTTTAAGTATTCTGTATAATAGTTTGTCTATGTTTCACTCAAGACAGTTAAGAGTCGTAGTATAAAGCAGCCTTGTATGTTGAGTCCTATAAGTCGAACATAAGTAACGCCAGGTACGTTGAGTCGCAGCGGTAGGATATCGCGGGGAGGCAATATCGCACCATCAGAGGAGCTGTGGTGCGCGGTACCACAAGTTAAGGATCGAGCATAGGAGAGAGTTACGTGTTGCCCAGGACGTGGCGATGCGATAAGGGCTAGATTCATCATGAGTAAGAGGAAATTGCGCATCCCAGAGAGAAAGAGACCTCGCGGGTTGAGAAGAGATGCGAGACGCACACAGGATGCTACAGAACCTGGTCGAAGACACTTGAGTCTTTGGCCAACCCATTAGAATCACTCCGGGTGAGACTTTAGGCCACCCCACGGTCTGTCGTTGAAAGGGTCAGTGAGCTAGGGGTGTTGTTGGTACATTACAGTAAACCCGGGTCTGCCCATAGCGACCAACAAATGGTTTCGTTGTCGGTTTTGAACAAACTGAGCACTGATGTTCTATTGGCATCCTATTAGAGACGAACTCAACCAGTGGGTTGGGTCTAAGGAGAAAGAGTTTGCCGAACACGAGAACAAGAGTCCTAGACTAAGTATAGAGGACTGGTTACAAAAACATATCTTTACAGACCTGCATACGATATTTTTTGCGACCTATGGAAACGAGCTTTACGACTGGTTATCAAAGTTGACTGATAAGAACATATTCAAGAAGAAAAGAAACATTGTCTGGACACCGGAGCTGATTCAAACCGTGAATAACCTTAATAATCCCATTATGAGGACAGCAAACTTGTGGCTTGCGAGTGTGCTAGAAGGCTTCGTCACAGAGTTTACAGTTGAACAGAGAAAAAGCTTCAGCGAGGCTGAGCGGTACTTCTTCAAAGGATATCGTGGTAAGTACCTAAAATATTTAAACTTGTCCATTAAGATGTTATTACATGAAAAAGGAGTAATGGATATGATTTCAGATCAATAAGTTAACAAACTGTAATGTCACAAGAGTTTGAGAGTGATTTCGATGACATTGGACGTACATGTAATGGAAAGAAATACAAATTAGATTTCAGATCTCCCATATTTGAAGATAGTTCAGATAGTACTAGACAGCAGAGTCATATCCATACAGACAGAACAGAAGGGGGTATCCCTTACCACCCTTATACTCCACAGAAACAGATCGGGACTCAGAACAATCCCGTAGGAACTCCATCTAGTAGCTCCCAGATAGTACATACTACCGCTACATCACCTCCACCTACACCACCGAGTGGTAGTAACACAGCAAATCAACATCCACCACGTAGAAATAGAATGGGGGATGATATGAAGCTACCTATGTTTAAGGGTATAGGGGCAGAGGACCCAGAACAGCATTGGTTTCTATGTGAAGCCGTGTGGACCATTAAAGCAATCCATGATGATAATATTAAACTTGTACAGTTGGTCACCACACTTAGAGAACGAGCCTTAACATGGTATATGAAGTATACCTCAGCAGTACCTAGAACACTTGTTCAGGTCAGGACCGCTATGATTAAAGAGTTTAAGAAACCTAAGTCTGAGTCACAGTGCATTATAGAGCTCAAAGACATCAAACAGTTACCTGCAGAGTCAGTGTGGGACTTCGATCAGAAATTCAAAGCCCTTATAGACCAAGTCAGCTTTGAGTTTGCGCCAAAGCAGCATAAGGAATGGTTTATTGCAGCCCTACTCCCTCACATCAGACTTTCGTTAATGCAGCAGAAACTCCAGACGCAGGATGACACGTTGGAGATGGCGATGAAACTAGAGGCTTCACCTCTAGCTGAAACCATCACAGGTATGACAAACCTGCAAAACTAGTTGGCTAATCTCACGTTACAGATGCATGAGATTAGAAAAGGAAAAGAGGTTGCGCAAGACATATGGTGCCTAAAGTGTAAAGCACAAGGCCATACTAAAGACAACTGTCCAGTCTTTGTAGAATATCTAGCAACTGGG
The DNA here is from genome assembly GCA_001517045.1 of Pseudotsuga menziesii. Taxonomy (NCBI): domain Eukaryota; kingdom Viridiplantae; phylum Streptophyta; class Pinopsida; order Pinales; family Pinaceae; genus Pseudotsuga; species Pseudotsuga menziesii. The sequence continues at coordinate 12,574 of LPNX010436980.1, read as the reverse complement.
GCTCCTAACCCCTTACCACAAACCCACGAGCCATGGTGTGAAATATGCAAAACAAGAGGACACCCACCTCAGCAATGCCCTCTACTTCAGAAGTACGTGTAGACACCTAAGAACTTATACTGCGTCTTCTGCAAGTCCGTAGGCCATGATGAACATGATTTCTGAGCCTATGATCTCATGGTTGGGAGCAAGCAAGACTTGTACAGAGTCCAATCAGAAACACAGGGTCCAGCAGCAGTACCATAGCATGATCCGGCTCATGTTGGCTGTGGAGGAGGATTCAGAGGACGAGGACGTGGAGGAGGCTTTGGCTATGGAGAAGGATTTGGCCATGGTCACAGACCGGTTACTTGTTACAACTGTGGAGTTATAGGACATTATGCTAGGGACTGTCAGAGCCCCACCACCACATGTAACTATTGCAAATCTTATGACCACACTATAGAAAAATGTCCTACCTTGATAGCCAAGATCAGAGAACCTAAGCCAGCAGTACACCAGAACATCCAGCTTATCGCTGTTGAGTAGAAACATCCAGAACCAAGAGTCAACATTGTGACTCGCAGTGGTGCTTCCACCAATGGGACATCGCAGGATAGTGAAAAGAACACAGGACCGGAGTGGGTGCGCAAAGCTACTAATAAATCAACACCACTCAACCTGCAGAAGAATAAAGAAATATTTCAAGAAGCTAAAACCTTCTTTGATGAGCCTATACAATCAGGATCGCAGGTATCGCCGTCTAGGGGCATACCGCAGCAAGCACCTTGTGGCGTTAGCCCTGTACAGATATCGCAGGCTACCACATCGGGCGCTTGCGATGAGGACGAGTTGGCAGGAAGTGTACAATCCTTCCTGCGGAGTTGATTGAAAATCATGAGAAATGAGCAAGCTATCGAAGAACTTCAGCGCATCATAGATCAGTGTCAGCCATCTTCTTCCGTGAGCAGTGCACATCATGCTGTTCATAATATTATGGGACATACAAGAACAAGAAGAGAGATGCGACTCACAGCACAGGTTGGAGAATTTGAAATGGATGAGGTGATCCTAGATCTAGGATTAGAGGTAAATGTTCTGACTAAGCAGACATGGGAACAGATGGGTAGCCCTAAGTTAGTCAGATTGCCTATCCATCTGAGATTAGATAATCAGCAGCGAGCATCACCCCTAGGTCGATTACCGCAGGTGCCAATTGACATTAACAGATTTCACAGCTCTGCGGACTTTGAAGTTATAGAAATCATTGGCGATAGTAGACCGTATCCAGCTCTACTAGGTATTGATTAGGAAATCGATAACATGGCCTTTATCGACTTAAAAAGAAGACAAATGACCTTTGAGGATGCACAGATCCAAGTCATCGCACCGTTAGATCCTCTTCAGGGTCCTAGATACATTGAACCTATCCGAGCAGAGGAAGAGGCACGTAACATGGAGAGTCTCTACCAGATGACTGTGAACCAGAATGACTACATCAATCCAACTGCATAAGGAAACATTAGTTGGCGATGCGACAACTCATGCGCATCGGATTCGGATGTTGGTCTAGAGAACTGGCAGAACAGACTTTATGAAGTCTCAGCGCGCAGATGCACGTACATGACTAAGTCACTACGATGGATTGGCGCAAAGATCAATGAGATTCCATCATTTCATGGTCTAACAGATATCCAGGACTTTCTCACGCAGTTTGAACAACAAATTCCTCACAAGCAGAGGATCGCAGCTATGGACCTTGCAGTACGAGCCACACCTACAAGATGGTGGTATGCACATAAAGAGAATATCGCATCATGGGATGATCTTAAGAGATTGATGGCGATCAAATTCTCTACCGACAGAGAGTATGTCCAGCAGAGATACACAGGAGAAAGTGACCCCAGGTCACATATTCAGACGTGTGAACGGAATTGGTCGGACATTCCTGAGGATGAATGGGTTCACCGATTCATTCACACTTTGGATACAATTCCAAGGAACTGGTACACAGAGACTGAACTCCACAAGGGAATGACTACATGGCCACTTATGATAGACAACTTTCTACTCACCTTCGCTTTTGAATCTGAGTATCCGAGTGTTGATCAGGCCCTAAATGTAATAAAGATTAAGATATTTGAGGATTGTACCCTATCAGTGTCAGCTCAACCTGAGTGGGCCATCCAGTTAGAAGAGGCGCTAGAGTGTTATAACTTTGCATCAGAACCAGAGGAGGAGGATGAGGATCCTCGCAACATCAACATTCCGAAGTCAGAGGGGACTCACGATGTTGATGGGCCGAAGCTATAGATTCCAGCAATCTCAAAACCGATCAAGATTAAACAGATCAATATTGGCACAGACACATAACCAAAGTTTTCCTCTATTGGAGACTATTGGAATGATGAAACAGTTGAACAGATTGCAGACTTGCTACATGACTATCAGGACCTATTTCCCACCAAGTTCACAGAGATGAAGGGAATAGTCGGAGACTTGGGAGTAATGAGGATACCATTGAAAGAGGATGCTAGACCAGTTAAGCAGTGTCCATATAGATTAAATCCATGCTATAAAGAAAAAGTTAAGGATGAGATCGATAAGATGCTAGCGGCAAGCATCATCGAGCCCGTAGAAGAGAGAGAATGGGTTAGTCCCATGGTCATGCAAGTAAATAAAACCAAAGGAGACATCAAGATCTGTGTTGACTTGCGTAAACTCAATGATGCATCACTTCATGATCCATTTCCGAAACCTTTCACTGATGAAGTGCTAGACAATGTGGGAGGACAGGAGGTCTACTCCTTCACTGATGGCTTTTAGGCTATCACCAGATCAGAATCCAACCATAAGATCGACATAAGACCACTTTTGCGATAGAATGGGGCTCATTCCAGTATATGGTAATGCCCTTTGGTCTTAAGAATGCACCAGCTATCTTTTCTAGAGTAGTAGCTACTGTATTTAAAGAGTACATCCATAAATTCTTAGAATTTTATTTTGATGATTGGACTGTATTTGTATTAATTGACAAGCACATAGGAGATTTAAGACTGATGTTAGAGAAATGTAGGCAGTACCATATTTCTCTGAACTTGAAAAAATGTATATTCTGTGCGCCATTCGGTATTTTGTTGGGTCACATTGTTTGCAGGCAAGGCTTGATGGTAGATCCCACAAAGATTGCCATCATTGTAAATCTTCCAGCACCCAACTCAGTCAAACAATTGAGAACAGTACTTGGTCATACCGGGTACTATAGAAAATTCATCAATAGATACGCAAAGATTACAGCACCGATGGAAAAATTGTTAAAGAAAGATGTAAAATTCCTATGGAATGAGGAATGTCAGCAGAGTCTAGACACACTTAAAGAGAAGATGGTTACAGCACCCATCTTAGTATTTCCATACTGGACTAAGTTGTTTCATGTACATGTGGATGCATTTGGCATCGTACTAGGGATTGTTTTAACGCAACCAGGAGAAGGAGGTATCGAACATCCTATCACATACTCAAGCAGAAAGCTATCGATGGTAGAAAAAAACTACACCACTATGGAAAGAGAAGGCTTAGCTATGGTGTACGTGCTACAAAATTTCAGGCACTACCTGTTGGGTGCCTCATTCATGATGTTTACTGACCATTCCGCTTTGAAGTACTTGGTCAATAAGCCAGTGTTAGGGGGACAAATCTGCAGATGGTTACTCCTATTCCAGGAGTATGATTTTGAAATTATTGTCAAACCAGGAAGATTAAATGTCGGACTAGATCATCTATCACGGATAGACTCAAGAGAAGAGCCAAGTAATCTAGAGGACAATTTGCCAAATGCGCAGTTGTTTTCTATCCAGATCACAGATGAGTACTATGCTGATAGCATTCACTTTCTCACTACAGGATGGGCACCAGATGAGTTTACCAAGAATCACAAGAGGCAGTTCATTGTTAAAGCAGTAGACTTCACCCTGATCACGGGACAGTTATACAAGTTAGGTCCAAATGAAGTCCTACGCATATGTGTGATGCCGCATGAAAAAGAGGTCATTATCAGAGAAGCACATTCCGGTACCGCAGGAGGTCATTTCACAGGAAAGCCGACTGCGCAGAAAATCCTGACCGCAGGATTATGGTGGCCTACTTTACATAAGGATACTAAGGAATTTTGCAGATGCTACGATATCTGCCAGAGGGTAGGAAAACCTTCACGGAGAGATGAAATGTTGCTGCGACCGCAGATTACGCTGCGTGCATTTGACAAGTGGGCTATAGACTTTGTGGGTCCTATCAACCCACCAGGAAAATGAACTGGTGCGAGATACATCATCACAAGAACAGAATACCTCACCAGATGGGCAGAGGCCAAAGTAGTAAGAAATTGTGATGCTGCTACAGCTGCACAATTCCTCTTTGAGAACATCATCAGTAGATTTGGATGCCGAGTAATTTTGATGAGCGATCAAGGTGCACACTTATTGAACTGCACCATTGAGGCCTTGATGGAGGAATTCCAGATACAGCACCATAAGAGCACTCCTTACCACCCACAAGCTAATGGTACGGTGGAGGCCTTTAACAAGATTCTAGAAAACGCTCTTACTAAGATCTGCAATAGCCAAAGAAATGATTGGGACCTCAGGGTTAATGCTGTGTTATGGGCGTATAGGACGACATGTAAGAAACTTACAGGACATACACCTTTCAGCTTGATGTATGGACAAGAGGCTGTTATGCCTATGGAGTATATTATGTCCATTCTAAGAATTGCTCAGATCACCGGGATGGCTGATACAGACACGGTGCATGAAAGGCTAGCGCAGCTGCTTGCCTTAGAAGAAGACAGATTCATTGCCGGATTCCATCAGAAAGTGCAGAAGGAACGAGAAAAAGCTTGGCATGATAGACACATTAAGAGTAAGACTCTTCAGATTGGAGACCTAGTACTCCTTTCTGACAGTAAATTTATTAAGTTTCCAGGGAAGTTCAAGATGCATTGGTTGGGGCCATACCAGATTCAGCGAGTTACAGAGGGAGGAGCCGTTCAGCTTAGCAAACTGAATGGGGAGCTTCTTCCCACATTGATTAATGGCAGTAGGCTTAAGCTTTACAGTGCTAGCCACTCCATACCCGAGCCTTAACTCAGATAGTTATGAGGGTGCAGATGTCCAGTGTAGTTGAAAGGAGGCATCGCACCGGGAATTAGTCTACACCGGCAGGTATTCTAAGTATAAGGAATCGCATAAGGACAGTTTATTTTGCGCAAGACATTAAGTGGCTTGAAAAAAAAACTGTTTAAAGTTTGTTTTGAGTAGGTGATGTGGTGTGGCATCGCAGCAACGCGATGTTTATCTGTGCCATGTATCCAGTTTGAAAAACGACAAAGGGCCAGTCAAGTCGCCTTCTGACAGGCAGTTAATGAAGAAATAACCAGTATACCTTACCGTAGATTTGGCAACAGCATATTAAATTATCCAGATTTGGAAAATCTTTGACGAGATCGGCGCCTGCACATAGGGTTCGAGGGAAATTTGATCAGATTTCAGCATTTAATGAGGATCGAAATGACGGGTGTGGTCTCGTCCATGCATTAATACCACCGACGGGTTCAACTTAGATGACCGTTGCATCCGGGATTATAGCCTTCAGCATAAAAGCAGAGATCATTCATTCAGGACGGTTACTTTTGCAAGAGTCGAGAGCTATAGAGTAACTTGTTAATTTTTCCCCTGTGCAGAGCTAATTTCGTTACAGAGTGCTGTAATTTCCCTATTTCGCAGCCATTGACAATCCAAAGTATTCCACCGAGTGGGTTCTGTCCGAGGAGGAACCTATAGAAGCGATTTTGGAAAGGTTCGAGCGTGGAGGCCTTGTGTCCACTATGGCGACACCACCCAAGAGTACGAAACCAGGTTCATCACAGGTCAGACAGCTACCAAGGATGAGGAGTCAAGCTCAGGCAATAGACGAGTCCAGTCTTGAACAGCGAAAAAGGAAAAGAAGGAAAGTAAAAGTGAGAAACAGAAAGAGAAGACAAACTCGAATGGTTGTGCGCGTGGAGTTTCCCAGAAGATCTCACAAAAAGAAAAAAGGACCAAGAAACAGGCATCCGAGACGCAGAAAAACAAAAGGAAAAAGAAAAGGAATGAAGGTTCTCGGAATGGAATTCAAGGCCTGTATAGTTGGTACGAAAGGATCCAGACTTAATGAAATATTTGAGAAGGCTAGAGGATACATATTTTCCTTGTGATAAAAGTTCTAACGTAGATAAAGAGGAAAGGATATCTGTGGAAGGCTTCTCAAAAGCTTAAGATCCTTCAGGTCTCGCAAGCGACGAGAGCGAGAGCATGACAATGAGGGAAGGAAAGATAAGAGAGCCCAACGAACTAAGTTACAGAACCTATGGGCCCAACGAACTAAGTTACAGAAACTATGGAGAAAGAAGCCGCAGGACTTCGGCAGAAACTTACAAAGACTTCGCAGGAAGCCAAGGAGAAGCTACAGCAGGAGAATCCCACTGGTAGTGGCTCGAGGACGAGCCACAAGTAAGTGTTAGGGGACTGTTGGAGTAGAACCCCGCAGTTACAGGAAAAGCTGCCATTTTGGCGGATAGACAGCTTTGGCGAAGATGAAGAGATAAGGTAAAGATACGACGCTGTAGCATGTTTCTAGCTGCATAGCAGAGCCAGAAACTATGACTACCAGGGCAGAGAATTCAAAGAAGACGACAGTACCTGAGCAGCTGAGAAGAGAGAGCTCACCCACTGCATTGAAGGCAGCGGCGGAAGACAAGAGGGCTCAGCTACCCTCATAAAGGAAAAGGAGAAACGAGGCCGAGGTATTGAAGACGAAGGATAGAAAGGGAAGTGGTGCACAGTACCCATGGTCAGCGCTAGGAAGCATGGAAGACTGCAAAGAGCAGTGGTGTGACGGAAAGCGGCTACCCCAAGTACAGATATGTCGGTTGTCACTAGTTAGGGTTTTGGGTTACTGTTGGGAAAGGCCCACAGTGTTGTAATGGCAAGACCTTCGGGCCGCCTATAAAGGGATGTATTTTGTATTGTAAAAGGGTTGGGCAGTTGGGCAAGTTAGACAAGTAGACATTTAGACAGTTGTATTATAGAAGCTGAGCTCTGGTTCTGTTATCAGCAGTATTTATCTTACTGTAACCAGTAGCTAGCTCATTGAGCATGTATGTAACAATCCGCAGGGATTGACAGAGAGAGAGAGAGAGAGAATATTGTAAGAAGGAAATATAGAGATAGAGAAGAGATCTAGGAGAGAAGGGCTCCAGGCAGTGAGTGCGGAGTTACCCAGAAGATCTCTAGCTAGATATGCAGTGCAGCAGAACTGTGTACTCTCTCAAGATATAATAAAACACAGTTCTGTGGATGTAGCTTCTACCCTGGAAGTGAACCACGTAAAATCAGAGTGTTATGTGATTGATTCATGTGATTGTATTTACTTGTTGTATCTGTCACTCATTACATGAACTTTGCTTACAGTTAAATGCATGTATGTGTTATTCAGTTCATAAGCATTATAGAAGGATAGATGCAAGTTGAAGTCTTTAAGTATTCTATATAAGAGTTTGTCTATGTTTCACTCAAGACAGTTAAGAGTCGTAGTATAAAGCAGCCTTGTATGTTGAGTCCTGTAAGTCGAACACAAGTAACGCTAGGTACGCTGAGTCGCAGTGGTAGGATATCGCGGGGAGTCGATATCGCACCATCAGAGGAGCTGTGGTGTGCAGTACCGCAGGTTAAGGATCGAGCATAGGAGAGAGTTATGTGTTTCCCAGGATGCGGTGATGTGATAAGGGCTAGAGTCATTACAAGTAAGAGGAAACTGTGCATCGCGGAGAGAAACAGACCTCGCGGGTTGAGAAGAGCTGCGAGACGCACACAGGATGCTACAGAACTTGGTCGAAGACACTTGAGTCTTTGGCCAACCCATTAGAATCACTTTGGGTGAGACTTCAGGCCGCTCCACGGTCTGTCGCTGAAAGGGCCAGTGAGCTAGGGGTGTTGTTGGTACATTACAGTAAACCCGAGTCTGCCCATAGCGACCAATAGAAACATATGAATCATGAGCATAACAAGAAGGCTAATAGGCACATCCATGTCAGTAAAAGAACCATTCATTCAAACAGAATGTTTGTGCCTCAAAAAGAGAGTGAAAGGGAAAAGCCCAGCACAATCCAAAATAACTGAAACATCCCATGATCAATGAGCATACCATGTAAAGATCCAGAAAACTCCCCCTGCCCCGGGCCAATGAAAGAGCTTGTTTGGAGACACTGTCAGCCTGCTAGTTATGCTCGAGGTAGATATGATTGATGGTCACTAAAGGGACATGATGCAGCAGAGAAAGAATGTCATCACACCAATGACTCAGAAGTGGGGTGTTCAATGAATTAGTTCTCTTCACCCAAGAGATGATAACCTGTGAATCCCCAAATACAGATAACAGAGGGATCCCCAAATGAATGGCAACTGAAAGTAGTGACCAAATAGGCAGAAGCTCTAATTTGGTGCTGGTGCATCTATTATCCTAGGTTAAGAGCTTGTTGGCTATTTATAACCATAACATAATAATAAAAAAATTAATTCCATAAAATAAGCATAAATTTTTTTAATTCCATGCATAAGCAAAGTTATTTTATTTGTGAAATGTACCAAAACAATCCTCAATAACTACTTCAGATTTGCATCATAACTTCATACCAAATTTACCCTTCAACCAAATTTCAAATATGTGTATTGAAGAGAAGGCTCTTCTTTGCAAAGAAGTGCCACATTTTTTTCGTTACATTCCTCTCTAAGATCACCTTCAGAATGCAAAAGAATTCCGCAAATGCAGATACATTTGCGGGTCTCTCTGATAGTTGTAAAGCCAGATAATTCCATCCATCCAACCAAAATGGGGACAGAAAAGCATAAAGTCTTCCAAGGGCAGATTTTTATCATCATTCCTGTAGCAACAGGTCAGAAAATCTATCTAAAATAATTCGTGAGAGACCAAGAAACATATGAATCAGGAGCATAACAAAAAGGTTGACAGGCACATCCATGTCAGCAAAAGAACCATTCATTCAAACTGAATGCTTGTGCCTCAAAAAGAGAGTGAAAGGGTAAAGCCCGGCACAAGCCAAAATAACTGAAATATACTATGATCAATGATCATACCATCTAAAGATCCAGAAAATTCCCCATGCCCTAAGGCCAACGAAAGAGCCTGTTTGGAGAGACTGTCAGCCTGCTAGTTATGCTCGCGATAGATATGATTGATGGTCACTAAAGGCAAATGATACAGCAGAGAAAGAATGTCATCACACCAATGACTCATAAGTGGGGTGTTCAATGAAGAATTTTTGTTCACCCATGAGATGATAACCTGTGAATCCCCGAATATAGATAAGAGAGGGATTCCCAAATGAATGGCAACCGAAAGCAGTGCCCAAAGAGCCATAAGCTCTAATCTGGTGTTGGTGCGTCTATTATCCTAGGTTAAGATCTTGTTGGCTATTTATAACCATAATATAATAAAAGTTATTTAATTCCATAAAATAACAATAATTTTTTATAATTCCATGCATAAGCAAAGTTATTTTCTTTGTGAAATGTGCCAAAACAATCCTCAATAACTACTTCAGATTTGCATAATAACTCCATAGCAAATTTACCCTTTAACAAACTTTCAAATATGTCTATTGAAGAGAAGGCTCTTCTTTTCAAAGAAGTGCCTGTTGCCGCCTTTTCACACACCTGGATCACGTGGCAGAAATCTTCAAGCCACTCGGTGTGTCCTTGGGGGCAAGTCTCGAGTCAAGGCTGTCACCTTGTTCTTGACTCCTCCGTTTAGGCTCAAAACCTAACAAAGCCAAGGGGGGTGGACCCTATTAAGTTACTAAGGATGATTTCTTAGTGTAATGATGTTGTACTGAATCGGTTATTTAGGAGTTTGAATATTTTAACTATAAACAATCAAGATGACAAGATACGAAGATACACACGAAAGCACAAAGTTGATACACAATATATATATGAAGCAAAAAAGACCAGTGCCTTAAAAATGGAGTCAAAAGAGATCAGTGTGCTTGCATGTGTTTGGAATAAATGTTTTGCGATTGCATCTTGGTATGTTTTAAGTTAAAAATGAAGTATGAATTGATTAAATTAGGCTAAAGGGGGACTCCAGATATACCCGAGAGTACTTGGAGTATGTCCAAAACAAAGCCTATACGGCTACCCACAAGGAATATGTGGGCTGAAATGGAGTCTCTGGGGCTGTGTTCGTAACGCACCCGTTAGGGTGTGATAGAGAGCGGTGCCCCGAGGTCATTTTTCAGTAGGTTCCCACTTCCTTTGGGTATTTTGCCACCGTAAAGGTTTGATCGAGGTGTTGGATTTTCACCTAATGGTTTGTTAATTGGGGAGGGTGAGTCCTCATTATGCTAGTCACCTAAGTGCTTTTGATATAGCTTGACTGATCGTATGAACCGCAGCCAAGTACAGAGAATACACACTGGAGTCTTGTAAATTTTAATAAGTTATTAAGAGATGTGTTCTTGTTTAAAAGAAAAGCCTCCAAGAACCTCTTTCGATCCAAGTGGATCTCAATCGGGGAATCAAGGAGGGGTTAATTTTAAAGCTGTTGATAAACAAATGATAGAAAGAATAAAACAACTACACAAATATGGTTTTCTGATTAATCCTACCACGAATCTCTTTCCCCTTTCGGGTCACTCGGGAAATCGTGGGGTAAGTATTATGATTACTTTTGAAAGTAAGATATGGAATATGGAATTAACAACAAGATCAAATATACTACCCTACAAATCAGATCAATTCTAGTAAAATGAAATAAGCAGAAAACGACGAAAACGGCACCGACGCGAATCCCCCCAGGGGGGATGGGGAATGGGATCGAAAGAGCCTATTCAAAGGATGATTTTATTACAGAGGTTACAACATCAAAGCACTGATAAAACAGATCTTTATTGGTCCGTATACAAGCTGAAACCAAGATATTACAGTTTATGCAAAAAAATTACAAATTATGTGACAAAAGAGAGACCCCTGGGGGGATTTGAGTGCTCCAAAAGCCACTTTGGACAGCAGCTTCCTTTCTTCTCTATCAGACCTGATAAATGATAGCGATCGAATTAGAATAACAAATTCCCCAAATCACTTTAAGAGTGCCTTTGGGTCAGCCTACTTTATCTCAAAAAATTAATGAAATTAAACTAGTTAAACCGACGAAAAAGGAACCAAGGAAAGCAAGCTTTCGTTGGGATCTTGGCTTGTTGTTTGTGCAGCCAATTAAAAGCACTGATTGTAGAATATTGAAATTATTGAATAGCAAATGAAACTACCTTAACAGCAAGCTATGAATTTTTTAATAAACTACTTGCGAAACTAAGGCAATTTAGCTAGATCTCTTGAATTTGAACTTTATGTGCACAATGAAACTAAGATCTAGAAATTTGAAGGGATCTTGTTAATTATATCTATGTATGCTTTTCTTTATGAGATATATCAGATTTAAGAATAAACCTTAAAGTAACCAGTTTGAGGGAAGTTTAATAATTTTTAAAGGAGGAAGAGAGAGAAAGAGTGTTGGTTTCCTTGAAGATCCACAGTAGAGATTTCAGGTGGAATGCCAAGGGACTATGCCTTTGAAATGTTTTGAAGAGAATGAAGAAGCAAACTAGATCATCATTTTCTCCAAAGTATGAACCTGCAACTCAGCTGAAATCAAAGAACTTGCCAAGAAACTTGTGAGATCCGATTAGTACATACAAAGAGATTCAAGATAACATGCATATAAGCTTATAGGACATGCTAAATCTAGATCTCTAAACATGCATCAAAGGAGAGTGACAGTCAATAAACTTATTGAACAACACCTTTCCTATCAAGATTGTAATAATCTAATTACCAATCTTAACCACAGATCTACAAGAAATTAGCAAAAAATGACCACAGATACAGGTTACCTCAGTAAAACAATGGCAATAATCATCCACACATGTAATGGCACCAAACCGTATTGCCTCCAAAGCTTTTCTTTATTTCAAATGAAGAATTACAACAATACAATAGCAACAACACCTCAATCCCAATTCTAACTAGCTTGGAAGAGGAGGCTGTGCCTTGATTTATACAATTTGCAGGCCATCTAGCCCAGGGGGGGTGCAATTCCTCATGGAATCAAGTGAAATCATCTGATGGATAGTTCATCAATGCAGAACTGAGGCTGAACTAAGCCTACTTGTCAACCGAGGGCCTGATCTGGCTGACACATCAACCCATACACTGACACATCGGCCCATAGAGCATCTAGGAGAGCCAAAACGTGTTGAGGAGAGAGGGAGGGCGCAATTCCTCATGAATACCACTGTAGATCAGCTCTGGATCTGATTTGATCCCCTCCTTTAGTCAAGGATTTGTCAGATCCAGTCAATCTGCTCCAGATCTTATTGATTTCAGTCAAATCGGTTGAGAATACATTGAGTTATTGATTTTGGATTTGCTCCATTATTCATCAATTTATTAATTAAAATAATCAATAATTGATTTTTGGGGCTTTC
>LPNX010436947.1:129516-172024 GCA_001517045.1 Pseudotsuga menziesii | reverse complement strand
TATATATATATATATATGCTTGTTGTGCTCGGTGTGGGCCCTAAAGCACATGATTGATGAGATGTTGTGTGTTGAGCAAGGAGCTGAGGAGCACATGGGTGATTGATGCTTTGTGTTGAGCGAAAAGCTCTAGAACACATGAAAAGATAAGATTTGGAAGTGTTGAGCATAAGTCGTGGAGCCTTCCATGTCGATGTTGACCATAAGCTCCGGAGTATCATATCCTTGACTATTGTATCCCAAGGTGTACGATGTACAAGTACATCCTAGCATTAGCGTTGAGCGAAGAGCTCTCGAATTGCACTAAGTTGTAACTCCTTATTAAAACGTTGAGTATGGGCTCTAGTAAGCGCTAGGGGTTACTGAAAAGAATTTAATAACTTCCTAGTGAAAACGAATCGAGAAAAATATTGACCTCATCATACTTCTTTATAACTTATTAAATGAAATTTTGAATTTGTGTATTCTCATCATGTCTCGAAGAACTACCACGTTATATAGGGGAAATCCAACATGCAAGGATGTTGAGAGTTTTCTAGCCTAGTAGAACTAACCATCTACCTACTTGACCTTAATGAAGAAGTGTCATTAAGTGTAGGGATCATGGTATATGATGTCCAAAGACAAATTTTAACGAATGTTATATTATTATATATTTTATACATGGGATATATAAAGAATAAATATAATAATAATATTAATGATGAAAGAAACAAAGAAAATCTTCATCCATTATTATTTATTATGTAAAGATAATAAATAGTCGAAAACCTACAAATGTCTAAATAGAAACTAGTTGAAAGTTCCTAAGCTAAAATATTAAAAATTACCCAAGTAATTGAAACCCGTTAAATGAAGAAACCAAGGTTTCTTGATTTAGTTGTGTGTTTGACTGAAAAGTCTGTCTATAAAGGTTGAAGCCAACGAAAGGCTTGGGGTTATAATCTATCATTTGGAAAAGTCATTTTCTGCCTGTTTTTCTCTCAAGTAAATTCTTGGAGAATATTTTCCTTAAAGGAAAAAGGAGAATTGATCTAGTCATGATATACGATATAGGAAACCCTACCTTAGGAGCTCTAAGCTACTTGCATGTTGGAGTCCAGCTCGAGGGGATCTAGATTTAAACCAGGAACGGTTCTGGATCATGGTTGGGTCGAATGTAGTACTTCCCAAATGATTTGGTCATAAAAAACAAAGGTAACTAGTCCATTAAAAGTAAACCTACAACAACGATAACCATCATGGGTTTTCACCCATGGGTTTCCCACATTCCACATAAATAATAATGAAATGAAACAGTAAGAAATGTAACCATTCAAGATATCATAGCAACCATAGGAAGTGCTAATGCCATACACAGCATGGACTCGCCCATTTGCTTATAGGTATTAACAACTAATATTAAAACATAAACAAATATAAGAGAGCATCCACCGAGATGAATGCCTCATGCAACACAAGTTTATAAACCCCTATCACAACATAGGAAATTACACATAGTCCACTATTCTAACCATTTTCCAAACAATGCAGGATATATATTATTTACATAGTCACCTTAAAGTCTAAAATCGAAGTTTAGAAAGTCTTGCTAAGGGCCATGGCACCATTGCAAGAAATGGTGTTGCCGAGGCTTAAAACCCCCAAATCCAACATATGATTTACATAAACAAAATTTAGAGCTTGGTGGAAGTCCCAAGTTCCCCTTTCGGTGTTCACAACACCATCAATTTACAAAACCCAAACCTTACATACACAGGCCTCAAGGAAAATCGAGCTTCCACAGTAAAAGCTAAACAAAAACGATATAACCCAGTCCTACCCTAATGATGAGAAGTGACAAGATTTGCTTGTAAAGTAGGATTAGCATGGCCATGTTTTAATCACCCTTGAGTTGATAGGGAAGATATGAGCCATCCCACCCTCACTTACCCTGTCACGTGCAAATGCAACCAAACACAATGAGGATGAGAAGTATGACAAAGAAGGAGCCACGAAACAAACATAGAATGCATTGATGAAACCAAATGAAGCTTACCTTCGTCACCTAGGGCGTTTCATCCTTCGTAATGCAAAGCAAATATCACAACTATCCACATACTAAGTGAAATGACCAAATTGTTTGTGGAGCCAAGCCCTAATCTTGGTATGCCCCAAACCCCGAGAAGCATTAATGGCACCATCGTGATGGCAACTAACAAATCAAAACCCACTACTCCATAGTTTACATTCGATACTTTAACGATAGTTTCCATTTCATACAGGGACTTAAACCCCATCGTATAAGTTTCAAACTATATGTTATAACTTGCCACCCAATACTAATACAAGGTATTGTGTATAGTATAATGATATGCCATGCACTTTATGCGCCAACCCTAAGTCCAAACACCATGCATAGTATTGGCATGTATCGCTTCGACCTTAGGCTTAAGCCTTAATACTTTGCATCTTCCCTAAGCTTAATGCTTAGAAACCATGGCATATCAAATATGCCATGGTAGTAGTTTCTAGAAATAAAATCCAAGTTTGATCTTTAGCCAAATTACAATCTGCCATGAAATAAATAAGAATTATGTTAATGGTTATAATAACATAAACAAGAAATATAAATACAATGAATGATAGGTTTAACATAGTTAATGTATCTAGGTTAGATAATTGATGAAATAGAAATCACCTTGCTATCAATCTAGGTCTGTAATGAAGCATAGCAACAAACAGTAGGTATGTTAATGATCAAAATGTTTAGCTCTTTTTAAATCACCATCGCTAAGTATAATCTACATACGAGATGAAATAGATGCTTTAGTTCCAAGAACTAAGTAATCTTGGTAGTCAAGTGAACACTTTACCTCTCAGACCATCATGGGAGAAGGATACCTGCGAGTGTGCCCACTTAGTTCTAGAAGCAAAGTTAAGTTAGACCCATATAAATAACTAGTAATACTATGCAGAAATAAGTGAAGCATATAATCAAGCAAAAACACATACACAACAATGTAAAACTATAAGAATAAAAGTGTAATATGCTAAATTTTTGACCTACTAGTTATTGTAACACCCCGTTTTGACATTTCCACCTGAACTACTATTATATGTTGTATTTGTTTGATTGTGAGACCTCGTCGGTTTGACAACACTGTAGACATATGGTTCTATTATTTTGCCGATATATATATGTGTGTGTGTGATGATAGTATTATGGTCGGTAGTCATGTATAGATATGTATCATGTGTTAATTATGTCAAATATATGGAAATTACTGAATGATGGGTACGTGGATACCGTTACAGATATATGCTGAAATAATGAATGTTATGCCAGGTGCATGGCAAATGAATGAGTTTCTTGTTGTCATATTATGATGAGATATATGTGTACATATCGAGGATTATGCATGATATCCTATATTGTATGTCGAGGACTAACTTACAGGTTGAAACGGCTAAGTGATAGCTAGATCCTACGAGGTGGGAGGACCTCAGGGACATGGACTTCTAATGATAAAATGGTATGCGAATGATGCATTAATTACTTTCATATGGTTATTATGCTGTTTATTATGATGTATGTTATGACATGGGTGGGGTAGAGTTCGAGGAAACTCAACCGCCCAGATCGGTTATATGATGACAGACCGAGTACAAGTGCCACGCTGTTGTTATGTCGAGTAGACATATTCCCTTGTTCCATTAGGGGGGTGGAGGATTTACCCACCATTTATCCCCGAAACCCAGAGTCATGGGAGGGCTGTGCTACGGCGCGCTCCCCAAGGTGTGTTATGATGACTGGTGGTTGCCTGCTGGGGAAGCTTGGTCGATGTGGTCGACACTTTCGCTTACGGGTTCTAGCTGGAACCGGTCATGGCTTGACATTCCAGGGTAGTCGAGTAGAGGATAGGATAGGATGTGGAAGTTAGTAATGATGTAGGTAGATAGATGTAGCATGAAGTAGGGGTGAAAACAAGATCTAACTGTAGGTGTGTAAAACCCTTGATGAGTATGTGTCGTAAATCAGTGATGTATGAATTGTCGTAACATGGATTTCAGTAAACTAATGGATCATAACTAGTAAACTATGCTAAAACATGTGTCGGTAAATAATAAAGTTCCTTGATTATGATTGATGCATGTGAATTATTACTTTTAGTGTACTTACGTGAGGAATGTAAGCAATAGCTACGCTTACATAACTCGCCTACATATTATGAATTACATGAAATGTTGTTGAGTAATAATGTCAATTAGTGTCGCTAAATATTAATTACTGTCGTTAGTAATTAACTATTGTTGATCAATGTAAAGGATATCGATTAAAGTTAATAATGATGATTAGGGTTAATTAGTGTTGATAAGACTGCTATTAACTTGATTGTAAGTTCTAAATAAATGTTCATAATGATTAAGGTCTCTTAATAATATTATTATTAAAATAAATGTCAATTGAGTGTGAATGTCGATTAGTTAGTCCTACTAAGGCTAATATTAACTTGTTTATAAGTGTTAATTAATTATGAGTTATGTTAATTAAGTTTAACTATAATTAAGGTTTGACTAGTGAAGGTGGTAAATATTTCCATTAATGATCATTAAGATTAATTAAAATTAATTTGGATAAGGTAATAAATAAATATTAAATAAAAGGATTAAAGTCAATTGAATTAAAAGTTATGGTTGGGAAGTGACCCAACCAACACCTTGCAATACTAATTTAATATTTAAATTTGTCCAAGTCAACTTAAATTATTTCAAATTAATCCAAGTCCAAATTGAGGGATCAAGGACTTAAATGGTAGATGGAAGGGGGTTGGACAAAATTGATGATGAAGATAGGGGTAGTAATGGGGGAGGTTGGCAAACATGGAGATAAAAGGGAGAAGGAGGGAGGAGAAAGGGAGGATTCTTACCTTAGTTTTTTTGGAGAAGTTTTGGGAGAAGAGGGCTGCAAGGAAGGGATTCTTGTTGGAGATTGTTCTTTTGAGGGGATACAACAGTAGGGCTTGTACTCGGATTGGGCTCGGGTGTCCAAAGGGGTACCTTTGGAGCTGGGTGGTCGGCGAGACCTCACCAGTTGGCAGGGTGGCAAAACTGGTTCGGCTGGTTGAGTTTCAGAACTTGGGAAGGACTTTTGGCTACAGAGAAAAGCAAGGAGAAACGGCAAGCAAGGACAGCAACAAAGGTGGATCTACTAGCTACCTACAGGTATTTTCCAGCAGTTTATATGGCAAATTCTGTTTATTAAATATTAAAGGTTTATATGTTGTGATCATCCTTGCTACCTGCACAATTAAACAGTAGATTGTTAGAATAGATAAAACAACATTTTGATTTTCAAACTGTATATATATATATATAGTTAATTTCTTGATTGTAAATAAAAACTAAAGGAGACCCAGTAGGGGGCTCTACAGTTATAGGCATGAGCCTAATGATCATGAAGATTATATTGATATTTTATTTCTATATTGGGTCAAAGACCCCATTTCATATGAACATGATGATTTTTTTTTATATATTGGGCGTAAGCCAATTATTGATGATATATATATATGCTTGTTTATGTTGGGCGTTGACCTTGAAGCACATGATTGACGACATGTGTTGTGTTGTGCGAGGAGCTTTGGAACACTTGAGTGATTGATGGATTGTGTTGAGCAAGAAGCTCTGGAAAACATGAAAATATAATTGGATGTGTTGAGCATAAGCTCTAGAGCCTTCCATGTTGATGTTGGACATAAGCTCTCGAGCATTGGATCCTTGGCCATTGTATCCCTGGGTGTATCATACAAGTACATCCTAGCATTTAGTGTTGCGTAAAAACTATGGAATTGCACTATGTTTGTAACTCCCTGCTATAGGCATTGAGTATGGGCTCTCGTAAGTGCTAGGGGTTACTGAAAGAATTTAGTAAATTTCGAGAGAAAATGACTCGAGAAAAATACTGATCATCATCATACTTATTTATAAGTGATTAAATGAAATTTCAAATTTTTATATTCTCATCAAAGTACTGAAGAGCTACCATGTTATATGAGGGAAATCCAACATGCAAGGATGTTTAGAGTTGCCTATCCTAGTAGACCTAATCCATCTATCTACTTGACCTTCATAAAGAAGTGTCGTTAAGTCTAGAGATCATGACAAGTGATGCCCGAAGACAAATCTTAACAAGTATTTTAATACTATGTGTTTTATACATAGTATGTATGAAGAATTAATTATGATTAGTTATATAATTGAATAAAGAAAGAAGAGAAGCTCCACATATTATTATTTACTATTAAAGGATTAATAAATCATGAGATATCTATGAAAGACTAACTAGGAACTAGTTAAAAGTTCCTATCTTAAGAATTGAAAATCAACCTAGTAAATTGAAAAGGGTTAAATCAAGAAATCAAGGATTTCTTGATTTAACTATCCCTTTGATTGAAAAGTCTGTCTGTAAAGACTCAAGCCAAGAAAAGGCTTGGGGTTCTGATTTTTATCTAGGACAATTATTATTCTTCCTGTTTTGCTCTCAAGTATTTTCTTGGAGAACTACTCCTGCAAGGGAATGATGATTGATTCAAAACTGATTACCAGATAGGAAACCCTACCTTAGGAGCTCTAAGCTACTTGCATGTTGGATTATAACTAGAGGGGATCCAAATTTAAACCAGGAATGGTTCCGGGTCATGGTTGGGTGGAATGTGGTAGTTTCTAAGTGATTTCGTCATCAAACAGAGGTCATATTTGCATTGAATTGTTAATGCTGGTTATTTAAGTGTGCAGGTGCAACCACTGACAAAGCTTCAAATTCAGGTATAAAACCTTGGAAATCCTATTCCATTTTATTTTGTAAATATTCAGTACTATTTATGTTAAGTAATGACTGAAATGTAATGTCTAACCCTAAGGGTTAAGTTTTATGATTAACAATCCATTAGGGTTTGTAACTACAATTTACTAATCTTATGGTGGAGAAGTTTTATTATATATTGTTTATGTTCAGGGTGGTACCCTTCATGAAGGTTATTGTATTGATTAGATTTTGATCCTAGTATTATGCTTATACTTTGTTCTCTGTATTTAATACTCTCCTAACATATTTCTTTTGTCACCACAGGCTTGGCCTATAATTTTAAATAAACTAGTTCAATAATAATTAATTAAAATATTATTTATGCTAACTATACGAGTTTATATTTTAAACTAGGTCTACTAAGAACCAAGTTCATATAATAAACAAGCTGAATGAGTTATTAAAGGCACATCAAGTGTATGCTAGAGTTTTGCAAGTGAATAATGTTTCGTTTAGGTACTTTTTACTAGTTTGTAATTTTTATTTTTATTTTCGATTTTTGGGGACATTACAAGAGGTATCAAAGCCCAGTGTCAATATTGAGAGACTTGTGGGAACACCAAGCATTCACATAGAGAAAATAAAGTATGATAAGTAATTTTTATTACTAACAGAAATTTTTTCCGCTATTAAAAAAAATTGTGTTTCACGAAAAAAAAAATTATAGTGTTGTTCAGTTTATGAATATTGAGAAAGAAAACAACCAGCAGGAAGAAAGGACCACCCCACTCCGGAAGTGAACTTGGTTGTAAAGCTAAACTTTGATGTGCTGAAAACTTTGGACAATCTTTAAGCTGAACTCAAAAGCTTCAGAGAAGACAGGCTAAATGAAAGAAAGGAACAACAAGCTATAAATAAAGCATTATTGTGTAACATGACAGGAGGGAGCCCGCAAGGTAAACCTACCAAGTATACCAATAGATTTAAAAGAGAACTGTACCTTGACTGGGCCAGTAGCCGAATATAAGCATAAAAGGAAGGTACACCTGAAGCAACTAAAGGGGATCATCACAGTCCTTCTAGTGATGACTCACTTTCTCCATGGAAAAAGAGGCAAAGAAATGATGACATTCTTCACGGGGGGTTTTGAAAAAAGAGCCCTAAATTATGAAGGTGAATAGAATATGGGAGAAAAGGATGAAGAATGGTTGCTGCAAATGAGTAATTATTTCCAGGTTCATAACTATTCAAGTGTGATGTAGGTTAGGCTTTCCAACTACAACCTTAATGGTAAGGCAACAAGATGGTGGCGAGATATAAAGCACGCCAAGAAAGATGAGGTGAATGAAATAAGATGGGAAAACTTCCGTAAGATTTTCCAAGAAAAATACATGTCAGAAAGGTTCTTTGGCTGCAAGGTAAAAGAGTTCCATGAACGGCTCATGGGGTCCATGACTATGGACGCATTTATAAATAGATTTCTAGATTTGATGCATTATGTACTATATATCAAAGAACATAAGGTGAATATCCAATAGTTCCTAGGATGTATTCCTCCTAGTTTTCAGAAAAGGATATAATTTGACATGACAAAGACACTGGATACTGCACTACACAAGGACTGATTCTGCTATGAGAATGGGCACTTACGGTTGGAGAACCTGAACCAAAAACGAGACAAGTCTAAGAACTTCTCAGATAACCACAAACCTAGGTCCAACCCACATCCATACCGAAAGCAGAATAACAACTTTCAAGCGAACAGGAACTTTAATAAACTAGTACAAAGCCTTATGTACTAGCTGCTAATGTTAACAAACCAGTATAAAGTGGAGCCAATGCTACCCTGCTACAGATCAAGTGCTAGAAATGCAGTGGGCCTCATTATGCCCGAGATTATAAGAACAAGACCAATGGAGTATTGCACAACTTAAAAGAAGAACCAACTGTCGAGGACATAGATGGAACCATGCAAATCTATGCAGCATTAGATGCCCGACAGGTGGACCATCAAGATACAATGGTCGAGATCGAAGGTAAGATCTTGAACACCTCTGTTTCAATACTTATTGATCCCGGTGCTTGTCAGAGCTATGTTGCACCTAATATTGTTGATTTATGCAAGTTAGGCAAGGGAAAGCATGTTAAACTTTTGTTGGTAGAGTTAGCCACTGGTACGAAACTGAAGGTTTCAGAATTTGTTAAGGAATGTGAAGTAAACCTGAATGGTTTCCTTACTAAGGTAAACTTGAACATCCTACCTTTAGGTTCGTACAATATTCTTATCAGCATGGACTCGTTGGAATAGAACCATGTTATGCTCGATTGTCTAAACAAGTCTATCTTGTGTACTGATAGGCAAGGGAACAAAGTAAAGGTTCAAGGCATCCCAAATAAAGTTTTTGTAAGACAAATCGCTGCCTTACAAGCAAAGAAGTGTGTTAGGAAGGGTTTCAAGTTGTTTGTTGTGAACATCCGAGAAAAAGAGTCTAATAGAGAATAACACATAGAAGAATTCCTCGTTCTTAAAGAATTCAAGGATGTGTTTCCCGAGGAAATCCATAGATTACCTATGAAACGTGACCTAGACGTTTCCATCGAACTGACCCCAGGATCAATTCTGACCTCCAAATTCCCTTACTGCATGAGTGCACCAGAATTGTTGGAACTCAAACTGCAGTTGTAGGAGTTAATAGATAAAGGGTATATATGGCCTACTGTGTCCCCTTGGGGAGCACCGATTTTGTTTGTAAAGAAGAAGTATGGTACGATGCAAATGTGCATTGGTTAGTGTTAGTTGAAAAAAATGACTATAAAGAACCATTACCCACTCCCTAGGATTGATGATTTGTTCGACCAGGTGGGAGGAGCCAAAAATATTTTTGAATATTGACTTGCGATCCAGGTACCATCAGGTATGGATCCGACACAAAGATATTCCCAAGACCTCCTTTCATATGAGGTATGGGCAGTATGAGTTTATAGGGATGTTGTTCAAGTTGACCAATGCACCCGTAAACTTTATGTGTATGATGAACAACATTGTAATGTCCCTCTTATACACCCCAAGAAATTCGGGTTTTCTGAATGTAAGATGTACTCTTTCTTCTGGCGAGGAGCTCAAGGCCAAGGCCCCGCCAGAAGAAAAATGAAAAAAATTAATATGGTCTAACTTCCAAGTTGTGGGCTTAGGACGTGGACACAGCTTAATGATGGAAAACATAAAGAATAAAAGGAAAATATAATGAGTATAACCACTTAGGAGAAAAGGCGAATGGTTACGGAACCATTTCCTTGATGCCATGGTATCACGGATGCACTTGAGCAGGGAGGTTCTAAGGGTGACTTTTGGGGACTCAACTTCGTGATAATTATGCTATCTAAGAAATGATGGCAACAGAATTTTAAGTACTTGTGACCTCGACTAAAGGGGCAACAAGCTTAGAACGATTTTGTTGAGGGATGATATGACACCATAGAAAGATATCATCACAAGCTCACCCCTGATAAAGTTTCAAATGGTGATGTACCATTTGCTTGAACTAACACACAGTAACCTATTTTACTTTTGCTTATTCCTTAGTTCACCTAAGACACTATATGATATCTATATGCTTATACATATATAGATATATTTATAACTACAACTATTCTTTTAGTAACCCTAAAAGCATGGACGGATATATAATACATATCAAAGCAAAGGCATGGAAGGGCTGGTGTTCTTTATGAAGGAGTAGTGTTTCCTTTGAAAATTGTTGACCACTCATTTATGAGTAAAAACCTTGGCAAACCGGAAGACTGAAGAGATTTTCCGGAGATTATGACAGTGTCCTTCATTATTTTCGACAGGTCTTTCCTAAAACGGTACCTCTAGAATAGCTATGCCTATCAGTAAACTTTTTACGAGCAGTAAAGACATATTAATGGGGAAATCCAGCCCACGCTATATGAAGAAAGAAAGATCTCTGCGCTGGGATCAAGAGTTCTGCCTTGGTGTAAGGAAATTAAATAAATTGGTTTTAAGAAGAAAAGATTGGTGTAGGCTGAATGCGTGCCTCCAGCTGAATTCTTGACAGAGAAATTAAGAGAGGCTGGTCTCAGCAAAAAAAGTAACGGCAGAATTTGCTGCCTTGATTAAGGAGCGCTTGGTGCACCCAAGGAAGGGACCATTTGCTCTTTTATTTTCCCGGTTATTAAATAGACTGGAAAAAGGGTGGCAAAGGCGCGCACGGGGAAAATAACCAGCTCCACATGGAATGCTGGGTTTTTCCATATACCAATAGATAGTGGTTGCAGAGGGTAGGGTTGCTGCTCGAAGGTTCGAGAGAAGGATTGTAAACCGCACCCCTCACTTCCTGCACCAAGATATATGTTGTAGAACGCATAGGTTACCTAAACAGGTTATGCTTTGACGAGATCTCAGCTCCATTGGAGGATTCGATTTTATCACCCGAGCTCGAAGGTATCAACTCGCTATCCAGAGATTGATGTACATCGCAGTTGGAAGGTATGCATTTTGATCTTGTTCAGCTCTGAAAACTATGGGTTTATCAGCGTGGTAAAGTTAAGACGTGGTCTTATATATATATATATATATATATATATATATATATATATATTTATATCTCTCGAGTTACATACTTGGTTAGGGTTTGATTTTGACAGCGTTATTGTGTACGGCTCAGTAAAATTGATCCGAAAAATTATATGGCTGGTATTTTTTTTATTATAAACCCTTGCAGGCCATAATTATGCTATTTTTTCTGGGATCACTTGGAGCTTCTTCCAGGTCGTGGTTGCCATTGCCCTAGTAAATACCTGCGAGTAGTATCTCTGCCAAGGTTTCTTTGTATAGAAGATGTTTATGCGGGAATGCATTTAGCCTCCAGATTTCAATTGAAGGAGGTGTTAAAAATCGCACCAGCCGCCATTGGTTTAAACCATAGCTACTATGCATTCCTTCCTTAGGTATAACTCGTTGACTATCTTCATAAGAATCCAAACCTTTTCTGTTTAGTGTCTACCCATTCGCTGGTCAGATACTTGGATTATGTGTATTTTGTCTTTGACTGTTTTAAACACGGAATGGATCCATGCCTTTGCTGAAGGTAGTATAGGGTGCATAAACTAGGCCACATTTTGATTTTGTGTATTACCGGTTTAATTATCTTCCCTAAATTCACCCTATGTTAGATCCATGTCTTTGTTGAGTGAACATACTCGGTATTTTCTCCATTGTAGAAGGGATCTCTGTATCGTGGGTATAAAAGGGTTGATACCTCAATGTGCCTATCCTTGAATAAGAATCCATCACTTTGTTGTTTTTCTAAACTGCGATTTGTGCACTCGACCAGTTGCGTCCCACGCCTGTAGGTGTTTACCTTGAAGAAACGATGTTTGAACTCCTTATAATGGATAGGAAGTCTAAAGTATGTAGTGCTTGTGTAGAGACCTGACGCTCTCAGCTCTGTTGTGAACGGCTGCCACATCCTTAATGCACTGGAATGAGTGGTACAATGCTACGCGGCTCTGTTCTGGAATTCATGATTTAGGTTTTTATGAAGGTAACCACTAAACTCAATAGAGACATAATTAAAAAGACTACCAACCATTTATGCAAATACTCTTATTTCTAGATTAAGGTAGAAGGTTGGTTTCTGGTGCCGTAAGTTTTCTAGTTTGTGAAAACGGTGACTTAAAAAATGAGTTGAACCGTAGGTTATTCAACCTTACAGGAAAAAGTTTGAGGTCTGTGTATCATGACCTTTTGCATCAGGGTGTTACCCCGTCTGGTGGAAGTAATCCGCAATCGGGATGATCATATTACTTAGTATTATGTTTAGAAGTCCTTTTATAATAACAACTATTGATTGCGATTGGAAAAAAAATCTCCTGAGTCCCATTTAAAGTTCTAATATACAGAATGCCAACTTCTAAAGAGTATATGTATATTATGGATGTAGATATGAAATGTTACATATTTTTCTTGTGTTAAGGAAAGGTCTGTAATTCATTATAAGATTTCCCCTTTTAAGGAAAACTTGTGGGAATGTTTCCCTCGAATATAAAGTGATACATGAGGTGGGTGTGGTCAGTAGAGAAAAGAGAAAGTGTTAGAAAGTGATGGACGCCTAGTTACCAAATTTTAGACTAGGCTTGATACCTTGAGGATACTCGAGGAAGAACAAAAACAAAGTACAGCAACATGGATGTTGTAGATTGTAATATTTGCATTATAATAAAGGTCACATGATGTGACAGGTTTTGTGGACGTAGCCCACGGATCGGGTGAACCACGTAAATTCGTACTGGTCTCCTTTCATGTTGTGTATGTTTTATTTTTCTACAATATTCCTTTTTACATATGATACTGTTTGAAAATGCAAGTAATGCTTTATCGTACGCACACTTTCAAGGGCATTATGATGACATGCTCGTGGCTACGAATAATAAATTTAAGGGATTTACGTTAACATAAACTTGTCATAAATAAGACTACAATGTGGTACAAACTGAATAAAAATACATCTCATGTGATTCAGTAATTTGCAATAACCATGACTAGCTCGTCGAATAGATCATCTTTGCTTAAAAGAATGTGAAGTATCTGGATGGAGGATATATGGTGGCTAAAACATAAAATTATCCCTTAAGAAAGCCCTTTTGTTAGTCGAGGGTTAATATGAAGAAAAGTATGGCTAAAGGAATGTATGAGTATGTACCCCGAGGGAACTACTCAAATCGTCTGAATATTAAATGGCATAATAAGCATGTTCGATTATTTATGTTAGAAATAACAACCTCAATATATTGCCTAATGATTGCTTTATAGTATCAATTTATAACAAACATACTTCATTAAAATGCCATGAAAAATTCTGCGACTAACATGTTTGATTTATTTCGTAGTAACGGCGGAACAATTTTTTTTTTTTTTTTTACCGCTTTCATCACCTAATGACATTGAGGTACACTACATATGGTATCAGAGCCAAGTTGAAACACTTGGGACAAATTGGGCTCAAAACGCTCCTACATGTCTTACTTTAGAACTACATGTTTACTGACCTTGGAGTTGTGCAGGGGAGGCTGGAGCTTTAGCTCAAAATCACAACGACGATGACCCTATACCTTGACAGTACTAAGTGAACCCTGAGCATGTAAGTACACAAGTATCGAGTTATTGCTTGCTCACTTACGAATATGTTTTCAAATAGCTAAGATGATTGCTTCATCTCTATTTTTGGGTGGCACCAATAAAATTTACTGAAGTATAGAGGTCTTCCTGGTCAAGCTCATGGTCAACGAAAGTACCATAGGAGTTCTATTAAAATATTAATATGAAAATTGAGGATTCATAGTTTTGCATATGTGTATGTACTGTAATTTTTCTTCAGTTCATAAATATGGATCTGGTTATGATTATATTCTAAGATTTTTGCTTGAGTTTTCTTATGCACCTAGAATTTTAATATACATCAGGGCATGAGTACGTTCTGTGATTCTTGTGTGTGTTTTCCATATGCGTTCAAGACCTCTTTATGCTACCAATTAAGAGATTGTTATATATGCATCCAAGTATGAGTACGCTTCGGCGATTATATCCTAGCATGCATTAGAGTATGGATTGGTTATGAGACTTAGAGTTCCATGGTTGTATGAAATTGCAAGGATAGATCTGATCATAGGAAATTAATCCTGTTAGACCTGATGCTTGTATATGTTTGCATGAATAGATCCAAGGGATTGTATGTGTTCCAAGTATAGATCTCATGTATGGGAATTCCGATCTCGTGGTGGTCTGAGTTTGCAAAAACAGACCTGTTTACAAATTGAATTTTGTTGAGATCTAATGCTTGTATGTATGGGCGTGGCCTCGACCTTGTTGTGTGTTTGATTAGGTAAGGTTAATGCATGAGTCATGAATGGAATGCCTCCTATTTCCTTAATTTTGGAATTACTGCTGATATGTGTGATCCATTAACCTTGTGGTTGAGTATTTGAGATCGAAAATCCTCATCTAGCTTCCCAATTCAATCAGGTATCAATTATGAATTTGTTGCTCAAATTTTATTAAATGGAATCTGATTTTTGGTAAGTTTCTTTTTGATACTTAATCTCCTCCCTTGCGACCTGAATACCAAAGATCTGATTAAATGCTTAAAGAATGTTGACACATTCTCAACAACGGCAGTAAAATGAAGGTTTGAAAGTTGTTAAACGATCGTGTTTTGTGGGTATAAATTCATTGATAGAGGTTTTTAAGTTTTTGCTTTAAAACTTATTGCTTGTTCAGTAAAGTAACAAATATGAATACAAGACAAGCTGTATCACCTTTTGAATCCTGACATTGTTGGATTGAGCATTGAAAATCCTTAAAGAGACAGATTGGCGAGTGTACTTCTTGATCTAAGTTGATCTTTCTAGAGATATTTTGGATATTGGTGAATGATGTTTTTATAGCTACAAGTACCAGCGTCATGATTGCTAAGTAGATAAATTCTTAGAGTCATGCTCTTATATTGTGAATGATCTAGGAATTAGGTCCTTGTGCTTGGATTTGAGTTGACCTTGAACTGTCTTGTGTTTTGATGATACCTTCATCTTGGGGTATTGATCTAGTAAGACAAATGGACTATTTGATGGATTGCTATCACATTGTCTATTCTAGAAAGAACCCTAGAATTGGTTCTAGTGCTATATTGAAGGATCTTGTTGGTAATCTTGTGATAAAAAAATAAAAATAAAAAATAAAAAACAAAAAACAAAAAAACCATTAAGAATCTAATAACATTGTTGTTGCTTGGATGATGTGGAGATTGGCATTTTAAGAGCCTATATGGATTGGATTATCTAAAGATATTGTTGTTAAAAAATAATAAATGAATTGATGAATGCTGTATATTGTTACATGCTTACATGGCAGGATAGACCACGAACACTATCGGTTGGAGCCGACCGTTAGAAAATATCTGTTGGTGTAAATATGGAGGTTAAGTATGGGTGATGTTTTTACTCAATATAATTGTCGAACCTTGATTTTCCTTATGAACAAGGGCTAACTTATGACGATGGTGTTGCATACTAACATTGCAGGCTATGACCATTACTACATCGAGGTACATTATGGTATGTAATCTGCCGGTGTATGTAAGTTACGCTCAATTGCTAAGAAAAGGAGTTAGGAATAATTCTTGTTTTGTTTACAAGGGTATGTAACTTGTGAATGATTAAAAAAAATCGATGCTAAGTATGAAACTCTCATTACTTGATTATTGGCATTTTTGAATGCTTTGACTCACCGTGTATATTGAATTATGAATCGGGACAATGACAATAAAGTCATGCAGGCACCATGGAATGTGCATTACAACAATCAATGTTAAAATTTATACAAAAAAAAAAAACTTTTTGGATGCCGTGGGAGCACCGTGGTGTTAGGCAAGTGATTGCCGCGTGAGCACACTGGTGTTAGGCATACATGTTGTAGAAGCACAGTGGTGTTAGGCAAGTGATTGCCATGTGAGCACACTGATGTTAGGCATACATGCTGCAGGAGCACAATGGTTTTAGGCAAGCGATTGCCGCGTGAGCACATTGGTGTTAGGCATGGGGTGTGGCAAAAGACCTAGGCAAAAATTTGGACATCTGGAAAGATAGGACGCTATTTGATGTCACTGAGGAGAGTAACCTCAGAATTATTGCAAGTCCACACCAGAAAAGGAAAAAGAAACTCAAGGGAGTTTGGAAAAACATAATGAGCATAAAAACATGTTAAAATTCCTTTCCAAAAGACTGTTACAGTGATTAAGGGGAAAAATGGTTCCTCAGGTAGAGGACGACCTAGTTGACCAAATGTTGGAGATAAAGCCAACGGAAAAGGGGAGTAACCATGTTTTATTTCCATTATGAAAATGATTGGATATCATGGCATAAAGGAACACCAAGAAATTGCATATTATTATAATGAAAAAGAATCTATGGCATATGTTTAATCGAATTACAATTTTGAACATGAATTGCTGAGAAATTTTTTTGGCTAGACTCGAACCTTGTGCAGGTAATTGCAGGTCTTGAATGATGGGGACTTGAGAAGTACCAAAGGATCTCCAGGGTTCAGAATGAAGAGATGAAAAGAAGAAAAGAGGACTCAGGATACGAGGGAAATGGTCAAAGGACAAGAACACCAAGGACGGTGTTAATTTTAGGGGGGAAGAATGTAATGTCCCTCTTATACACCCCAAGAAATTCGGGTTTTCTGAATCTAAGATGTACTCTTTCTTCTGGTGAGGAGCTCAAGCCCACGGCCTCGCCAGAAGAAAAATGAAAAAAATTAATATGGTCTAACTTCCAAGTTGTGGGCTTAGGACGTGGACACAGCTTAATGACGGAAAACATAAAGAATAAAAGGAAAATATAATGAGTATAACCATTTAGGAGAAAAGCCGAATGGTTATAGAACCATTTCCTTGATGCCATGGTATCACGGATGCACTTCAGCAGGGAGGTTCTAAGGGTGACTTTTGGGGACTCGACTTCATGATAATTATGCTATCTAAGAAATGATGGCAACAGAATTTTAAGTACTTGTGACCTCGACTAAAGGGGCAACAAGCTTAGAACGATTTTGTTGAGGGATGATATGACACTATAGAAAGATATCATCACAAGCTCACCCCTGATAAAGTTTCAAATGGTGATGTACCATTTGCTTGAACTAACACACAGTAACCTATTTTACTTTTGCTTATTCCTTAGTTCACCTAAGACACTATATGATATCTATATGCTTATACATATATAGATATATTTATAGCTACAACTATTCTTTTAGTAACCCTAAAAGCATGGACGGATATATAATACATATCAAAGCAAAGGCATGAAAGGGCTGGTGTTCTTTGTGAAGGAGTAGTGTTTCCTTTGAAAATTGTTGACCACTCATTTATGAGTAAAAACCTTGGCAAACCGGAAGACTGAAGAGATTTTCCGGAGATTATGATAGTGTCCTTCATTATTTTCGACAAGTCTTTCCTAAAACGGTACCTCTAGAATAGCTATGCCTATCAGTAAACTTTATACGAGCAGTAAAGACATATTAATGGGGAAATCCAGCCCACGCTATATGAAGAAATAAATATCTCTGCGCTGGGATCAAGAGTTCTGCCTTGGTGTAAGGAAATGAAATAAATTGGTTTTAAGAAGAAAAGATTGGTGTAGGCTGAATGCGTGCCTCCAGCTGAATTCTTGACAGAGAAATTAAGAGAGGCTGGTCTCAGCAAAAAAAAGTAACGGCAGAATTTGCTGCCTTGATTAAGGAGCGCTTGGCGCACCCAAGGAAGGGACCGTTTGCTCTTTTATTTTCCCGGTTATTAAATAGACTGGAAAAAGGGTGGCAAAGGCGCGCACGGGGAAAATAACCAGCTCCACATGGAATGCTGGGTTTTTCCATATACCAATAGATAGTGGTCGCAGAGGGTAGGGTTGCTGCTTGAAGGTTCGAGAGAAGGATTGTAAACCGCACCCCTCACTGCCTGCACTAAGATATATGTTCTAGAACGCATAGGTTACCTAAACAGGTTATGCTTTGACGAGATCTCAGCTCCATTGGAGGATTTGATTTTATCACCCGAGCTCGAAGGTATCAACTCGCTGTCCAGAGATTGATGTACATCGCAGTTGGAAGGTATGCGTTTTGATCTTGTTCAGCTCTGAAAACTATGGGTTTATCAGTGTGGTAAAGTTAAGACGTGGTCTTAGATATATATATATATATATTTATATCTCTCGAGTTACATACTTGGTTAGGGTTTGATTTTGACAGCGTTATTGTGTACGGCTCAGTAAAATTGATCCGAAAAATTATATGGCTGGTATTTTTTTTATTATAAACCCTTGCAGGCCTTAATTATGCTATTTTTTCTGGGATCACTTGGAGCTTCTTCCAGGTTGCGGTCACCATTGCCCTAGTAAATACCTGCGAATAGTATCTCTATCAAGGTTTCTTTGTATAGAAGATGTTTATGCGGGAATGCATTTAGCCTCCAGATTTCAATAGAAGGAGGTGTTAAAAATCGCACCAGCCGCCATTGGTTTAAACCATAGATACTATGCATTCCTTCCTTAGGTATAACTCGTTGACTATCTTCATAAGAATCCAAACCTTTTCTGTTTAGTGTCTACCCATTCGCTGGTCAGATACTTGGATTATGTGTATTTTGTCTTTGACTGTTTTAAACACGGAATGGATCCATGCCTTTGCTGAAGGTAGTATAGGGTGCATAAACCAGGCCACATTTTGATTTTGTGTATTACCAGTTTAATTATCTTCCCTAAATTCACCCTATGTTAGATCCATGTCTTTGTTGAGTGAACATACTCGGTATTTTCTCCATTGTAGAAGGGATCTCTGTATCGTGGGTATAAAAGGGTTGATCCCTCAATGTGCCTATCCTTGAATAAGAATCCATCGCTTTGTTGTTTTTCTGAACTGGGATTTGTGCACTCGACCAGTTGCGTCCCAGGCCTGTAGGTGTTTACCTTGAAGAAACGATGTTTGAACTCCTTATAATGGATAGGAAGTATAAAGTATGTAGTGCTTGTGTAGAGACCTGACGCTCTCAGCTCTGTTGTGAACGGCTGCCACATCCTTAATGCGCTGGAATGAGTGGTACAATGCTACGCGGCTCTGTTCTGGAATTCATGATTTAGGTTTTTATGAAGGTAACCACTAAACTCAATAGCGACAGAATTAAAAAGACTACCAACCATTTATGCAAATACTCTTATTTCTAGATTAAGGTAGAGGGTTGGTTTCTGGTGCCGTAAGTTTTCTAGTTTGTGAAAACGGCGAATTAAAAAATGAG
Source organism: Pseudotsuga menziesii (assembly GCA_001517045.1). Lineage (NCBI taxonomy): Eukaryota > Viridiplantae > Streptophyta > Pinopsida > Pinales > Pinaceae > Pseudotsuga > Pseudotsuga menziesii. The sequence continues at coordinate 152,368 of LPNX010436947.1, read as the reverse complement.
TTGAACCGTAGGTTATTCAACCTTACAGGAAAAAGTTTGAGGTCTGTGTATCATGACCTTTTGCATCAGGGTGTTACCCCGTCTGGTGGAAGTAATCCGCAATCGGGATGATCATATTACTTAGTATTATGTTTAGAAGTCCTTTTATAATAACAACTATTGATTACGGTTGGAAAAAAAATCTCATGAGTCCCATTTAAAGTTCTAATATACAGAATGCCAACTTCTAAAGAGTATATGTATATTATGGATGTAGATATGAAATGTTACATATTTTTCTTGTGTTAAGGAAAGGTCTGTAATTCATTATAAGATTTCCCCTTTTAAAGAAAACTTGTGGGAATGTTTCCCTTGAATATAAAGTGATACATGAGGTGGGTGTGGTCAGTAGAGAAAAGAGAAAGTGTTAGAAAGTGATGGACGCCTAGTTACCAAATTTTAGACTAGGCTTGATACCTTGAGGATACTCGAGGAAGAACAAAAACAAAGTACAGCAACATGGATGTTGCAGATTGTAATATTTGCATTATAATAAAGGTCACATGATGTGACAGTTTTTGTGGACGTAGCCCACGGATCGGGTGAACCACGTAAATTCGTACTGGTCTCCTTTCATGTTGTGTATGTTTTATTTTTCTACAATATTCCTTTTTACATATGATACTGTTTGAAAATGCAAGTAATGCTTTATCGTACGCACACTTTCAAGGGCATTATGATGACATGCTCGTGGCTACGAATAATAAATTTAAGGGATTTACGTTAACATAAACTTGTCATAAATAAGACTACAATGTGGTACAAACTGAATAAAAATACATCTCATGTGATTTAGTAATTTGCAATAACCATGAATAGCTTGTCGAATAGATCATCTTTGCTTAAAAGAATGTGAAGTATCTGGATGGAGGATATATGGTGGCTAAAACATAAAATTATCCCTTAAGAAATCCCTTTTGTTAGTCGATGTTTAATATGAAGAAAAGTATGGCTAAAGGAATGTATGAGTATGTACCCCGAGGGAACTACTCAAATCGTCTGAATATTAAATGGCATAATAAGCATGTTCTATTATTTATGTTAGAAATAACAACCTCAATATATTGCCTAATTATTGCTTTATAGTATCAATTTCTAACAAAATTACTTCATTAAAATGCCATGAAAAATTCTGCGACTAACATGTTTGATTTATTTCGTAGTAACGGCGGAACAATTTTTTATCTTTTTTTACCGCTTTCATCACCTAATGACATTGAGGTACACTACAAACATATTCAGTAAATATATAGATAAGTTTGTACTAGTCTTTATTGATGACATCCTCATTTATTCCAAGAATAAAGAGGAACACGAAGAACACCTTCGCATAGTACTTCGAGTGTTGAGAGAACACCACCTCTACACTAAGTTTACTAAATGTGATTTGTACAAACAACAAATACAGTACCTAGGTCACATCATATTCAGGGTAAGAATATATGTGGACCCAGAAAAGATTCGAGCCATAAAGGATTGGCCTACCCTCACTAGTGTCACTGACTTTAGGTCCTTTTTTCGTTTAGCTGGGTATTATTTAAAGTTCATTGATAACTTCTTGAGAATCGCTTGCCCCATGACGGCTTTGCAGAAGAAAGCAAACAAGTTCTTATGGACTGACAAGTGTGAAGAAAGTTTTCAAAATATTAAGGAGCTTTTGATAACCACACCAGGGTTGTGGATGGCGGATCCTCATGGGGATTTCATTGTTTGCACAGATGCAAGCAAAGAAGGACTTGGAGGAGTCCTCTCGCAGAATGATCATGAGATCTGTTATGAATCACAGAAGTTGATAGAGCATGAGAAAAATTATCCCACGCACGATCTTGAGCTAATGACCATTATCCACACTCTAAATATGTGGAGGACGTTCTATATAAAGACTAACAATATGAGTCTAAAATATTTATTCGATCAACCCGATCGAAATGTGAGGCAAGCCAGATGGTTGGCTTTTCTAAGTGAGTATCACTTTCAACAAAAGTATATTAAGGAAAAAGAGAACAAAGTTGGCAATGATTTGAGTCGATGAACTCATATGATATATGAGGTGACCTTGAGTCAAACTGATGTAGATTTGCATGAGATGATTAGAAAGGCCAACAAGGTTGACCTGTTCTATGTGGAAATCCTCAATAAAGTCGAAGAGGACAGGTTGTTTCAACAATAGAAGGAATACAAGGTGGATGACTATGGAATACTATGGTCCAAGGATAGATTGTATGTTCGAGATGGAGGGGAAATTTGGTCTAGAATCCTCATAGAATTTCATAGGGAACCCTACTCAAGGAACCTTGAATATCAAAAGATGATATTTTCCAATATAGACACTTTTCTGGCCTAAGTTAAAGGCCTACATTGCAATGTTTATTGCAAAATGTTAGGAATCCCAGCAAGTTAAAGCTAAGCACTAGCATCCTTTAGGATTTATACAACCATTTCCCATTCCAGAATAGAAGTTGGATTTTATCAGTATGGACTTTATTACTAGCTTGCCGAAAAGAAATAAGCAAAATGATTCCATCTTCGTAGTCATTAACAAGTTGTCCAAGGAAGCACACTTCACCCCCATGAAATTGAACTACAAGGCCGTGAACATTGTTGATATCTTCCTTAAAGAGATATTTAGATTGCATGGGGTACCCAAAGAAATTATCTTAGATCGAGATGTTATGTTTACAAGAAAATTTTGGATATCTTTAATCTCTGGATTAGAGACGCAGCTGAACTTTAGCACTGCTTATCACTTGCAAACGGACGAGAATACTGAAAGAGTAAACCAAATTGTGGAAGACATGCTTCAAATGTTTCTCATGAACAACCCCACCAAGTGGGAGGACTATCTACACCTTACAAATTTTGCATAGGATAGTCCCATGGATCAGATCATGTTAGGGCCTGACCTATTATTGGACTTGGAATAGTTAGTAACCAAGGTCCAGGGAAACCTTAAAGAGACACAAGACCTTTAGAAAAGTTATGTACATAAGAAAAAAATATATAAAGACTATCAAGTAGGTGAGCATGTCTACTTGAAAGTGAAATCCAAACGAAGCTCATTGAGCTTGGGTAGGTGTGGTAAGTTAGCACCTATATTTTGTGGACCTTTTAAATTTTGGCCAAGAAAGGACCAGTGGCTTATGATCTAGCATTACTTGTGCACGTAAGAGTTCATAATGTTTTCCATGCATCTTTATTAAATAAATATGTTTATGACACTAAGCATGTCATTGATTAGTCATTATTATAAGTAGAACCTAAGGGGGAATTCTCCCTTGAGCCTTTGCATATATTGGACAATAGGGAAGTGCAGCTTTGGAAGCACACTATAGTCCAATTGAAAGTGCAATGGAAGCACTTTGAGGTAGATGAGGTTACCTGAGAGAATGAGGCCACCATGGGAAAGGCCTACCCCGCATTGTTTCATGATATCATTGAGAGTCCCTAGAAAACTAGGAACGATGTTGTAGTAAGCAGGGAGGGATGTAATATCTTGAATTTTGGACCTACCAGTTATAGGAATGATATTAATGATCATGAAGATTATAATGATATTTTATTTCTATATTGGGTCAAAGACCCCACTGCATATGAACATGATGATTTGTTTTTATATATTGGGCATAAGCCAATTATTGATGGTATATATATATTCTTGTTTATGTTTGGCATGGATCCTAAAGCACATGATTGACAAGATGTTTTTTGTTGAGCGAGGAGCTTTGGAACACTTGAGTTATTGATGAATTATGTTGAGTAGGAAGCTCTAGAACACATGAAAAGATAATTGGATGTGTTGGGCATAAGATTTGGAGCATTCCATGTTGATGTTGAGCATAAGCTCTGGAGCATCGAATTCTTGGCCATTATATCCCTAGGTGTATCATACAAGTACATCCTAGCATTTAGTGTTAAACGAAAGCTCTGGAATTGTACCATGTTTGTAACTCCCTACTATAGGCATTGAGTATGGGATTTGATAAGCACTAGGGGTTACTGAAAATAATTTAATAGCTTCCGAGTGAAAATGGCTCAAGAAAAATATTGATCATCATCATTCTTATTTATAAGTGATGAAATGAAATTTCAAATTTCTAAATTCTCATCAAAGTAGTGAAAAGCTACCACGTTATATGAGGGAAATCCAACATGCAAGGATGTTTAGAGTTTCCTAGCCTAGTGAACTTGAGCCATCTATCTACTTGACCTTAATAAAAAAGTGTCGTTAAGTCTAGGGATCATGACAGATGATGCCCAAAGGAAAATGTTAACAAGTATTTCAATACTATGTATTTTATACATAGTATGTATGAAGAATTAATTATGATTAATTATATAATTGAATAAAGAAAGAAGAGAATCTCAATCAATTATTATTTATTATTAAAGGATTAATAAATAGTGAAATATCTATGAAAGACTAACTAGGAACTCGTTAAAAGTTCCTAGGTTAACAATTAAAAATTACCCTATTAAATTGAAGAGGGTGAAATCAAGAAATCAAGGATTTCTTGATTTAACTACCCCTTTGACTGAAAATCCTGTCTATAAAGACTCAAGCAAAGCAAAGGCTTGGGGTTCTAATTTTTATGTAGGAGAATTATTATTTTGCCTATTTTTATCTCAAGTGTTTTTTTGGAGAACTTCTCTTGCAAGGGAAGGAGGATCGATTCAAAACTAATTACCAAATAGGAAACCCTACCTTAGGAGCTCTAAGCTACTTGCATATTGGAGTCCAACTTGGGGGGATCCAAATTTAAACTAGGAACAGTTCTGGGTCATGGTTCGGTGGAACGTGGTAGTTTCCAAGTGATTTGGTCATCAAATAGAAGTGAGATCTGCATTGAATTGTCAATGCTGGTTATTTAAGTATGCAGGTACATCCATTAACAAAGCTTCAAATTCAGGTATGAAACCCTGGAAAGCCTATTCCATTTTATTTCCTAAAGATTCATTACTGTTTAGGTTAAGTAATGACTACAATGTAATTTCTAACCCTACGGGTTAAGTTTTATGGTTAACAATCTAGTAGGGTTTGTAATTACAATTTACTGATGTTTTGTTTGAGAAGTTTTATCATATACTGTTTATGTTCAGGTTGGTATCCTTCATGAATGTTATTGTATTAATTAGATTTTGATCTTAGTATTATGTGTATACTGTGTTCTATGTATTTAATACTCTGCTGACATATTTCATTTGTGAGTAGAGGATTTCCCTGGAATTTTAAATAAATTAGTTCAGTAATACTTAATTAAAATATTATTTATGCAAACTATACCAATTTATATTTTAAACTAGGTCTACTAAGAACCGAGTTCATATAATAAACAAGCTAAATGAGTTATTAAATACCTTCCAAGGTCTTCTTCATATAATCATTTAAAACCAAAATAATGTATATGACTCGATCCAACATTAAATTTAATCAGAGTGATATCATTACCATCCATGTGGTCCTTATCAAGAGTCTGCCATACAAACTACACTCTTAACATCTATAATAAAATACCATAAATCACATGCATTATATCTTTAAACGTCCCATATAATATCCATCATAAACACCCACCTAAATTTTTACCAAGTAACATTTCTTATAGCTCTGTATTAATAAACAAAGGTCATATTAATAAACAGAGGTCATGGTATTGAGCCTCATGAGTTGTAACTTCAATTCATAAACAAAATTAAACTCCACAATAAGAACCTTAACATAAATCATCACCATAATCAAAACACATAACAACAAAATACATAGAGTAAATACCTAATATCATTTCTATTATTTCTTATAAATATTTCATAGTTTGAAATCACTGAGGCCCAAATCGATGAAGGTCATAAGATCCTAGCTATAGCACAGCCTCGGTCAAATAAAGTTTTAATACACAATCCAATTTTACATAAAAACCAAATACCATAATCAATTAATATACAAACTATCACAACACTATGGTAAAGGCTCATGCCATTTACGGTATGGTCTTTACCCATAGTGTCAAAATTATAGTGTCTAAGTAAATCAATGATAGTACATAGAAAGCATCCGATTAGGCAAATTCCTCTACCTCTAAAAAACCCAACTCCATTTAAATACAATGCCCAATAAAAAAGCAGAAGGAAATCGCATACACCATATATCAAGTTAACCATTACATTTTATAAAACCAATATTTATATCTATTTACTCAGAGATCCCAATGTCTATACACAGTCGCCAATAAAGGCCAAGGACAAGGTTTTACACAGGCATGCCAATGGGCTATGGCACTATTGCAAGAAATGGTGTATCCCATGGCTATATAATCCCAAAACCAAAACTTTAATGATTTACATAACTGAAACAAAATTACATAGAGCCTAATGGACTAAGAAACAATTCATGGCATAATGCGTCAACATTAAAAATAACCAAGTCTGTATTCATAAGCCTGAAGGTGAAATCGAATTCGCTACAACATCAAACCCCAACCAAACAACCAGTCACAATGTAGCTCTTGTGATAGGGTTGAAGGATGACAGGAATAAGATTGATTAGCAGGCTTATCATGGCCACAAATGCAATGTTTGGAGCCAAGAGTGTTGTAGCCACGCTACTCCTCTATTCCTTTTAGCACCTGCAACAAAAAACCAATATGGGGATGAGGAGTATGCCATGCTATCAAACTGTAAACCAAACATTGTGCAGGCATATAGACTCAACACAAGCTTACCTCATAGTCTTGGAGGTCGCTTCCATGGCCATCCCTCTGCACAGTGCCAAAATGAAAAAACCCCAAATGACAAATAAATTGCACACCTATCGTGAGCCAAGCCTAAGTGAATGATTTCATGTTTTACAAAGAGCATTAATTTCACTAGGCCTGAGTCCATTAACGTTTTATCAAACCCACTCCCATAGTCAAGCCTTGTTACAAGGTATCGTTTAATACCACCCTCCATTCCAACACTTAAACCCTCGAAATGTATGGCTCCTACCATATATCATGTCACCCCAAAATCTAAATATCAAACATTAACACATTACACATTTTGCCTTAGGATAGAATTTCGATGGTACCTAGTTCATAGGATGTGCTAGTCCAAAGTTAAGAACCCATGCTTAAATCTTTTCGATATTGTTCACACCATAGGTTTAGAGATTAGGGTTTTAATACCTTGGTAACAAATTATTTATGTTTAAGAACCATGGCATACAAAGTATGCCATGGTAACATCTATGACTATAAAAATCCAAAGGTATGCCCTTCAAAGCAACATAATAACCTGCCAATAAAAGAACATCAGAGATGTTAAATAGTATAGTAAAAATATACATAGCATGAAAAATATATTAATTACGTATAGAATGACGAATTTAAAACCATAGTGAAGAATAATTAATGTACAAGAAATTTAGCCGTAATATCTAAATAGACTATAACAACACTTACCAAGTTATAAAACCAAGTTGATCAGCAATGTAACAACTAGCAGCAGGTTATCGATGATCAAGGATGTCAACACACTTTACACCAGATCCCGTCGCAAAGCTGAACTGCATTTAAATAAAAGAGGTGCCTTAGTTCGAGTGAAATAAGTAAGCCTACGTAACAAAGTACTGCTTACCTTTCAGTCTGTCATGGGAGAATGAGTACTTCCACTCCGCCCACTTTGTTTCCATGAACAAAATTAAGATAGGATTCCATAATTACCAAGTGCAACAATACAGAAAGGCGAAAGCATATAAATCTAGTGTCAACACACAAGCAACAGAAGTGTAAACACGATAATGAGTAGTAAACATTAGTATAACATCTTAAGTAAGATACATTATAAATAATGACTAAAAGTAAAGGATAGAAAATAAGAAAAAATTATGAATAAATAAAGGTACATGAATTGTATGCTAGAGTTCCGCAAGTGAATAATGTTCCGTTTAGGTAGTTTTTACTAGCCTATAAAAAAAAAAATATTTTCAATTTTTTGGGACATTACAAAAAGTAGCAACAAAACTTAGGACATTATAGGTAGAATACAGTAATTTTCACAATTGAAAGTAAGATGATAGAACGTAAGAACAACTTACGACTAAACAGTGGTACAACTAGTGTACGTTATAATGTGCAAGTTGAATAATTCTCTATTTAGGTAGTTTTTACTAGCCTAATAATGTTTTTCCCAATTTTCGGTGACATTACAGTTTGCATCTCTAAGGATTCCATCCATTATATTTAAACATTATGAATATTCCAAATACTTTACCACATAACTTATAACCTTAAACACATCTTCCACATATAACAAATAGTTAGACAATATATATTCCTATACCCACACAACTTTTACCATCTTAAAAGAATATAAATATATATGTTTACGTTTGGTTTTAAAATTTTAATTAGAGTAGACATTGTGTTTGTGTTTTTTTTTTTGAGATTGAGTGTGAATATAATTGCACATCCCCCATATTAGAGTGTACAAATAGCTTTTAGATTCATTGATTTTAAGATTAAGCTTTCCATTTGCCACTTCATTTTTATTCATTTCATTATAGAGTCATGGACTAGCAAAGTCAAATTTAGAAGGAGGGATCCTTTTACTAGAGCATATGTCACTCAAAAACAAATTCTTATGTTATTTTTTCTTTATAATTAATATTATAATAATCAAATTCTCTTGCGTGATCACAAGGAATAGTTATTGTTCACCTCACTTACATATGGTTTTCACTAGTGACTCATTTACATTATTTTTTCAATTATAATACCAAATACAATATCGCTTTTATAGTAAAAAAATTAATTTTATAGCAAACATTAAACAGTATGCAAAACAGATTTCACATATTTTAAAATATTATTTATTTTAATACTTAATTTTCACAAATTTTGGAATATGTAATCATACAAAGAAGTTTAGCTAAATACAAAGTAAATGTTTTATTTTTTCAATGTAGTTCACCTATTCCCAAAGGGCTTGTTATGTCCACTTGAGCTAGCCCACTAGACTAAAAATAAATGTTCTATTATAACATAAGTTAAATAATTAATTCATTATAAACCATTTAAATAATATTATTATATTTTAATATTCAATATCGATCACCGTAATGATTTTATATCTACACTTTAAATATAATTTACCCCAATGTAATTGACCAAAATGACTTTGAACACAGGCTCTTCGTAGACGGACAATACCCATATCATGTTCGTTCATATTGAGGGACAAGGGGGTTATTATCCACGCCTAAAAAATATGTAATATATAGGGTGTTTTATTATCAAATGATACGATGAGGCGGCCCGAAAATATCCAGCAGAGCACAGAAGAAACTTGAAAAATAGAAGTGGGAGAGCATTGACAGAGCTCCATGGTAGTTGCAGAGGGGGAGCATTAGGGTTTTGAGTCGCAACCGACATCTAGCTACAAAGGCTCAGATATGAATCCAGAATCCATTAGATGCATTGGAAAGATTGAACCAACTCTTACCATTTCAGTCTTTCTATTGATCCAGCACTAGCAAAAGATCCACTAAAGGAAATCTCAAGGAGTTAAGGTATGGAAGCTCACTTGGTGGAATTTAAAGTGACTAAAAACTGATCCACTAGGGAAGGATAAACAATAAGGAAAAACTTGGAGGTCGAGTAAAGGTAACTCGGTTCTCATCGCGGTGTTGACTAGGGAACCAACCACCGTCCTCACCTTCGACCTTAAGCCACTTATTAGACACTAGTCAATTTCTCACGCGCTTAATTAGTAATTTACTTATTACGGACATGCGAGCCTAGGGCTTGAACATGAGGGAATTATCACATAAAAGAGATTTGATAACTGAAGAGAAACTACATGTAAAAAGTAAAATATATATATATATATATATGAAAGAAATTTCATATGTAATAGTGGAAGCATTATACATGAGTGGAACACTATATATTATAATAGGAGAAAATATATATATATGAAAGAAATTTCATATGTAATAGTGGAAGCATTATATAGTGGAAAGAGTGGAACATGTCATAAATTTCAGGTATATGGAACACTATGTAATAGTATCAAAACATTATACATGAGTGGAACACTATATATTAAAAGAAATTATATATATATATTGGAATTAATATAGCCAACGCAATTTCATATATTATACATATATGTACACTATTAATATATATATAATCTCTATAGAACAAGATACCCACATTGATGGAGTATTATTTTACCCTCCGTAATAGTCTAGGTTTTTGGACCCATTACCTTCGTCATCAATTAAGGAGGCATTACTATTTTGATAGTAACTTTTGAGAAATGTAGATTCTGGAGGCTTTAAATTACCGTGACTCATAGTCGCCGATTGTGGAGATATTATGGAAGAGTTAGGGATTTACCAAGTTATATATTGGATGTTGAAAGTCATTAGGGGGGGGAGCTCGACGTTATTCTGGGAAAGATTCTCTGCGCCGTAATGGAGAAGCTCTGTTGGTGTTGGGAGAAAATATCTGCATATTTTTATTTGGAGAGGAAATCACTTCCTCTTAAGAATGAATCTCTACATTATTCTTTTGGAATAGATTTCGACGTTTTTGAAAGAAAGTTCCTGTGTCTTGAAGGAAAGAGGAGCTTCATGCTTGGAAGAGACTGATCTTCACGTCCTTGAGGGAAGATCTAAACAATTTTCCCAAAGGTGAACCTATGGCCCGGTATTTTTATTTCTTGTTGGATCTAGAATTTCTAGGTTTACATTGGATTTCATTGTTTCGAGCTAGATTCGCACATAGATGCGATGCATTATCCCAATCGTAGGCTGGTAGGCTATAGATTGATGTACTCAATCCAGAATTAATGATTTCGACTTTCTTTCATCTTGAAATTATATATATATATATATATATATATATATCGTAGATGACACGTTGTTAGGGTCTAATTTCTGTGATTTCAGCTTGTGTGTTAGAGATTGAAATCTAAGAGAATCTAGAAGCATCATATGGCTGAGGTCATAGCTTCTTATGGTAGTAAACCATTTATGTTAAATGAGCGCATGAATACGACCTTTGTTTTTTTTTATAGATTGAAATCGGTGGGAATCCAGAAGCATCGTATGGCTGAGTTCGTAGCTTCTTATGATATTAAAATCCTTTATATTATATATATAAGAAAATGAATACAGTCAGTGTATATAGACTGAAATCCATGGGAGTCTAAAAGCACCATAGTAGAATCGATGAGTTTTTCTCTTACTTCCTTGAAAGATGGAATGCTCGATTTTGAAATTTGGGCCTTGGGGGTTATTAGAGTCCAAATAGTAAATATTAACCTTGTAGACACTTTTAGTATGTTCTATGGTCATTTCCTAAGCTCCGAGACTTGTACTCATTAAAACAATGTCTGAAGACAATTTTCGGGACGCGTGGTAATTTTTATTTTTTAATTTTTTGACTATAGAGAATTAATTAAAGTTTTCAATTGATTAAATCATTTTGACCATGGTTTAATTGAAAAAATTCAAATTTGTAATAATTAAGTTATTCAGACGTTGCTTTTGGAAAATAATAGCTTATTTTCGTAGTCAAAACACTCATTTAACCCCTAGACACACTTATCCTAAGCTTCATACTATTATTTGGCCTTATAATTAATATTTTGTCAAAAAACGCAAAAAATGAGAAATATTAATTAAAATAATAAAAAATAATAAATTGGAGAAAATCAAACTTTCTCCAAACAAGGACAAATTGAATCAAATAAAGAGCTAATTAGCTCAGTATGGATAATTCATGATGATTCCAACAACATTGGTTAATTTCAGATCAAGTATTGGAGTGTAGCAGTTGAACTATCCATTAGAAATTCACCCTCTTTGGCTCAATTCATTTTTGGTTGAAATGTGGGATATTCATTATTTGGGTGATCACTACCAGGGAATATGAGCCACCTCACCCCCCCATTACTTTAGAAATCATTTACAACTTAGTTGTAGCTCAGTTCAACTCCAAATCATCATGCCGAGCTCATTCAATTCCTCTCATGTTACTCTTAGTACTGATTTAGAGATTTGAGCCCTATTTTCTTTCCTTTTTGTATAAATAAGAGGCTATTATTCCCATTCGCATATGGAGAATTTACAAGATACCTTTGCTTAAATTGTAACAGTTTTATTTGTTTAATGAATGGAATAAAGTGACTTTAGAGGTCCATGCATGGGTTTTTGGTGGTTGATTTTCATCTTGTGGGAGGTGACATATTTCTTAAACTTATTCTTTTATTTTTGCTAAATACATGATCATTTATACCTTCAGAAGGTTATAAATATAACATAATAGGGTAATAATTTAGCGTTATAATTTGATTATCTATGTCAAATCTATTGAATGTCTGAATTGAACAGGAAGTAGTATGTATGCCATTGTTTTCAAATGTTTTCTTGATTAAACATTCTGGGATTTGATCTTGTGTTTTGTTGATTGAGAATTGTGTTTCGGGGATCACCGAAGGTGGATAAATGGTTGAAGCTCAACTACCTCTTCACAAATCAAGAGTTTTTGATCTAACACTTTCACTGTGTAGGGCATACAAGGCACTTATTTTCTAGTCAAGAAACACAACCAAAAGGAGTTTTTTCCTATCCTTCATAAAATTAAAATTTAAAACTTCCTTTGATTACAAGATCCATATTTCTTCTTCTTTCCACTCTCTTATTTTACCTCTTTATTTTTTTCCTTCCATTGATATTCTTCATCACTACTTCATCTTGCGTTCATTCCTCTATTGTTCTCATTGTTCGACCTCATTTTACATTTTTATTTCTCTTGATTTTTTGCCAATTTTCTTCACTCTTTTGCTCTCTCTTTTTCTCTATTTTTGCAGCCACCTCTGTAAATTCTTGGCTTCCCTATTTGTCATTTTTATTTCCATCTGTTATTATCTTTGTTTAGATTTCCTATTCCTCATTATTTTGCAGACAACTTATCTCTTATTTGGCTACCCTCTTTCACCTCAATTTTCGGCCCTTTTGGCCATCTTTTGTGGTAACTTTTTGGCACTCTTTTTAAACTTGATTTCCTTCCTTTTGCAGCCATATTTTACTTATTGGTTGGCTGTGTATTAATTCATTTTTGAAGCCATCAAACTTATTTGTTGTCTTTCCTGTTTGTTCATATTTTCAAGTCTTTTTTTCTTCTTTTTTGCATGTATTTTTTCACTAGTTTTACTTCAAAAAACACCGAAAAGTGCATTTAAAAAAGAATGATTTCATACTTAGATTAATTTCAATATTTTTATACCTAAATTATTTTTGTTTGTTAACAATAATGTGTGCATGATTTTTTGTCTTTCTTGTGCAGGTACTGAAGAACTGAACCAAGAAAACAAGACTTGAGGAAATTGAAGAAAAAACTCAAAAAACCAAGAAGACAAGCATAAACGAAAAATACATGATTTCTAAAAGCTATTAAATATAGTTTCAATATTCTAGTTTTTCAAATTATTTTCAAAAGGGTTAAATTACCAAAGTTGTAATTTATTAATAAAAGGGGCTAGAGGGGTCAAGCCTCCCACGTTTTTTTTACTTCCCCTATTTGGGGGAAGTGTGTCGTGTGCAATTTTTTATCTTTGCTTAGCTTGGATTGTTTTAGACTTATTTTTATTTTCACTAATTTCTATTTAAATTTCATATCATGCATGTCATTTTTTTCCTTATATTTCTTTCTCTTTGATTAATCATGTCTTAAAAGGAATCCAAATCCTCTTGAAGTTGTGATAAGATAACTCAAGAGAACTTTCTATAGGAGAGCATTAATGCATTGTACCTACATCCTAGATTAGATAAGACTCTTGAATCTTTACTCTTTGTCGAAGAACTTTGTGTGCTCATAAAATTTGCAACTCACCATTCCCATAAAATTTGAATTTACGTACTTTACAGTGTGTATGCTCTATCTCACTGGGATACCCAGAAGCACTATAGCTGCAAAGCCATCGAATGTGTGATTGCAAACCGGATTATCCAACATGTGCTTCAACAAAGCCACTTAGAGTATTTTAGATTATATTTCCAAGTGGAATTCCCCCTCACCTAATTAACAAGATCATTCATAAAGCATACATTAAAATTTGACCAAGTCTATTTGCAAAACAGTCTCACAAACATCCGAGACATAAATTTTCAACATCGTGACTCCATTTTTAGGAACTCATCTGCTTATTTTTGCATCATCCGTTTTTGACCGTTAGTCCATTTTTTTAAGTTATTTTATGTGGGGATGCCTTCATATCTATCTCATTATTTATATCATGTTTTTCAAATAGCAACATGGATTACGTAATTGATCTTTTTTATGTATATCAAAACTCCTAAACAACACTAATTTTCATCTTACATCTAAAAACAATTTAAAACAAAAATCCTTAGACAATCATTTTTTTAGGGACTACCCCCCTTCGCTTCATTACGAGTTATCCTAAACGGAGGAGCTGGGATTAGGCGACAGCACCTTGCTCTTTTCTTTCCCGAAGGTCACACCTTTCCCTCTTAGGGAAACAATAGTCCAAAATATTTCCACTGATAGTGTGCATCTGGTGGATAACATCTCTGGCACTATTTTCGGGGTCAAATATTTTACTTCTTAGATGAATTTAACCTTAGTTGTTTCTTATTTTTTTACCATTCTTAATAGATTTTTATTCAAATCACCTCTCTAAAATTAGACTTGAATCCATTTGGTGACTCCACTGTTAAATAAATTGCCAAGGTATTCAAATAGAAGAAACTCTGAAGTCTTAGTCAATTTCATCCCTGAGCGTTAACATGATTATAGGAGGAGATTGAACAAGTTAGTTTCTTGTAGGATCCTTGAGAATCTTGGATTTGAGTCTGTTTTAGACATCTGCACTTTATTTGAAGAAAGTAATAACCAAAATTATTTTTCTGGCATTATGAATGAGTATTTTACTCAACTCGACTATTCTCAGATAGCAAGTCAACCCCATCGTCTTCCAAACAAGTCTTTAGAGAATCTCCCTATGGTCACTAGCCCTAATGCCACCACTTCAACCGTGGATCTTAGAAATTTCTCTAGGTGTGTCAATGCTTTCCTCAGTGATCCTCCACATCAACATGATGATGTTTACATGAAAATATTTTCTCTTTCCTTAGATGGAAGAGATGGTGAATGGTACAACAATTTACTAGACAACTCCTTTTCTACACTCGCAACTTTCAAAATTGTTTTCACTAACATGTTTGGTGAAAATAAGGAACATAGGCATCAACTAGCTACATTGAAAAACATAAAGAAGAAGGAAAATCAGCATATGGATGATTTTAACCAAAGATTCACAAAACTATCAAACGCCATTCCTACCACTTATACACCACCTACACCATCCATCTTGATTTATTACATTGAAGAACTCAGTGGGAAGATGCAATATCATATCAGGGACAGGGAACCCACTACTCTTCTAAATGCTCAAGAATTGGAAGTCAAGATAGATCAAAATATGTATCCTTCAGGTGAGTCTAACCTTCCTAGCTATTCAAGGTCCTCAACCACTTCAAAATAAAATGAGCAAAAGGAAGAGGATTCTTATGAAAAGAAGATGATGGTTCAAATGAAGGAAAGACTTGAAAGAATGGTAGATAAGCATCTATCCCAAATGAAATAAATGACAAACAAGGTGATTAGTATGGAAAGAGAGCAATCACAACCTCTTCCAATAACATTTCCTCCAAAAGTAAATTAGCAAAGAAAAGCACCGAACCATGAATAGAGGCTTCCTCGTCAGCTAGATTCTACTAACATGCTTGAAACTTACACACCATTTTACAGGGCATGTAAAGACTTTCATGAGGAATCATCTTTCCGTCATGCATGCTATGTTTAGGAGCATGATTTTTGAGAGGGTTGTGGTACTAAATAATCATCAAGCAAGCTTGATTATATAAATCATGTAGGTGACATACATAATATTTGAAGAGAAAGTAGGAGATATGCAAAACAATATTCAAGGGATCCTAAGTACATTAACACAGTTGGGCAACTCCGTCCTATGATCACAAAAACTTGGGGTCAAGCCGAAGATTATAGTCAACAATTGGATAATCTCACCAAAAACATTGGTACTAATCCTACAAATGAACATAATGATGATAGTTTGGAAGATTTACTACCTTCTAACATTTTTTCTGATGAAGATGATTATGATCATTAGGAGGGATATAGCCATGGATGTGATAAAAGAGAGGAAGAGTCCCTTACATTTGACACGGATGATGAATATGAGACTTTACTTGAAGTTTTATGTGATG
The DNA here is from genome assembly GCA_001517045.1 of Pseudotsuga menziesii. Classification (NCBI taxonomy): domain Eukaryota; kingdom Viridiplantae; phylum Streptophyta; class Pinopsida; order Pinales; family Pinaceae; genus Pseudotsuga; species Pseudotsuga menziesii. Next base: position 136,029 of record LPNX010436947.1, on the reverse strand, counting down.
AAAATTCTCCATGCTCTCCACCTCATGACGAATATATGGAGTGTTGGTACCATTATGATATATTTGAGACCTATATTTTTTAAGAGGATTGTTACAATCATAAGGATGATGAAGATAGCCAGGGACTTGGTACTAGTGATGAACACTCTCTCATAGCATACATAAATCAGGATGATCTTTTCAAGAATCCAATTTATGAAATGTCTGGCAAGGGGAGTGTTTATTCAAAATTTTACGGAATTTCAATCCATGATACATCCAACAAGGGGAGTTTTTATTGTGAGACCTATGAAATTTGTAAAGAAGAGCAGTTATAGTTTTCCTATGATCAGTCAAAGTTGTATTTGAGTATCTATAATGAGGACTTGAAGAAGCAGTGGAGAATCAAATGGGGTGTAATGAGTTGAAGTTTTCTCTCAATCATAATATTCACACATAGATGTTCCTTATGATTTGGAGTATTTTGGGGCTTATATAGATATTTATCAATAGATAAGCCCTTTTGATGAGTATGATGAGCTACCTCATCATAAAAATTTGGACATCAGTCCTATCCAATATTGGATAGAGGAATCTTGCATGAGAACCTACCAGTTTCGGAACAAGTTTGATGACATTATTTATAATTTTCCACCCACCCCACTTTTTCAGAATCATCACGCAGGTTTGCATTTTTTGAATAAAATATTATTTCTTTGGCTCATAACCAAAGACGAGAAAAAAACCTTTTACATTAATAAAATGCTTAGGTGGTTACATTGGATTTTTTATTACACCTAACCTTTTTATATCATGCTTAGAGTAGGAAAATAGGCTCCTCAAAGTGATCATTTAATTCTATAATTTTCTTTCTCTACTTACGAATAAATAAATTTTTAGTTAAGTTTTTCCCTTGAATAAAGAAACTTTTCCATCATTGGATCTTTTTCATAAAACTTGTGCTATTGAGGTTTTATTGTCAAGTTGAGATGTTTTTACAGGATATAGAAACCAGAGATTCTAGTGTTCTTGTATTCTCTCCTTGCATAAGATATTAGATCGAGCACACGTCCAGCAGTTGGAGCCAAATGTTACCAACTATTTTGTACCATAGTTGAACCCCCTGTTGAGCCGACATTTAATGAACATGGTCAATGTTAATATTTAGTACACCGGAAGTTGAGCATGTTTTTCCTAGACAAATTTGGCTAGTAAATTTTATTTTTATGCCGAAATGACCATGCCCCATGTGGATTTTGTAATAAAGTGTGCTAGTAGTGGTTTTGAGTGGATCGGTCCTTTAAGACGTATATTTCAACTAAGGTATTCCATGGATTTTTTTCGTGTATCGATTATGCTTTGCCTATATTCAAGTATAATCGATGAGTTTTTCTCCCCCTTCCTACAAAGTTGGAATGACTGATTTTGAAATTTGGGCCTTGAAGCATTATTATTGTCCAACTAGTAAATATGAACCTAATAGACACTAATGGTATGTTTGGGGATGTAAACCTAAATGGTTTTCCTACGAAAGTAAAATTGAAAAGCCTACCCTTAGGATTGTACGATATACTTATCAGCATGGACTGGTTGGAACAGACCATGTCATGCTCAACCCCTTACACAAGTCAATCTTTTGTATTGATAGCAAAGGGAACCAAGTGAAGGTTGAGGGAATTCCAAATAAAGTTTCTATAAGGAAAATATCTTCCTTACAAGCAATGAAATGGCTTAGAAAAGGCTGCAAGTTGTTTGCAGTAAACATCCGAGACTTAGATTCTAAAAGAGAACAATGCATAGAAGAATTTACCATTCTTGAAGAATTCAAGGATGTGATTCCCAAGGAAATCCCAATATTACCTTTGAAACAAGACCTAGAATTTTCCACCGAACTAACATCGGGATCAATTTCGGCTTCCAAATCCACTTACCACATGAGTGCACAAGAATTGGTGGAACTCAAACTGTAGTTGCAAGAGTTGATAGAGAAAGAGTATATAAGACCCAGTGTGTCTCCCTGGGGAGCAAAAATACTCTTCATAAAGAATAAGGATGTACCATGCAGATGTCAATCGGTTACCATCAGTTGAACAAAATGACTATCAAGAACTGTTATCCACTCCCTAGGATCGATGACTTGTTCGATCAGGTGGGAGGAGGCAACATATTTTCAAATATTGACCCGTGATCTACGTAACAACAGGTATGGATTCCCGATGACAATATTAAAAAAAATCCTTTGGTACAAGGTACGGGGACTACGAGTTTCTAGTGATGCCATTCAGGTTGACCAACGCACCCGCAAACTTTATGTGTATGATGAAAAACAAACTTAGTAATATATAGATACATTTGTTTTGGTATTTATAGACGACATTCTAGTTTATCCCAAGAATAAATAAGAACACGAAGAACACCTTCGCATAGTACTACGAGTGTGGAGGAAACACCAGCTTTATGCTAAGTTTAGTAAATGTGATTTTTACATACCAAAAGTATAGTACTTAGGTCACATTATCTCCAAGACATAGAAATATGTGGACCCAGAAAATATTAGAGCCATAAAGGATTGGCCTACCCCTACTAATGTTAGTGAAATTAGGTACATTTTGGGATTAGTCAAATATTATCGTAAGTTTATTGAGAACTTATCAAGAATTGATTGCCTCATAACCGCTTTGCAAAAGAAATAAAATAATCTCTTTTGGACTACTAAGTGCGAAGAAAGTTTTCAAAATATTAAATAGCTTATGATGAACGCATCAATACTTAAAATTGTGAATCCCGATGGGGATTTTGTTGTTTGAAAGGATGCAAGAAAGGAAGGACTTGGAGGGCTCCTCTCATAGAATGATCACGTGGTCTGTTATGAATTGTGGAATTCAAAGGATCATGAGCATAACTACCCCACACATGATCTTTAGTTAGTGGCCATCATCCATGCTTTGAAGATGTGGAGGCACTACCTCATGTGAAGGAATTTCCTTCTAAAGATAAATAATATGAGTTTGAAGTATTTATTCTATTAACCGGATTTGAATGTCAATCAAGCAAGGTGGTTGCCTTTCCTTGGTGAGTACCATTTTGAGCTAAATCACATTAAGGGAAAAAATAACAAGGTTGTTGTTGCTTTAACCTGATGAACTCATATTATGTATGAGGTGACTTTGAGTCAAACTAATGCAGATTTGCATGAGAGGAATAGAATGGTCAACAGAGTTGACCCTTTCTATGTAGAAATCCTCAAGAAATTCCAAGAGGATAGGTTGTTTTGAAAACAAAAAGAATATAAGGTAGATGAATCTAGACTGATATGGTCCAAGGATAGATTGTACATACAACATGGAGGGGACATTCAGTCCAGCATCCCCATGAAATTTCATCGGGCACCCTACTCGGGGAACCTGGGATATCAAAAGATGATATCCATTGTCAAGAGACACTTTTCTAACCTAAGTTAAAGGCCAACATTGCGATGTTTATCGTGAAATGTCAAGAATGTCAGCTAGTCGAAGTTGAGCATCGGGATCCTTTAGGATTGTTGCATCTGTTACCCCTTTCAGAATGGAAGTGGGAGGTCATTAGTATGGATTTAGTCATCCATCTACTGAAAAGTAAGAATCAAAACAATTTTATTTTTGTAGTAATTGACAAGTTGTCAAAAGTACCACACTTCATTCCTGTGAATTCAACTTACAAAGCAGTGAACATTGCCTTGAAGGAGATATTTAGATTGCACAGGAAACCCAAGGAAATCATCTCGGATCAAGCTGTTAAGTTGACAGGAATAATTTTGAGATATTACTTCTCCAAATTAGAGATGCAATTGTACTTTAGCACTCCTTATCACTCGCATAAAGATAGGAAGACAGAAAGAGTAAACCAAATTGTTGAGTACATACTTAGGATGTATATCATGAACAACCCCACTAATTGGGATGACTACATGCATCTTGCAAAGTTTGCATATAACAACGGTTATCATACTTACACCAATATGAGTCCCTTTCAGGTACTCTATGGACGAAAGTGTAGAAAACTAGTTACTTGGGATAGCCCAATGGAGCGAATCATGTTAGGGCCTAATTTATTAATAGACTTTGAACAATTGGTTACCAAGGTCCATGTGAACCTTAAAGAAGCACAAGTCCACTAGAAACATTACGTGGATTGAAAAAGAAAAGTTAAATACTTTCAAATAGGTGATCATGTTTACTTGAAAGTAAAATCAAAACGAAGCTCGTTGAGCTTGGGTAGGTGTGGTAAGTTAGCACCTAGATTTTGTGGACCTTTTGAAATACTGGCCAAGAAAGGGTCAGTGGCATATGAGCTAGCGTTACCCATGCATGTAAGAGTGCATAATGTTTTCCAGGAATCCTTATTAAATAAATATGTTTATGATAATAAACATGTATTTCATTGTTCTTTATTATAGGTGGAACATAAAGGGAAGTTTTTCCCTAATCCTATTCATATATTGGACAAAGGAGAGGTGCATCTTAGTAAATGCACCATAGTCCAGGTTAAAGTGCAATGGAAGCACTTTCAAACTACTTGGGAGAATGAAGCCACCATGAGGAAGGCTTGCCCCACCTTGTTTCATGATGTTATTCTGAGTCCCTAGAACACTAGGGACAATGTTTCTCTAAGTGGGGAGGGATGTAATATGCTGAATTTTGGGCCCAACACTTATATCCTGAATGAGCGTATTGATTATGATTTTATATTGATATATTGGGTCAAAGACCCCACTGCATATGAAAATCATGATTTGTTTTATATATTGGGCGTAAGCCGATTATTGATGATATATATATGTTGTATTGTGTTGGGAAGGGACCTTGAAGCACATTATGGTTAATATTTTTTGTGTTAAGAGAGGATCTTTGGAGCACATGTGTAATTAATGTTTTGTGTTGAGTGAGGAGCACTGTAGCACATGTGTAATTAATGTTTTGTGTTGAGCAAGGAGCTTTGGAGAACATGGGTAATTAATATTTTTTGTTGAGAAAGAAGATCTGGAGCACATGAGTACTTACATTTGTGTTGAGAGAGAAGCTTTGGATCACATGGAAATATAACTGGAAGTGTTGGCATAAGACATGGAGCCTCCCATGTTGATGTTGAGCATAAGCTCTGGAGCATCAGATCCTTGGCCATTGTATCCCTAGGTGTATCGTATAAGTACATCCTAAAATTGGTGTTGAGCAAAGATCTATGGAATTTCACTAAGTTTGTAACTCCCTATTAAGCATTGAGTATGGGATCTCGTAAGCACTAGGGGCTACTGAAAAGAGTTTAATAACTTCCTACTGAAAACAACTCGAGAAAAATATTGATCTCATCAGACTTACTTGTAAGTAAGTAAATGAAATTTTGAATTTATGTATTCTCATCAAGTACTAAAAAACCACCATGTTATACGAGGGAATCAAATATGCAAGGATGTTTAGAGTTTCCTATCGTAGTAGATCTAACCATCTTCCTATTTAACCTTAATGAAGAAGTTTTATTAAGTCTAGGGATCACAGTATATGATTCCCAAAGAGAAACGTTAATAAATGTTATATTATTTCATATTTTATACATGGTATGTATAAAGAATAAATATAATAATAATAATATTAATGATGAAAGAAAGAAAGGAAAGATCCATCCATTATTATTTATTATTAAAAGATAATAAATAGTACATTACTTACAAAAAGTCTAATTAGAAACAAGTTGAAAGTTCCTAAGTTAAAGTATTAAAAATTACCAAAATTAATTAAAAAGGGTTAAATCAAGAAATCAAGGTTTCTTCATTTAACTATCCTCTTTGACTAAAAAGTTTGTCTATAAAGTCTAAGGCCAAGGAAAGGCTTAGGGTTTTGATCTATCTTATGGGAGTCATTATTCTTTCTAATTTTTCTCTAAAGAGAATGCTTGAAGAACAATTTCCTCGAAGGAAAAGGAGAACTCAACCAAACCTAATATACTTGATAGGAAACCCTACCTTAGGATATCTAATCTACTTGCATGTTGGATTCCATCTTGCGGGGATCCAGATTGAATCTAGGAATAGTTCCAGTATTGGTTGGGTGGGACATGCCTGTTCACAAGTGATTTGGTCATCTAATATTGAGATCAGATCTACCTATGAATTATTAATTCTTATTATTTGAGTATGCAGGTTCAACCATTAAAGAAGCTTCAGATTACAGGTATGAGATCCTAGGATTCCTATTCTATTTTTCTAGAATAAATATTGGATGATTTAGGTAAAGATTCAAATTAGATTTTATAAACCTATATGTTTGATTTCTGTTCAAATCTTCTAGGGTTTATATTTTAAATTATAACCCTAAGCTATACTTTACTTCTTATGTTAAATTTATCCATGGTTTATTTCTTTAGATTACTTCTGCAATTTAATTCTTGTATAAATGTTTATCAAGGGTTTGCACCGTAGTTTTCATTCTTGTATTATATTTACTGTTCAAACTGTCTTAAATACAAGCTAGGTTTTATTTTATATCTTTTACCTATATATTC
>LPNX010436947.1:113172-127746 GCA_001517045.1 Pseudotsuga menziesii | reverse complement strand
CACGATCGAATTTTGAAGGGTCTTATTTCTTCTACATTGGACACATCCCTCATAATTAAATACAAAGTCATGAAAATCATTACAGAGAGGTCGTAATACCTATACTAATATCTACATTGCATTTACATAGACATGACTTATAAATAAGCTACACAGTAAATATAAATAACTATCTTGTACTTTCAATGAATCCACTACAGCAGCGATATTCATCTAGGGTTTTGCACCCATGACTTCTTTTGCTTTCCACATTGTACTTTATAAAAAGCAAAAGTTAATATCTAAACTGTCTACAATTTCACAACTTCCATGGCAAGCACCCATGCCATCCATGACATGGCCCTAAGCCATATGCTGGAAACTCTTCTATTTACCATAACTAACATAATAATTGAAAAAATTTCACACATTCCAACCACAAAGGAAAATGCCACACAAAACCCAAGTTTAAATAAAAAACATAGTAGTATAGATTACATACCCAAATTATTAAGTCTTAGGTCAAGTCTAAACAGTCATCCCATGGTTGTTGCAGCATTGCAAGCAATGGTGCTGCCACTGTGTACATTATAAATAAAAAAACCCCAATCACCATTTACACCCAGATCTTGTTAAAGGTCTCAAATTTCTCCTTACGAAAAAAAATCCCTCTTTACATTACATTCCATTTCATATAAAATATAGACTCAAAAGGCCAACGAAACTCCATAACTCAAACCCCAACCTCAACAAGATAAAACCCAAGCTTAAGACCAAAGATGTGGTGAGTACAACTTGAATAGAAGGCTTACCGTATTGGTAATGCTGGACCGTGTCTCAGAGTCACACTACGAGCCATACACCTCTTCGCCAAACCTATCACGTGCAACCACAACGAAAAAATGAGTATGAGGGGTATGGTTATGCATAATAAGAAACAAACCAATGATAGCATATTGAAGTCGAACATATTCATACCTTCGATTCCCTAGAGGTCGCCTTCACCCACTGCGCAGAGCTGAGACCCAACAAAAAACAAACAGACCAAATGACCAAAGTCCATCGTGATCCAAGCCCTAAGCATGGACCTCCATGAAATCCAATGTGCATTAATGGAACCAGCTTGGTGTCCATTAATATCCATGCTAAAACCCGCATCGCTATAGTTTATAAATGACACAATATAGTTTCCACCTTTTCCACTTGCATAATGTTAAGACCCCAATGTGGACGTTTAGACCATGGTATATATTCATTAACCCATAGTTTAATGTAGTGTATATGTATTATTTGCATGGTGTATATTAGGCACCAAGCGTTTAAACCTTGGCTCATATTCCTCCTTAGAAAATAAGCTTAGAACAATGGCATATGAATTATTCCATGGTAACCATTGTTTTCATAAAACCGAGAATTGGTCTTTAAACAAAGGTTGGTAAACCTTCCAAGGGAAATAATGAGATATGTCAATACCCTTAATAAAATAAATATGAAATACATCTAGGTTAAAATATGAACAATTGATTAGTAACTCATAATGAATAATAAGAGTCACTTAGATAAGTAGTCTAGGCTTTATATAGAATAAGCGGGGTAATTACCTTGTCACTAAACCAAGTATGTATGAGGAAATAATAAAAATTAGTAGGTGTCACTAGCCGCAAGTGTAAGTACACCTACACCTAAACAAGTTAAGAGTGCTTTATTTCAAACTGAACTAAGTAGTCCTATTAGACAAGTACAAAATTTACCTCTCAGTCAGTCACATGGGAGAACTAGTCCCACCACTCCACCCACTTTAAATTCCAGAAACAAAGTCAAGTTAGAAACCATGTAAATAACAAGTAAGATTATGCAAAAATTAATGAAATATATAATCAATAAATTACACACAACAACAATGTAAACACATGACAATAGCTCAGTAATTAGATTTATGACATCAGAATGTAAAATATAGTAACAACCATAACTAAAAGAAGGATGTAAAACGTAAGAACATCTTACACTAAGTAAGTAGTACATTTAGCGTATGTTATATTCCACAAGTCCAATAATGTCCATGCCTAGGTAGTTTATATGATCCTAATGATTTTTGTTTTTTCATTTTTTGGGAACATTACATCCATTTATAAACCTCCTCGTAAGAAAAAACCTAGGATCGAATCCTATGGAGTCTTTTAATATTACGCAGAGCTATGCTATACACAGTTTGTATGCAAGCTGTATTTTAAAACTAATATTTCAACACAGAGGTCCTAAGACCCTTATAATCCTTACATGCTATCATTTATGGCCTCAACCTTCTTTATCAAAAGAATTAACATCTCTAAAATATTATAAACCCAGTCACAAACTAACTAATAGTCTCCATTTCCAATGCAAGGTTTATGCCCACAATCCATAATACTTATTCATTTACATATTATAAACACCAACTATAAGTCTAAATCTATTCATTATTGCAGCCACAATGGTGGGTTCCAATACCAAAATATCGTTTTTATAGTAAAAAAATTAATATTATAACAAATATTAAATAGTACAAAACAAATTTCACATTTTTGAAAATATTATTTATTTTAATACTTAATTTTCACAAATTTTGGAATATGTAATCATACAAAGAAGTTTAGCTAAATACAAAGTAAATTTTTTATTTTCTTAAATGTAGTTAACCTATTCCCAAAGGGATTGTTATGGCCACTTGAGCTAGAGGACTAGACTAAAAATAAATGTTTTATTATAAAATTAGTTATATAATTAATTCATTATCAACCATTTAAATAATATTATTATATTTTAATATTCAATATCAATCACCACAATGATTTTATACACTTTAAATATAAGTGACCCCAATGTAATTGACCAAAATGGCTTTGAACACAGGGTCTTCGTCGACGAAAAATACCCATATCACGTTCGTTCATATTGGGGGTTAATTAATTGACCTAAGGAACCTATTCTAGTTACATGCAATTCACACTTGCGATGAAAACCTGTTTTGAAGAGTATGGAAAGCCTCAATATTGAAGAACATACTATTGGTTTACTTTTGTTTCTTTACTGGCTCTGAATCATGACAGGTACAGCTACAATTCACATCATTTTAGCTATCACTGCTAAAGTTCTTGTTCAATAATTATGCTTCCTTAGGGTCTTATAACTCTTCATTTTACATCATGGTATTAGTTACTTTTAATATTAGTTTATTAAAACTATTAATCATATCTTATGTTTTTATATGTGCAGGTTATTAACTCAAATTAGATTCATATTATGATCCTCTTACAAGGGAAAATTGCAAAACATGGCATATTGCATATGCCATGTTCACTAAGCCTAAGCCTAGGGCTTATTTGTATTTGTATTAGGTTAAGGTTTTTACCTAATATTTCATATATTAAAAGTTCTTAAACCTTTGGTAAATACCTTTATATTATTTCCTAAGCCTTGGGGTGGACTTAAGGCTAGCGCAGACCATATATGGACTCTACACTTTAAATTTTATCATTGTAATATATTAATATTGCTTAGAGTGTATATGTTGTAATGTTTATGGTGATATGAAAAAGGGTGGTGATATAACATAAGGTGGAAAATCATATGTTAGCAGGTTTTAATCGTATGCAAGGGGGGTTGTATTAAATGATACCTTCCAACAAAGCTTGACTATGGAAAGTGGGTTTAATAATTCATTGATGGACTCCAACTAGTGCATTCAATGATCTTGGAAAAATGTGACAGCCACAAGCTTAGGGCTTGGGCACACACTGGTTTTGTCATTTGCAAATTTTGGGTTTAGGTTTGATATAGCTCTGCACACGGGAAATGGAGGCAATCGCCATTGTCACGTAGGTAAGCTTTTGGTTGGTTTAGCAGCATTATTATGGTTTGCACTATTGCATTTCAGCGTGGTATTGATTCTCATCGTTTTCTTGGATGGTTGCAGGTGATAGGGTAGCGAAAGTGGGGTGGCTCCATAATTTGTTGTCAAATCCAAGTGTTTGAAACATGGCCACGATAATCTTGTGAGCAATCCTATACTTTCCACCTCTCAACCATCTTAGGTAGACTATGTTTGTATTTTTGCTTGGTTAGGGTTTTATGATGTGGGTTTTGATTTCGCCTTCGGGCTTAATATTACAAACTTGGGTTTTAATTAAATGTTGTAATGTCTTTGGCCATGAGTAGAATCATGTTTCCCTTGGCTCTACGTATAAATTTTGGGTTGTAATATAAATGGTTTGGGCCTTTGAGGCATGGGCTACACCATTGCTTGCAATGGTTCGATATCCCATTGGCATGCCTGTCTGGAAACACTACGATTTACCATACTGTGTATGATGTATATACTCTGTGTTTATTCATAATGATCATTGTTATTTTTCTTACTGTGTTGTGTAATGAAAATTCTATGTTTAAAGGTTTAAGGAAAGATCTCTTAGGAACAGGCACATGCCTTTGTGCAAGTTTATGTATTGAATATTTTTAATGGGCTGAATTAGCGAACAACATGGGTTCGAAGACCAATCCATCGATGGCTTGAGTCTTCACCTTTGTGGTTATCTTAGCTCTATGGTATCATTACTATAGATAATTTAATGGATAGCTTTAAGGATGATTCATTAGCAAATTAGTTGATTATATAAGTCATACTATGTAATTTGATTTTGGCATTGTCATAAATTAGGTAAATGTTGTTTGTAGCATATCTGGGTTTTTTAATGTTATGATTCTTCTATTTTTATAGAAGCCAGGGTCATAATCCCATGATGGCATTTGTTATTATGTTTAGACTATAAAAGGACTCTCTATGTATTTAAAATGTTGGTCGAGGTCGTGCTGTAGCGAAATCATAGTTTGTCTTAACAACATGTTAGTGGTTTATAAATTGTTTCCCACATAAAGGTTATGTATAGCATGGTCGTAGCATGTATGTAAATGAAACCCCATAGGGTTGGACTCTATTTGGTTATTAAAGTGATGAGTTGTATTTTAATAAATAAAAGGAGGCTGGGCTTGTATGCCCACAAGATTCGATTCTTGTTCATGTTTGTCATACATGGGTTTTAAAATATGATTTCGATGTTATCTACTAGGTCATGTGTAGTGAATGTGTTGATGAGTTATCAAATTTTGTTTAAGATGGATTAAATAGAATTGTGGATGTTTATATAATAAAAAATATATTTGGTATTAGACCATGTTGATGGTGACAATGCCTTCTATGTTTGGTTAATTATGATTATGTGTATTTAATGGAATGTTATGATATTTAATTTATACTTTGTTGATACAGACCTTGAAGGTGTTTAATGGTTTTCTATCTTGGATTTAGTTTTGTCTATTTTTTTTTTGGAATAGGGGAATCGAAAACTGGGGCTGGTCTAGTATTCGTGTGACATGGGGTCCAGGGATCCATTCCTGCTACCACTATAACCCCAGGTTCCCCACACCTGTCACAAGACATGGGACACAGCTAAACCCGGGTGGGATTGATCTCGTGACCTCCAATTTACAACAAGGGACTTCATAACAATGGAAACGCCAATGAGCCACACCCGTGCGGGATTAGTTTCATATATTCTTATTCGATTTAGTTTAGAATATTTAATTTAGTAATTTAGTTTATAAGTAGTATAATTAGTAGATTAATTATAAAACTATTTTAATATTGTTGTACTTATATATTTCTGTATATCTAACCTATACTTCTAGACAAATTCTAAATTTAAAACAAGCCTATGCTTACAAATGAAATATGTCAGCAGAGTAATGCAACCTGTAGAACAATTATATGCTAACTGGTAACAAAACCTAGCTATAGTAAGCATGAACTAAGCATGGGAATAATACATAAATCAATTTAAAAGTACAAACCCTGATAATGTAAAAACTTACAGCCTAAGATTAGTATTTAAAAAAAAATGCAAACCCTAACAGATTCTAACCAAAGAATCCAAGACATAGGGTTAGGAAATGTATTGAAATCATTTACGTAATGTTTCTACAACTTAATCTAGAAAACACAATATAGTATAGGGTTAGGATTTAACCAATGTAACCCTATGATATAGGGACATAATCATCATTTCTAGGGTTAGAAATGTACAAATAACATTTACATAAAGCAATGAGCATTTACCCTGGAAATGAGCCTAACATGCTAAGAACTCATTCCTATAATTTTTCTGAAGCTCATTGAATAGTTGCAGCTGCACACTTTTTAAATAACAAGCATTAACAATTAAAGACAGATCTAAACTCTAATTTTGATGAACAAATCACTTGGTAACTAACACGTTCCTCCCAACCATGACCTAGAACCATTGCTAGTTTCAATCTAGATCCACCCGAGCTGGACTCCAACATGCAAGTAGCTTAGAGATTCTAAGGTAAGGTTTCCTATCCTCTATATCAAATATGGATCAGTTCCCCTTTTCATTCCAGGAAATTTTTCTTCAATAATTTACTTGAGAAAAAACAGGAAGAAAAATGACTCCTCTAATGAAGGATCAAAACGCCAAGCCTTTGCTTGGCTTGAGTCTTTATAGACAGAATTTTTCATTCAAAGGGACAGTTAAATCAAGAAACCTTGGTTTCTTGATTTAACCATTTTCAATTACTTTGGGTAATTATTAATATTTTAACTTAGGAACTTTCTACTAGTTCCTAGTTGACTTTATTAGACATTAAACTATTTATTAATATTTAATAATAAATAATAATTGATGGAGCTTCTCTTCTTTCTTTCATTTATTTATATTATTAATATATTTAATACTTTGTACATACCATGTATAAAGTACATAATAATATAACACTTTGTTAACATTTGTCCTTGGGTATCATATAGCATGATCCCTAGACTTAATGACACTTCTTCATTAAGGTCAAGTAGCTAGATGGTTTAGGTCTACTAGGCTAGGAAAATCTAAACATCCTTGCATGTTGGATTTTCCCCATATAACGTATGTTGTAGCTCTTCACTACTTTGATGAGAATACAAAACTTCATAATTTCGTTTAGTCACTTATAAATAAGTATGACGATATCAATATTTTTCTTTAGACGTTTTCACTTAGAAGTTTATTAAACTATTTTCAGTAACCCCTAGCGCTTACCAGAGCCCATACTCAACACCTATAGCAGGGAGTAACAAACATAGTGCAATTTCAGAGCTTTCTCTCAACACTAAATTCTAGGATGTACTTGTACGATACACTTAGCAATACAATGGCTAAGGATCTGATGCTCAAGAGATTATGGTCAACATCAACATGAAAGGCTCTAGGGATTATGCACAACACTTCCAAATATTATCTTTTCATGTTTTTCAGAGCTCCTTACTCAACACAAATCGTTACACCAATCATGTGATTCACGGTCCACGCCCAACACAAAACATCTCATCAATCATGTGCTCCAGGGTCCACTCCCAACACAAAAACAAACAACATATATATATCATCAATAATTGGATTATGCCCAATATATAAAACAAATAATCATGTTCATATGCAATGGGATCTTGAACCCAATATAAAAATAGAACATCAAGATAATCATCATAATCAATAGGCACATGAAGATAAGTGCTGAGTCCAACATTTGGGATATTACAATTCAACACCAACAACAGATCCACTGGAGGAAATCTTAGGGAGTTAAGGCAAGGAAAATCGCTTGGTGGATATTCAGAACATTCATTTTTATTACCTTTCTTCAACCTACTAGATTCATTGAAGTGCCACAAGAAGATATAAAGGAACAACCCATGTTGGAAGCAAGGAGAGCATATACACTACTTCCTTAGAGAAATCCTCTCTTTCCCATACACGATAAAGCAATGAAGTGAATGACCATTGTATCAAACTATAGTTACTACATTTGCGGGTATGTGACTCAATGATATTTTGTATTCCATGTAATAAGTGGGAACTTGGGTGAAACTTTTTCGTTTCTTGTAGCTGACTCCTCGATATATGGTTAAGATCCTCCATTTAAATATCCTCCATTTCTGGGCTATTTAACATCACCACAATCTTCGCTTGTCTCCTGATGATGGTCCTAGAGTAAGGATCGAAACGTCGAGAGTTTCAAATTGCTAATGCAGCTTCCTTGGATAATCATTCTAAATTATGTAGTTATAAATCTCGCATTTCTCCCGGATGAAGCAAAGAAATAAGGGTGAGCGGTGAAAACATTATTAGTAACAAACACAAAGGTCATATAATAGCAATCACCCATCCCACAACATCAAATTCATAGGATCAAATCTAGCCACATAGGAGAGTCTAGGTGATCTTATTTTTACCCAGAAGAACCACCGAGAGAAAATGAAAAGGAAAGGGTGGGAAGAGCATCACCCATAGAGATAGAGGAAACTAATTGAGTGAAAGCACCAGTAAAACAATCCACTGATAACCCCCCAAAATAAGGAATGGAAAAGGATTCTAGCTCATTCATTGAGTGTGTTTAAGGGCTTAAGGTTTTAGATTATGTCTCCTAGAATCATTGAATTCCAATGTCACAATATTCGTATCATATGCGTTTTATAGTTTCGAAACATGCCTTTCATTTTATCTAATAATTCTATACTTCTAAGTCATCATCATTCATATTGTATATCACTACAGACTGATATTATTTCATCACTTTAATTTTTTTAGATATTACACTTGGAGGAATCTCTGTCCCAACTGAAAGTTATCCATGTTGTTAGAACGAAAGGAAACGTAATCTTGTTTATCATTAGTTGTTTCCACTCTTCAGATGTAAAGAACAAAGAACATAACTAGCTGTTACCAAATATTTTGTACTGTAGATGAACATCCTATTGAGCCTCCATTTGTTGAACATCGTTAGTGCTCATATTTAGTGCAGTGGAAGTTCAAATTTTTTTTCCTAGATAATTTTTGCTAGTCATCTTTATTTTTATGCTGAAAAGACCTTGCCCCATGGGGTTTTTGTAATAAAGTGTGATAGTAGGGGTTTTGAATGGTTCCGTCCCTTAAGATTTATATTTAAACTAAGGTATTCTGGGGAGTTTTTTCCCTTGTCGAATATGCTTTGCCTATAGTCGAGTATAATCGATGAGTTTTTCTCCCGCTTCCTCCAAAGCTGGAACACCTGATTTTGAAATTTGGGCCTTGGGGGGATTATTAGAGTTCAACTAGTAAATATGAACCTACTAGACACTGTTGATATGTTCTATGGTCATTTCCTAAGCTTCGACATACATTAAAACAATATCCAAAAAAAATTTCGGGATGCGTGGTGATTGTTTAATTTTTATTTTTTGACTATAGGGAAATACTTAAAATTTCCAATTATTTAAACCATTTTGACCATGGTTTAATTGAAAAAAAAATCAATTTGTAATAATTAAGTGGTCGAGGTGATGTTTTTGACAAATAATAACTTTGTTTCTAAGCCAAAACACTCATTTAACCCCTACACACACTTATCCTAATTTTTGGACTATTATTTGGCCTTATAATTAAGATTTTCTCAAAAAACTCAAAAAATGAGAAATATTAATTAAAATAATAAAAAATAATAAATTGGGGAAAATCAAAATATCTCCAAAAAGTGACGAATTGAGTAAAATAAAGATATAATTATCTTAGAATGGAACATTTATGATGATTCCAATCTACAATGGTTAGTTTCACATCAAGTATTGGAGTGTAGCAGTTGAGCTATCCATCAAAAATTTTCCCTCTTTGGCTCAATTCATTTTTGGTTGAAGTGTGGGTTATTCATTGTTTAGGTGATCATTACGAGGTAATATGAGCCACCTCACCCCCCTCATTACTCCAGCACTGAGTTATAACTCCGTTGAATCTCAGTTCAACTCCAAATCATCATGTCGAGCTCAATCAATTACTATGGCATTACTCTTATTCTAGATTTAGGGATTTCAACCCTATTTTCTTTCCTTTTTGTATAAATAAGAGGTTGTTCTTCCCATTTGCATATGGATATTTTTCCTATCCTTCATAAACTTAAAATTTAAAACTTCCTTTGATTACAAGATCCATATTTCTTTTTATTTCCACTGACTAGTTTTACCTCTTTATTTTTTCCTTGTGTTGATATTATTCCTCACTACTTCATCTCTCTTTTGTTCCTCTATTTTTTTCATTGTTCTACCTCATTTTATACCTTCATTTCTCTTCATTTTTTGCCCATTTTCTTCACTCTTTTGTGCTCTCTTTTTCTCTATTTTTCCAGCCACCTCTTTCACTTGTTTGCTTCCCTCTTTGGAATTTTTATTTAAATCCATTATTATCTTTGTTTGGATGTCCTATTCCTCATTATTTTGTATCCAACTTATCTCCGAGTTGGATGCTGTCTTTCACCTTAATTTCCAGCCCTTTTGGGCATCTTTTGTGGCCACTTTTTGACACTCTTTTTAGCTTAATTTCCTTCCTTTTGTAGCCATATTTCACTTCTTGGTTGGTGGTAAATTACTTCATTTTTGTAGACATATAAATTATTTGTTACCTTCCCTGTTTCTTCATCCTTTCAAGTCTTTTTTCCCTCTTTTTTGCATGTATTTCTTCACTAGTTTTACTTCAAAAAAGACCGACACGTGCATTTAAAAAAGAGTGATTTCATACTTACATTAATTTCAATATTTTTTCACCTGCATTAGTTTTGTTTTTCAACAATAATGTATTCATGAGTGTTTGCATTTATTGTGCAAGTACCGAATAAGTGATCCAAGAAAATAAGATTTGAGGAAATGGAATAAAAAGCTCTAAAAACCAAGAATACAAGCATAAATGAAAAGTACATCATTTGTAAAAGCTATTAAAGATGGTTTCAATCTTATAGTTTTTCAAGTTCTTTTCAAAAAGGTTAAATTCCCAAAGTTTTAATTTATTAATAAAAAAGACTAGTGGGGTCAAGCCTCCCACGTTTTTCTTACTTCCCCTATTTGGGGGATGTGTGTCTTGTGTGATTTTTTGTCTTTTCTTAGCTTGCATTGTTTTAGACTTAGTTTTACTTTCACTAATTTCTAGTTTAATTTCATCGCATGCATGTCATTTATTTCCTTTTATTTCTTGCTCTTTGATTAATAAACTCTTAAAAGGAACCCAAAGCCTCTTGAACTTGTCATAAGACAAGTCAAGAGCACTCTCTATCGAAGAGCATTAATGCATTGCACCTGCACCCTAGATTAGATAAGACTCTTGAATCTCACCATAAGGTGGGTCAAGATCACTCTTTTTAGGAGATCTTTGTGTGTTCATGAAATTTGCATCTCACCATTCCCATAAAATTGGAATTTACATATTTTTACGGTGTGTATGATCTATCCGACTAAAATAGCGAGAAACACTATGGCCATTTATTTCACAAATATAATTCCAACTATCATCATAATGAGATTTACCACCCTTCATTTAGTGCAATATTCTAAGTGGCCAATCTCTTAGTGGGTATGCTGGGTAGCTCTTCTTGTTTCTTAGTAGCTGGAAAGTTATCAAATGCCTGACTACAAACCAGATTGTCCAACATGTACTTGAATAGAGCCACTTAGAGTAAAACCAAAATCGACCTAAATATCTTACCCTTGAGATCATCCGACATGATTATTAGCATGGAATGGTTAGAAAAGAATAAACTAGTGCTGAACTGTTATGAAAATACCTTTACCTACATTGATGAAGACCAAGTCCTTCAAACGGTAAGAGGGTTGCCCAAACCTGTCTCGGTAAGACAAATTTCAGCCATGCAACTAAATAAATGCCTGAGGAAGGGTTGTAAAATCTTTTCTGTTAGGGTTGCTGACTTGCTCCTAAACGAAAACTAGACCTCTCTAAAACAACACCCGGTCCTAGAAAAGTTTCCTAATGTATTTCCTAAAGAGATACTGCCTACCCCCTCAAAGAGAGATTGATTTCTCCATTGAGTTACTATCTAGATCTGCACCTATGTCAAAGGTTCCTTATCAGAAGAGCATTCCGGAACTGACTGAACTAAAAATTCAGTTGCAGGAACTTTTGGAGAAAGGGTATATCAGACCTAGTGTGTCCCCCTGGGGTGCACCAGTCTTGTTTGTTAAAAAGAAGGACGGGACCTTAAGACTCTGTATTGATTACCGACATCTAAACAAAGTAGCCATAAAGAATATGTATCCCCTACCCAGAATCAATGACTTGTTCGATCAATTAGGAGGGGCAAGAGTTTTTTCCAAGCTGGACTTATTATCTGGATACCACCAGATCTGAATAAAAAGTGAGGACATAAGCAAAACCACCTTCAGAACCCGCTATGAACACTACAAATTTGTAGTAATTTCTTTTGGCTTAACTAATTCCCTTGCCCCTTTCATGTGCCTAATGAATGGCGTATTTAAAAAATATCTCGATCAGTTTGTATTGATCTTCATTGATGACATCTTGATTTATTCGAAAACTGAAGAAGAGCATCAACGTCATTTACGGACAGTGTTGGAAACCCTAAGGGAGCACCGACTATATGCCAAATTGGAAAAGTGTGAGTTTTTTAAGACTAAAATTCAGTACTTGGGACATGCCATATTCGAGGAGGGAATTGCCATGGATCCTAAGAAAATTCAAGCCATATACGATTGGAAATTTCCCAAGGACATCGCTAATGTTCAATCATTTATGGGACTCACCGGCTATTATAGGATATTTAACGAGGGATTT
The DNA here is from genome assembly GCA_001517045.1 of Pseudotsuga menziesii. Taxonomy (NCBI): domain Eukaryota; kingdom Viridiplantae; phylum Streptophyta; class Pinopsida; order Pinales; family Pinaceae; genus Pseudotsuga; species Pseudotsuga menziesii. The sequence continues at coordinate 115,072 of LPNX010436947.1, read as the reverse complement.
TCCAAAATTGATTACCCCATTACCTACTTACATAAGAAGGGGGTAAAGTTTGTGTTGACATCCAGATGTGAAGAAATCTTTGACCAAATTAAATATTTGCTAACCAGGGCCCCAATACTAAAGGTAGTCGATCCCCTTAAAAAATACATGGTTTGTACTGATGCCAATTTAGAAGGAGTAGGAGGGGTGTTATCCCAAGATGGACATGTGGTTTTTTATGAGTCATGCAAGTTGAAATAACATGAACATAATTACGTGGTCCATGACTTAGAGCTGGTGTTTGTGGTGCAAGACCTGAAAATGTGGTGGCACTACTTGTTGGGAAACAAATTTCTGTTTCTAACCGATAACATGTTTGAGAAAAACTTATTTACACAGTTCGGACTAAACGCTCGACAAGCAAGGTGGTTAGCCTTCCTCAGCGAGTTCGACTTCGAGGTAAGGCACATAAAAGGTAAGGAAAATAAGGTTGTGGATGTTTTGAGTCAAAAAGACTGATGGCATTAGTGAGATAACCTCAATTCAACCCAAGAGTGACCTCTTAGACAGGGTCAAGGTGGCAAGCACTCAGGGCACTAACTATAATGAGCTACTCAGCAAAATACAAAATCCTGAGATAAAACTGGACAAAGCAACTTTTAAGGTTGACCAGAAAGGCTTTATTTGGTTTAAGGATAGGTTGTACGTACCTAATGTGTTAGAAATCAAGTTGTTTATTATGAATCAGATGCGCAAACCTCCTTTTGTAGGCCATCCAGGGTACCAAAAGATGGTAACTACTCTGAGGAAGCAATTCTTTTGGCCTGGTTTAAAAATAGATGTAATTGAATATCTATCCAAATGCATAGAATGCTAGCAAGTTAAGACAAAATATGGGCATCCAGTCAGTTTGTTGCAGCCTCTACCAATACCCCAATGGAAATGGGAGATCATATCTCTAGATTTCATCACTGGTCTACCAAAAACGTAGAAACAACATGACTCTATCATGGTGGTGGTGGACAAATGAAGCAAATCTGTTCATTTTATTTTAGTAAAATCTACACATAAGGCGGCTGATATTGCAGAAATATTCCTAAAGGAGATATTTCGACCGCACAATGTACCAAAAATGGTAATATAAGACAGGGATGTGAAATTTACATCAAACTTCTGGAAATCTCTATTTCCAGGTTTAGAAACCAATATTAACTTTAGCACCAGCTATCATTCGAAAATGGATGGGAAAATAGAATGTACCAACTAGACCATAAAAAACATGTTAAGGATGTATGTCATGAATAGACCCACTCAGTGGGAGAAATACCTACACCTGGTAGTGTTCACTTATAATAACGATTATGAAGCCTTAGCAAAAATGATGTAACATCCCTCGCCACCACGACCTAGAGCTCACTGTGTAAGTAAATATCACTGTAAGTATCGACTATAAACCTCCACCAAGTTATGGTTATAAATGACAAGGTTAACGACTGAAAGCTTCGAACGACTGAAACGATTTTTGGCGACGAACCCACTAGGGGGAAAGGGCTTTCCGGAAAAGGGAAACTGAGAAACTCAATGAATAAATTGCTGTGTGCTTGTAAATACTAAGAGAAAAAGGAGTAGTGTTTAGCCACTAGCATGGCAGTCTTTGGTATATAAAGTGAAGTCGATTAAGAAAGACTATGCTTTAATTTTTAAAACAAGGGAACCATGCAACGGCTGAAGTGTGAAGAGCTAACTCTTATATTAATTTACACAATGCCTCATGTATAGTTTAAAAGCTCTTTTTATGACACTATGTATGCTGAAATAATTCAAGGCTCAAATCTCAATTACTCTTTAAACAGATATATATATATTTTTATATATTAAAAAGATAGCACAATTGTGAGAAAAAACATATTTATACAGAACC
>LPNX010436947.1:87604-109675 GCA_001517045.1 Pseudotsuga menziesii | reverse complement strand
TCGTTTGACAATGCACAAGGTTTTGGAATACTGTATATGAAATTTTCTTGTAAAGCTTGCTGCTAAGTAGTAATGAGAAAAAGAAAAAAAAAACAAGAAAACTCTTTACCAGGTGCACATATTGGCACCCAGGTATAAGAGGGACATTACAAATGAGGCCACTTGAAATACTATATGGAAAGAAATACAATACCCCTGTCAGTTGGGATAATCCTATGGATCGTGTGCTAATTGGACCTAAGTTGTTATAGGAGATGGAGAAAACAGTACGTGAAGTATAGAAGAACCTAAAAGCTGCTCAAGAACAGCAAAAGTGTTACGCTGATTTAAAAAGAAAACATAAGGAGTTTTGTGTTGGAGACCATGTGTACCTAGAGGTCAAACCTAAGAAGAGATCCCTCAAACTCGGGAGCTACAAGAAATTGTCCCTGAAAGAATCGGGCCTGTAGCTTACAGGCTAGACCTACCTATTCATTTAAAGATTCACAATGTTTTCCATGTTTCATTGTTAAAAATATATATATATGACTCAGCTCACATTATTGAGTGGAATGTGGTACAGGTGGAACCTACACGCATTCTAGACAGGAAAGAGACTGTACTTCGGAACCGAGTCATCGCTCGGGTAAAAGTGCAATGGAAGCACTTTAGCCTCGAGGAGGAAACTTGGGAACTAGAGGATGTAATGTGAATAAAGTACCCTAGCTTGTTTATCGAGCCAATGGATGAAGATGAACACTGAGGACAGTGTTTAAAATAAGGGGGTGTGGATGTAATACCCCCAGACAATTTATTATTTTGATTATTATTATTTTAATTACTGTTTAAGCATGATGAATTATGGCTATTAAAGACTCAGCCAAAGAGTCCGGGGAGGACTGATGTAATAATCACCTTGAGGGTTAATGACAATGATTAATAAAAATATTATTCATGCAGCGAATATAGTCGAAGCAACTAGGTTAAAAGAGGAAAACTGCAGGAGACAGCGAGACAGGGACCAACTAACTTCAGGGACTGATATAATGAAGTGTCAGATGTGTAGAAAAATTAGCACAGACACATCCCTGGAAAAGGGGATGCCATTAAGCCCTGGGAATTCCGGTAAGGAAGGGGAGAGGGCTAATGGGCAAAGACCTAGGCAAGAAAAAGGATCTAAGAAAAAAAAGACACAAATGAATAGGGCATACGATGTAGGCAGGACGCTACTGAGTATGCTGGGAAAGAGGACTCTGTCGAGAGAGTACTTACTGTTGGGCATGATTTCCTGCGGATGATCGAAATTTGAGTCCTGGAGTTAGGGGTCCCTACTGTCTTCTGGGAGTTTTGTCTCGGGGGTGACTAGAAGGAAAAGGATTCGATTCTAGTCTATGGTTGGGTGGAACGTGGTTGTTTCCACTATAGTCAGTGTAGCAGATCCACAGGTTTGGAGTATGAGTGAAAGATTTACTTCTGTATGATGAATGTGTAAATTTTTTTATTTATGTCCTGTTGAGTAGAAGAAAATTATTCTGGTTATGCTACAATAGAATCATCTGATAAAAGGGACTTTAAAACAAACAAAAAGTGCTCTCACAAATGAATATATTATGCTTTTTACGTATGTGCTTACGACTAATATAATCCAATCCTAATTACCTGGCTGGACTATGAGGAGGGTCGATAATATAACCTAAGATTTTGATTAATACCTAGGTTCTGGTAGATCTATAATTTCAGTTTGTAAATTCTAGTACTAGAATAGAATCCAGATTTAATGTACATTCGATACTTAGGTTTTTTTTGTGGAGTTTTTTGGATAACAGCACATGGTTCAGCCTACAAAAGGCCTGTAATAGTCTTAACCCTTGACGTTCACCAGTCAGAATTATTCAGTCTAGCCAAGCCCCTTTTGAAAATCATCGACGGTGCCTTTAGGAAAAGCGAGAAGGATTGGTTCTTCTAAGGCTGTTGTGCTTGTAAAGCTTGGATTACATCCATTTGTCTTCCTTGTGGGTTGACCAAACGGTCTGTTTATAACCACATATCTATTATCCCTAGGTTACTGGGAGGCATGGTTGATTTTGTAATACCGGTGGAGTTTTACCATAGGGCAGGTACGACCGAGGCCCAGGGGTGAGAACCTTGGATTGCCTCTTTCCTTTCTTCGATCAATTTTGGGTTTAGTTTTGTTGGAAGGTGGATTAGCAAGTCAGTGGGATGCTAGAACCAACCAAGCCACTTAAACCAGTCCCAACCTCTCTTCGACCACGCCCGTAACCCAACTCAAAACCCTAGACCCCTGCGTTTATAATGAATGACAACCACAGAAGGTTTCATACAGGTGAAGGAACACTCTTGGGTTATTTCAAGGAGGAACTGATGAACACTAAGGTACGTTCCCTCACTTTGCTCACCTTTCCAGAAATCATTTGAGCGTAGAATTTGTATTTTTCTGTCAAAACCCCTACACCTCTAATAAACTAGGGTTTGACATCAACCCCATGTCATTTTGAGTGATAGATCCATGGGACAACGTGACCATAATAAGGTCAGGGTGGCATGCTTCTGGAAGGAACCCTATTCTAGTTTTGTTACCAGACTTAACTAGAAGTCGTGTTATAATACCGACAGTGAAAACTTAAAATCAACCCACAATAGAATTTTTAGAATAACACTAGCATTATAAAAATGTTCATTAAACATTCAATAGAGAGAGTGCAATTTTTGGGTCACCATTGACAACACATAAAACCATTAAAGAAGATAGGAAATTTAATCAGAAATAGTCCCTTTTTACACAGCATTTGTTTTTCAAATGGTTCCACAATAATAGCCGAGCCACTATCCTTGGCTTAAGACCGTTAAACTCAAAAAGAGGCGCATTACAAAAATTAAATAGGGATAATACCCCTTCATAAGTTACATGTCTTACAACAAAGAAGAAAACTAAATACCATCGAATCTAGCACGACGTGGCTTTGGTGCCGTGCACTTTTGAAAGACCTTCCACTGCACTACCACAAATCTTTGGGGAAAACCACAAATTCCTTTACAAAGTAGACCACAAAAATGCCTTCGTCCAGTGAAACAAAGTCAACAGAATTCACCACAAGGAGTGATAACACCACTTACCAGTGATGAAACCCCACTCGTTTTATCCCAAATCCTGCTCTGGGTACCTGCAAGACGAAGACATCGGTTAAGTCCTGTGGATAAAGAAAAGATGACCATAAGAACAGATATTTGGATAGCTGTATTGAGACATTCAAGTTACGTGAGCTGATAGGGCTCAGGCTATGAGTGCCCGCTCCGTTACCTCTTCTGAAACCCTAAAGGTGTTTGCAGCACCAACTCCAAGTCTCGAGCAAAACAATGATCTAGTAGAGCCTTTGAGAAGGCCTTTCTTCTCCCCAAAGGTCGCAAAGTAGAGCTTCTTTAAGAATCACACTAATGTCAAACATACCTTTGCAGTTTCCAAGATGGACAACTCACCACAGCTCATGTGAGCATTGGGATCGTCATCCATGAAATCATTATGACTTGACAGTTGTGAAGTCAATCCTAGCCATGCTAGACACCCCATTGTGGGCCTCTCCTCCCTTACTTGGAGGACTCTAAATCCATCCCTGTGGCCCATGGAAGCAAGGTCGCAAACCGCGTGGAACACCCTTGGAATCTTGTGACTACCATCATTCACTTATGCTATTTCCAAAACATTGGTTAAGGCCGAATGTGAAGTTTTTCCTTCGAAGGGATATTTCTGCTCTTGACCTTGGATAACCCTTGATACCATAAGAAAGATGCATGTGTTTTCCCTTTGAAGCAATCTTAGAGCTTGGACCTTGTTTGATCCTTGTTTTTTTTGCCTTATGAACCCTTGTTGTGCATTATGAGCCACGTAGGTTCTTGGGCTTTGTTCGGAAGGCTTAACCCTTAAAGGATTTTCTTTTCCACTGACATTAGATGGCTTCAGTCTTCTGACAAGAGCAGGATCAACCTTACCTAGGATTTCCTTGTGCTAGTCTTCTCAAAGCACCTGTCACAAGAAAAGAGTGGTCAGCCGAAGCTCTATAAGTGATATTATCAACCTTGTGGACCAATCTTTTATCAATGGATCCCACATTTTAAAACCTTTTTCAAATCTACAACATCTAGACACTAAAATATGAACTCCACTCGCTTTTCAATCAGATAATAGTTTCAATAAAAGTAAAGACAAGGCTAAATTACCTTTTGATGCCAAGACTTTTTACCTCTAAAGTATTTAGGGAATTAAAATGATTTTTATGCCTTGTACATATGAACAAAAAAAATAAAAATTTGAGGTAGTTTACAAATGACCCTAGTGTAATAATCATCTAACATATAGTCTTTGATTAGTAAAACAAGGAATCAAACAAGGATAAATACACTTATGCAATGATTTTATAATTCTTTCACTTAAAACCCAAATGATTTGTGTAGGTTAACAATTGACACATTCAACTATAGCTTGATACCCATAATTGCAAATTATTTGATGGACACGTGGTTGATGATTGAAACTTAGGGCTTTCGTCGACCTTGAGACACCATATAACTCACTTCAAACCCTAAAAAAGCACTTTTTTTTAGTCTCGGGTGTGGAGTGGTCGAGTTGTGAGCTCGTGGCCGCCATGCTTGATGTCGAACCTCCATTAAAATGCACACAAGCCTTTGTGAGCCTTAACAAGTTAGTGTAGAAGGGTGAGTTTGAAGTTGACTCTCATCGTGAGGTGTTTTTTTCCTGTGTAAATAGTATTGGGGTTTCGGCTGTCTTGGCTGTTGTCTTTCTAAGTGATTTTTGGTTCTGTGTGAGTGCTAAAGACTGTAACCAATGTGAACGGAGTCGTGACTGAAGAGTGCTAGGTTCTTGTTTACTGCTGGTTTTCGTATCGTGGGTTTGAATCTTCCTCCTCGTGGCTGAGGCTTTTCATTTGAACACTATGTTCTGCACTTTCCCTTTTTGCAATGCTCCACTTTAACTTGTGTACAAACAAAAGAGGCTCAGGTGGCTTTCCACAACTTTATAGTTGCACGACTCCATAAGGTAAGAATGTAAATGTTTTCCTTTCAGTTTCTTTGGCACAGTTTTTTATTATTATTTTGTGAAATATATTTAACTAACAGAACTAGGTTTTTCCCTGTACAAACTCTCCAGATCCCAACTTGAAGCTTAAGAACTCTACCCACATGCTTCCATGAGGGTGTCCACCCTGGTAATCCTCGGTTTCACCTAGGGTTTCTCCTGCATAAATTGTATGGTGTAAAAATGATGGCACCATCGTCTGTTGCAGTTGTTGGTTCGGCCGTGGTTATTAGTTTCTATATTTGTTCTTTTAATTTCTAGTTTTAAAATCCCTAGTGGTTGTTTGTAATGAGTGGGTATGGGCTTTCACAGTCGTGACTTACATATTTTAGTTTTGAGCCTTATCGGCCTTAGTTAAATATATGGTGATATTTTTTTAAAGATAGCTTTAAGCCGTGACTTTATTGTCAAGCTATTGGTTCGTTTCAAGAGGATTTGATTAGGGTTTTAAAGGAAACTTTGATGGTTTTTATTATAGCACTTCTTGCTTTGGTAAAATGATTTCATAGATGAACACATGGTTGTTTCAATTTTGTAATCCCTGTTTAAGTATTGATACTTTTATGCAAGCTTTTAATCTTGACTAATAATGTAAATGCTCTGTGTCGAGACTGAGTTTGGTCAGTTTAGTTTTTAAAATTTAAAAGGATTTTCACAGCTTAAGGATGAATTAGGAGTACCTTTGCTTGGTTTAAAATTATGTATAATTTGTTTATTTTGTTATTTTTATTGTTATTTACTTTTTTGATGGTTAGGGTTAAATAGACGAGTAAGAAATTTTTGTTTCTTATTTAAAGGAACATGATTGGAAGACCTTTCATGAAGGGAATATTTTAATAGCATTAAAATTAAGAATACTGCTATGAACTCTCAAAATAGGACTCAAAATGTTATTATTGAATAAATGTATTTATGTTCTGTAATTTCTGGAATATGGAGCTAGGTCTTGATATTATAAATTTTGATTTTATTCTGTTGTGAAGGAGAGACCTTTTGTAAACCCTAGTTTACATTTTAACATAAGTGAGCTAAATTGGTACATATTTAACCTAGTTTTACTGTTTTGATAAGTTTAACTTAGTCTAGATAATTTACTATTCCTACAAAATCTAATAGGATTACATAGTAGGTTTATAATATGTATCTTAACTCGTTTTACTCTGTAAAATATTACAAAAACTAGTGTGTAATACTTAAACTTGTTCTTCCATATTTATTTAGTTTATTTAAATACTTTAAGTGGATAACACAAATACACCTAAAGTTCTATAAATAATTTTACACAAAATCTTGTAGATAGTATTGGTGTGCATCTGCATTCATATTTGATTGAATCTACTTATTTGAAATAAATAAACCTACTGCACTAGATTACTTCCTCGCAAAAGGTGTGGACAAATACAATTTAGGTAATTTTTCCTATCTATCAATTTACTCAGAAATTTCTTTACTGATTTACCCTAATTTAGTTAATTACTAATTTTCAACGCATATAATTCTCTTATTTATCCCTTAACAAAAATAAAACACAATATACTATATTAATGAAAAACTCTTAAACTTTACACATGCAATGAATAAATAAAATAACTGAACTAAGCAAAACATAGAAGTATATATGAGGTGACAACAACTTAAGGAGGTCGTTCCTCCCAGCCAACTCCTGGAGAAGAGATCGATTGCAATTATCAGGACCCCCAAGCTTGTCTCGTGGTCCTCCTGGTAGAGTAATTGGTGAGAGATGTAGTCTTGAGATATACCCTCAAGCTTACTTCAACTAATCCCCTCCATCGAATTCACATGTGCACTTCATTCACTTAGAATGATCACAAATACAGAATGAGCAGCCTCAGCTCTCTTCAATGGGAAGTTTTATTAGCATGCCTAAGTCTTTTGGGTCAGTTTTTACTGAATGAGCCACCTGCTCCTATTCCACTTTCTTGGGGAATCATGACCACAAAAATAGGGAAGTTTCCACCCGCAACATCTGGAAGTGGTGTAAGGGTGTTGCTACATGTCAATATGCTCTCAACCTAGTCCTCTCCACCAAGTGACCAGTAAAACACTCATTTAAAAACTCCCCTAAGCTGTTGTCTCATCTTTCATTTATTTATTAATAAAATATTCTGAAATACATTAAATTATCCTTGACTCCACTTGGTCCTTAATTACAAACTATAGCATAAAATATAATATAATGTTCAACAAAAACATAAAATTGTTTTGCAAACTGGGGTATGTGAAGAATTCCCTTAGAGTACCAACTCTGACATTGGAGGTAGAGGCAAGGGCTAGAGCCTAGAGGAGGTGGTAGAACGTGTTACTAATGAATAAAATCTTAATATAGTCAAGGATTTTGATAGATATGTAATTATTGGTTATACATTGTGAATTTTTTTGGACAACATAGGTCATTTAGCATCTTTATTGATACACAATTTCGGCATGAATGGATTCCACTTGATGATATTTTAGTTGTATGCACTATTTCTATATACCCATGAGAGACTTTTCATGTTTGTGTATAGTGGTTTTTATGGTTAGAAGCTTTCTATTCCATTCTATCATGTATGATTTTATGAGATTGGCGTGCAATCAAACACATCAACCTCCCTATGTATCTTGATGTTGGTAAAGCCTATTGTTGAACTATGTTGTCTTGACCATAACCAAAATGTACCTTTCACGCAAGGGAAAATATTTGTTAAGCATGGGAAGCTTCTATACCTTATTTTAAGACTTGGATTAGGAAGTTTCACCAAAACTATAAGGTTTTGGTTAATGTTCTTGGACGACCAACTTCGATATTTCGGGTAGAGACAAGAGATTTAACACGTTTATTTAGGGATTTTTGGGAACATATCAATTGTACTTGATTTTTTTTTAGTTGTATGCAAACTTGCAATGTATTTGTGAATTTTGGTTTGGATTCATTAGGATGATTGTGAATATATATATGCAAATAGTGAAATTGATTTGGTTTTTATGAGTAAATTGGGGTTTTTGTTTCCATTGGGAATGAAAATATATTTTAAGGCATAGAAATTAAAAAAGTTATGGTTTCAATTCATATTAGGACATACAAACTATTGAAAATAGGGAAACTAGCATGAGAGGATTTTGTGTAAATACTTCAAAATTAAGAGATTTATCCCCAAGGTGGAATTTGTTTTGCTTTATCTCCCAAATCGCATTCACCCTTGCATGTTTTGGTTGGACGAAAGACATTGCATTTTGTTTTTGTGGAAAAAATGACGCGCACATCTTTTTTAAAGAATAAATCATATTGTACAAAACGTGTGCATGTTTTTGGATACTATAACGCTTGTGCCTTTTAAATAAACATAACCCAGACATGTTTTCCTTAACTATCCTAACTCGAAAGCATGTTGGAATGCTTCGGTCTAGGCTTGGCAAGGTCAATGTTGTTTGCGATGGTTTATGTTTTATGGATCTTGAATCATTGGCTTCGATCTACCATTTCATCTAAAACGCCCATGAAATTTGTGCACTCAAGCTTCTTTGCTCTCACATATGTCATTTAATTCTGATTGTTGTTCTTCATTTCTTTTCCTAATTTTTTATTTTTAATATAATATTTTAGACACTTCACTCTTTGATTAAAGAGTTTGGATATATCTTAATATATAAAAGATGTAATTTTGCTAAGGATTGAAGAGTATATTTCAATGATGTGAAAAGTAAAAAATATAAAATATTTAGCTTTCTTCAATATAAAATAATATTGTTTCAGCTAGTCAAATGCTAAAATATAATTTAATAATAGGACTTTGTATCCATAATGTTAAGGAGATACAATTAAATATTAAAATGATTTAAACAAATGTGCTTAATAACATAATATTGTTGACTAAATTAAATATTAAATCACAACCTAATAATACAATAATATGAGTATTTATCCATAATGTTAAGTAAGCACACTTAAATACTACAATCATTTAAACAAATGTGCTGACACTAAAGCAAGTTTAAAAACTTATATTCTATTAATAATATTAGTCTAAACTTTATTAGAATTTGGAGATAATTTTATTTGTCCAAATTAAGCTAAACTTTTTTGGAGAAATTTTCTTAGCAATGGGTTAATAAGCTATTTAATTAAAATTCTGATATACTAATATATACAATCATTTTTTCTTAACATTTATATTTAATGCATTTGAAATTAGATACTTATGTATCTCATCTTCTTTATTAATTTATCTAAAATGTTACAACTTATTCAGAAGACTAATAAACTGATTTTAATAAAATTTAAAGAAATAATTTATAAAATTCATGTAAATTATATAAGCTAATAATTCTATTTTAATAAATTTAAAAATATAATTTATAAAATAAAATAAATATATAAATTAAAAAATAATTTTCAAAATTAAGTTGAATCGTAAAGAGATAAATAGAAATCTAATTTGTGAATTAGAAGAATAAACTTGACCTATCCCGAATGAGTATACTTTGCAAAGACTTGTGTTTAATAGTTACACATCGAATTTGTCCCTATGGAGCCATTCTTCGGCACCAGCTAGATAACACCACTAGTGTAAGGGGTAGTAGTTAATGCAATGTAGTCTAATCTTTATGGATTTGGATATGGCCAAATTAGTAATTAAAAAATAGTAGCCATTCTTGGGCACAAGCTAGACAACACTCATGTAAGTGGCAAGAGTTAATGCACATGTAAAGTGATCTATGGATTATAATATGGCCAAATTAATAGATAGAAAATAGTATTAGAGTGCCTTTCACTAGTTGGTGGGCAAAGATATGCCAGAAAGGTTGAAATTTGTCAACAAAATATCTAGGCATTCGAGTTGAAAATTGCAATTCTGATGTTTTAAAAAGTCTTAAGATGCTTATAAGTATTGGTATAGAAAATCAAAGAATTATAAGGGATAATAACTATTGCATTTATTCACCAATTATTAAAAATGCACACATAAAAACAAATTATCTTTTACACAAACATAAAACAACATTATAAAATAAGTTATGAGAAAAAACTAAGTTTAATACATTCAATCATATAAAATGAAATCTAAAACTTTAGTTTATATAAATAATCATTAAAAAACTAGATACTAAAGAAATAAAGTTAAAAAAACATATCATATGTAATTTCACTTTGAATTTAATTGGTTACTTTTATTCAATACAATTAATTAATCAAACTATTACAATGGTAAAAGGTAATATTAATATTCAAAATAAAATATTGGTCTACAAAATAAGAGTAATATTCTCTCTACCAATTTCATTCTAATGATAGGAATTCCAAAACTTAAATCTATATAAATAACACTTAAAAAAAACTAAATTAAATATACCAAAACTTAGGTCTATATAAATGTTAAAAAAACTTAATATAAGATTTTACTGCATCTCATGTAAGTGGTTTACCTTTTCTTTGGCTATAACTCATCTCTCCATAAGTCTTTATTCCCATTGTAAACATTATTTTCAAAATCCTTATCAACCAAGGTGGGACCAACATTATCATTTGAATTGTTTTCCAAATCAAAATCACAATTGATATTGAAAGGAAAAGTTATTTTCTCCTTTTTCTTTAATGGAACATTGGTTTTCTAGTATGATATTTTAGAACAAGTTTTAGAGTTTCCTCATCTCATAAATCCTTTTCAAAAGACTTATCAACCAATATGGGACCAACATTGGGTCTAGTGATATCTTTAACAATATAGTCTGAATTATTTTCCAAATAGAGATCGGAATTGAGAGCAAAAGGAAGAGTTGTTTTCACCTTTTTCTTTAATGGAACATAGGTTTTTTTGTATCATAATTTAAGTTCAAGATTTTGTTAGTCATTCACATAAAAATTAAAAGGATTTCTTTTATTTTCCTTTGAAAGCAAATTCAAGCCTAATAGATGAACCATTGGTTCCTTTTCCACCATGTTAAGATCTGTTTGAGACTCTACTTGCATGTTCACATTCATACATTTGAACTTGTTTTCATTTTCCACCATACAAAATTATGCTTCAATAAACTCTCTTTGTATCTTTGGATCAAACCAAGATTTCTCCATAATTTCAGAATGGGAATTTACATGAGTGGTCCTAATGGTTAAGAACATGTGTTTCCTCTTAACAGGCGATAGGCTCAAATGCAGAGGGGTAGTGTATGTACACCTCTTTAGAATTTAGCAGTTAAATATATACAGATAGGGGATCATTTGTCCCACAAGCAAGGGGGTCTCATAGGCCAAATTGGTGTTTGGTATGGGGGTGACCTTAAAAAAATACACTATTACTCAAAGATAAATAGCTTAATGATGTTGCTACTCTTAGTTAAACCTCGTCTTTGCTGCATATGTAGAAGCCCCTTGAAATCTTCATAAATTGCTTAGTCTATCATCTTCAAACATGATACCATCTCCTATACACATGAAATAATTCTTGTATTCAAGGACGTTTTTTTAAGAGTAGAAACATTACCTCCTTTTTTCAACTCATCGAGTATGAAATTGAATGCAAGAGTTTGTTCATGTGTATAGGTGAGGGTATCATGTTTAAAGATGATAGACCAAGCAAGATACCAAGACTTCAAGGGGATTCCTATATATGCAACAAAGAACCAAGTCTAGTAGCAACAACAACATCATTGAGCTATTTATCCTTGAGTAATACAAATTCCCATTTTAAAATTAATGAGGAATCTCCCTTTGATTCAAAGACACTTAGAGGTTGAAGCACAATTTCATATGTTGGAAAATGAAAATAAGTTCAACGGTATGAATGTGAATGTGAAATGCAAGTAGAGTCTCAAACAGATCTTAACATGGTGGAAACTGAACCAATGGTTCATCTATTATCCTTCAATTTTCTTTTAGAGAAAAAAAAAGAAGCCTTTTGATTTTGATGTGGATGTTGATATGAATTTATCATACTAACAAAATCGATTTGGAAAACAATTAAGATGATATTATGAAGGAAAGCACTAGACATTTATACACGCAATTCACTGGAAACCGCTTCGATATCTCTTGTTTCAAATTTCTTGGCAAATCATTCCACCACTCGCGGGAGTCATCTGGCTGCACTGCAAATTTTGTGTTTCCCTCTTCCTTTCCATTGCAATTTTCATTCACTGCACTCAACATAATAAACTCAATATTGATGGAGACCATGAATGGATGGCTCAATGATGCATATCTCAATGTCTCCTGCATCCTCTTCCAAATTAGGTTCCTACAACTTCAAAAATTGTAAATATTATACCATTTAAAAATTAATGAACTAACATGTATTGACAAAATGATACGTATTAACAAAATAACACATGTTGAAATATTACCTTGATGTTGGTTGTTTTTTTCTTGGATATGACAACACCTAGTACACTACCACCCCCCTTACAGGCATCAAGCTCCTCCAAGATTAAAAATTGCATATATTAAGAATATTTTAATATGTGTACAATATGGAAAAAATAAATTGAACAACAATAGAGTTTTCACAATGTCCTTACCTCACTAGTAGTCATCGTAGAGGTACCATGTGTTGGTACACAACCATAACAGGATTGACCACATGTCATTCACACATGTGTATCTATTTGGATTTCATTGGATGTTAGTCTATCCTCACCAATATATGGCCCTCTACCATTGAAAGTTGATGGTTTTACCCCACGAGAGGAACAGGGACCTAGTTGGTCAATAGATAAGGTGGTAAAGTAAATCATATTAGCTAGCATTAGAAATGTCTCCTATTTATGGCGAATCATATCGTCTGTAGGAGGGATTCCTGGCATTAGTAGTTGTAAATGGGGTGGAGCTATCTGTTGATTTCCATCTCTATGCCTAACATTGGGAAAATTTTGGGGCATCCCCATACCAGCTCATAGAACCCTAACATGTCAAAAGAGTTGACATGCTTTCTCATCACAAACTCTGCATTAAGTTTCTAGAGGAAGTACAGTGGTACTTCCTTGTTGTTATGTGAGGGAATATAAAAAAACATGTACCATCTGTCCATCCAATGGGCTCTGATTGGTTGACACATGCACCACTCAATGGAAATATGTGGTTTGCTAGTCTCTTGAATGTCATCTATCCCAACCACTCTAAATTGTGAATAAATATGCTCTTTCGTTATTTTGAGCTTCTTAATGTCATTGTACCTCAATTCATCAACGTATTCTTGCCATTTTCTCTCTCTGTGTGATGATATGCTATACAACGCATCCTTGGATTTGTTTATAGTATCCAAAATGTTCAGTAATAATGTCGACAAGGAGCAACAAGGTTCATCTCTACCCCTCCATGCAGAACCAATATCTCTCAAATGACCAATAACTCTCAAAATCTATGCATTATGCTCCATAGTAGCCACTACAATAATAAATACAAATAAAAATATCACTAGAAAAATACACACATGGTATAATGACATCTCTAAGCAATGAAAAATGTAAAACTAATGTACCACAAATAACAACATAAACTATTTATAAATAAAATTTTAAAAGTAATCTTGAGTTTTACACTAAAGAGTAAACATTTAACATTTTTTCATCTTAAATTTATGTCGTAAATTTGTATTAATTCCAATTTCCAAATGCATGCATTAAATGTCATATGTGAATTTGTTGATTGGGAAGCTCCTCTACGTTATTTTAAGGCTTGGATTATGAAATTTCATTGAAAATATGAGGTGTTGACTAATTCCATAGGAATACCAAATCCCAGATTGTAGGTAGATGCAAGACCTAGAGCCTAGAGGCTAGAGGAGGTGGTAGAAGGTGTTATTAATGAATAAAATCCCAATATAGGCAAGGAATTTGATAGATATGTAATTATTTGTTGTAGTGTGAATTTGTTTGGACTCCATAGGCCATTTAGCATCTTTTTTTATATGTAATATGGGCATGGATGGATTCCACTTGATGTTATTTTAGTTGTATGCACTATTTCTATATACCCATGAGAGACTTTTCATGTTTGTGTATAGTGTAATTTAGGGTTACAAGGTTTCAATTGGATTCTATCATGTATGATAGTATGCGATTAACATGCAATCAAACACATCAACCTCCCTATGTATCTTGATGTTGTTAAAGCCTATTGTTGAACTATTTTGTCTTGACCTTAACTAAAATCTACCCTTGAGTGAAGGGAAAATATTTTTTAAGCATGAGAAGCTTCTTTACCTTATTTCTAACACTTGGATTAGGAAGTTTCATCAAAACTATAAGGTTTTGATTAATGTTCTTGGATGACCAACTTCGATATTTCAGATAGAGACAAGAGATTTAGCGTGTTTATTATGTATTTTTTGGAACACATGAATTCTAATTGTATTTATTTTAGTTGTATGCAACCTTGCAATATACTTGAGAAACTTTTAATATTTGTGAATTTTGGTTTGGATTCACAAGAATGCTTGTGAATATATATATGGAAATAGTGAAATTGATATGGTGTTTATGAGTGAATTGGGGTTTTGGTTTCCATTGTGCGTGCAAATTTACTTTAGGGAATAGAAATTAAAAAAATTATGGTTTCAATTCATATTAGGGTATACAAAAAAATAGGGAGACTAGCATGTGAGGATTTGGTGTAAATACTTTAAAATGAAGAGATTGATCCCCAAGGTGGAATTTGTTTTCCTTTATTACGAAAATCGCATTCACTTTTGCGTGATTTGGTCGGCCTAAAGACGTTGCATTTTTTTGTTCTAGAGAAAAAGATGGGAACATCATATTTTAAGCATAAATCATATTTTACAAAATGCGTGCATGTTTTTGGAGACTATAACACTTGTGCATTTTAAATAAACATAATCTCCACACGTTTTCCTTAACTATCCTAACTTGAAAGCATGTTGGAAGGCTTAGGTATAGGCTTGGAAAGTTCAACATTGTTTGGGATGGTTTGTTTTTTATGGATCTTGAATCATTGGCTTCATTCTATGATTGCATTTAAAGGCCCCTCAGCTTTGTGCAGTTAAGCCTCTTTGCTCTCATATATATGCCATTTACTTCTTATGGTTGTTCTTCATTTTTTTCCCTAATGTTTTATTTTTAATATAGTATTTTAGACACTTCACTCTTTGATTAAAGAGTTTCGAGACATCTTAACATAAAAAAATTGTAATTTCGGTAAGGATTGAAGAGTATATTTTAGTGAAGGAAAACCATATGTTGAAGGTCAAAAATATAGAATGTTTAGCCTTCTTCAATATAAAATAACATTGTTTCAACTCCTCAAATGTTAAAATATAATTTAATAATAAAAATGTCTATCCATAATATTAAGTAAATAGAATTAAATATTACAATCATTTAAACAAATGTGCTCAATAACATATGAATGTTGACTAAATCAAATATTAAATCATAACCTAATAATACAATAATATTAGTAGTTATCCATAGTGTTAAGTAACCACAATTAAATACTAAAATCATTTAAACAAATGTGTTGACACAAACGCAAGTTTAAAAACTTAAATTCTATTAATTATAGAAGTCCAAACTTTATTATAATTGGGTGAGAATTTTATTTCTCCATTTTACCCTAAACTATTTTTGGAAATATTTCTTAACAATGTGTTAATAACTTGTTTAATTAAAATTCTCATATAGTAATAAATAAAATCATTTTTTCTTAACATTTTTATTTAATGCATGTGAAATCTCATACTTGTGTGTAAAACTAATTTCATCTTCTTCATTAGTTTATCTAAAATGTTAGAACATATTAAAAAAAAATTAATCAATTTATTTTCATAAAATTTAAAGAAATAATTTATAAAATTCGTGTAAATTATATAAGCTAATAAATCTATTTTAATAAATTTAAAAAAAATCAAGTCCAAAAATATATAAAGTAAAAAATAATTTTCAAACTTAAGTTGACTAAATAGAGATTTAATTTGTGAATTAGCAGAACAAACTTAACCTACCCTTTACATATTAAGTGAGCATAATTGGCAAACACTTGTGTTTAATCTTTAGAGATTGAAGTTGTCCCTATGCATCTTTTCTTGGGCAGAAGCTAGATAACACGACTAGAGTAAGTGGGAGTAGTTAATGTAGAACCGTGGATTCAATTTTGGAGAACAAACTTAACCTATCCTTACATATTGAGTGAGCATAATTGGCAAAGACTTGTTTCTAATCTTTAGAGATTGAAGTTGTCCCTATGGAGACATTCTTGGTCACATGCTACATAACACCAATAGAGTAAATGACAATAGTTAACGCAAATATGTGGATTTGAATATGGCCAAATCAATAAGTAGAAAATAGTATCCATTGTTGGGCACAAGCTAGATAACACTACTGTAAGTGGCAGTAGTTACTCATTTGTGGATCATAATATGGCCAAGTTAATAAGTAGAAAATAGTATTAGATGGCCTTTCAATATTCGGTGGGCACATATATGTCAGAAAAGTTGAAATTTGTCAACAAAATACCTAGGCATTTGAGTTGAAAATGGCATTTGAGGTTCCTTTAAAAAGTATTAAGATGCTTATAAGTTTTGGTATAACAAACGAAATAATTATAAGGGATAAGAACTATGAAATTAATTTGCCAAGTATTAAAAATACATACATAAAAACAAATTATCTTTTACACAAACATAAAACAACATTATAAAATATTATATAAGAAAAAACTAAGTTTAATACATTCAATCCTATAAAATGAAATCTAAAACTTTAGTTTATATAAATAATCATTAAAAAAACCTAGATATTAAAGAAATAAAGTTTAAAAACATACCATATCTAATTTTACTTTGAATTTAGAGTGGTTACTTTTATTCAATACTAGTAATAATCAAACTATTACAATGGTAAACACGTAATATTAATATTTGGAATAAAATAGTGGTCTACAAAATAAGAGTAATATTATCTCTACCACTTTCATTCAAATGACATGAATTCCAAAACTTAAATCTATAAAAATAACACTATAAAAAAACTAAACTCAATATACCAAAACTTAGGTTTATGTAAATGTCAATAAACTAAATATAGGATTTGATGCATGTAAGTGCTTTACCTTTTCATTGGCTATAACTAATCTCTACACAAGTCTTTATTCCCATTGTAAAAATTATTTTCAAAATACTTATCAACCAATGTGGGACCAACATTATCATCTGAATTGCTTTCCAAAGCCAGAAGAGGATTGATATCAAAAGGAAAAAAAAAAACTCTCTTTTTTCTTTAATGGAACGTTGGTTTTCTAGTATGATATTTTAGATCAAGATTCAGAGTTTCCTTATTTCATAAAGTGTTTTCAAAATACTTATCAACCAAGATGGGACCAACATTGTGTTTAGTGCTTTCCTTAACAATATAATATGAATTGTTTTCCAAATAGAGATCATGATTTCTCCAAATAGAGGAAAATGAAAAGTTGTTTTCTCCTTTTTCTTTAATGGAACATAGTTTTTTTCTTATGATAATTTCAGTTAAAGAGTTTTCTCGTCTAATAAATTTATATCGACATTCACATCAAAATCAAAAGGCTTCCTTTTCTTTTCCTTTGAAAACAAATTGAATCATAATAGACAAACCATTGGTTCATTTTCCTCCATGTTAAGATTTGTTTGAGACTCTACTTGCATGTTCACATTCATACAATTGAACTTGATTTCATTTTCAAACATATGAAATTGTGCTTCAATACACCCTTTAAGTATCTTTGGATCACATAGAACTTTCTTGGTTATTTAAAAATGGTAATTTACACGAGTGGTCCTAATGGTTAAGAGCATGTGTTTCCTCTTAAGAGGTTATCGGTTCAAATTCAGAGGGGTAGTGTATGTACGCCTCTATAGACTTTAGCAGTTAAATCACTGCGGAGGGGGAGTCATTTGTCCCACAAAAAAGGGGGTCTCATACGCCAAATTGGTGTTTGGTATGGGGGTGACCTTAAAAAATTACATTATTACTCAAATATAAATAGCTTAATGATGTTGTTGTTTCTCTTAGTCAAACATCCTCTTTTTTGCATATATAGGAATCTCCTTGAAATATTCATATCTTACTTTATCTATTATATTTAAACATGATACCATCACCTATACACATGAACGAATTGTTGCATTCAATTTCATACTCAATAAATTGAAAAAAGGAACATTTTTTAAGAGTATAAACATCACGTCCCTTTTTTCAACTCATCGTTATGAAATTGAATGCAAGAGTTCATTCATGTGTAAAAGTGATGGTATCATGTTTAAAGATGATAGACCAAGAAAGATACCAAGACTTCAACGAGATTCCTATATATGCAACAAAGACTATGTTCCAGTAGTAGCAGCAACATCATTGACCTATTTATCTTTGGGTAATACAATTTCCAATAA
Organism: Pseudotsuga menziesii; assembly: GCA_001517045.1. Taxonomy (NCBI): domain Eukaryota; kingdom Viridiplantae; phylum Streptophyta; class Pinopsida; order Pinales; family Pinaceae; genus Pseudotsuga; species Pseudotsuga menziesii. The sequence goes on along the minus strand of LPNX010436947.1, from coordinate 91,210 downwards.
GCTCCCTTTGATTCAAAGATAATTAGAGGTTGAAGCACAATATCATATGGTGGAAAATGAAAATAATTTCAATGGTATGAATGTGAACATGCAAGTATAGTCTCAAACAGATCTTAACATGGTGGAAAAGGAACCAACGATAGTCTTTTATGCTTCAATTTTCTTTCAGAGAAAAATAAAAAGAAGGCTTTTGATTTTGATGTGGATGCTTATATGAATTTATCAAACTAGAAAAATTAATTGTGATCTCGATTTGGAAAAAAATTCAGATGAGATTATGAAGGAAAGCACTTGACACAATGTTGGTAACAACTTGGTTGGTAAGTCTTTTGAAAAGACTCTATCTAGACAAGGAAACTCTGAAAATACTTCAGAATTAAGAGATTGATCACCAAGGTGGAATCTATTTTCCTTTATCACCCAAATCACGTTCACCCTTGCATGTTTTGGCTAGCCCAAAGATGTTGCATTTTGTTCTTGTGGAGAAAATGACGGGCACATCTCTTTTTAAGCATAAATCATATTGTACAAAAAGTGTGCATGATTTTGGAGACTACAACGTGTGTGCATTTTAAATAAACATAACGTGCACACGTTTTCCTTAAGTGTCCTAACTCGAAAGCATGTTGGAAGGATTCGGTCTAGGATTGGCAAGGTCAACATTGTTTTGGACGGTCTATGTTTTATGTATCTTTAATCATTAGCTTCAATCTAACATTGCTTCTAAAAGGCCCATCAACTTTGTGCACTCAAGCTTCTTTGCTCTCACATATGTCATTTAGATGGTTGTTCTTCATTTATTTTCCTAGTGTTTTATTTTTAATATAGTATTTTAGACACTTCACTCTTTGATTAAAGAGTTTCGAAATATCTTAACATCAAAAAGATGTAATTTTGCTAAGGATTGAAGACTATATTTCAATGATGTGAAAAGTCGAAAATATAGAATATTTAACCTTCTTCAATATAAAATAATATTGTTTCAACTAGTCAAATGTTAAAATATAATTTAATAATAAAAGTTTGTATCCATAATGTTAATTAAATACAATTAAATATTACAATCATTAAATAAGTGTACTAAATAACATATTATTGTTGACTAAATCAAATATTAAATCATAACCTAAAAATACAATAATATGAATACTTATCCATAATGAGTAAGTACAATTAAATACTACAATCATTTAAACAAATGTATGCTAAACTTTTTTGGAAATTTTTTCTTAACAATGTGGTAATAACTTCTTTAATTAAAATTCTGATATACTAATAAATACATTCATTTTTCCTTAACATTTTTATTTAATGCATTTGAAATTGGATACTTGTGTGTAAAAGGAATCTCATCTTCTTCATTAATTTATCTAAAATGTTAGAACTTATTTAGAAAATTAATAAATTTATTTTAATAAAATTTAAAGAAATAATTTATAAAATTCATGTAAATTATATAAGCTAATAATTTTATTTTAATAAATTTAAAAATATAATTTATAAAATAAAATAAAATAAATGAATATATAGATTAAAAACTAATTTTCAAAATTAAGTTGACTAGTAAAGAAATAAATAGAAATCTAATTTGTGAATTAGGAGAACAAACTTAACCTATCCTAAGTGAGCATAACTTGCAAACTTGCAAAGACTTGTGTTTAATTGTTACAGATAGAAGTTGTCCCTATGGAGCCATTTTTCGACACGAGCTAGATAACACCACTAGCGTAAGGGGCAGTCGTTAATGCAATCTAATGTTTGTGGATTAGAATATGGCCAAATTAATAACTAAAAAATAGTAGCCATTTTTGGGCACAAGCTACATAACACTCATGTAAGTGGCAAGAGTTAATGCACATGTAGTCTTATATGTGGATTATAATATGGCCAGTAGAAAATAGTATTGGAGGGCCTTTCACTAGTTGGTGGGTACAGATATGTTAGAAAGGTTGAAATTTGTCAACAAAATGGCATTCGTGATGTTTTAAAAAGTCCCAAAGATACTTATAAACATTGATATAGCAAATCAAAGAATTATATGAGATAAGAATTATTGAATTGATTGGCCAACTATTAAAAATACACACATAAAGAATTGTTTTCCAAATCACACATTATTATCTGAATTGTTTTCCAAATCAAGATCAGAATTGATATCAAAAAGAAAAGTTTTTTTCTCCTTTTTCTTTAATGGAACATTGGTTTTTTAGTATGATATTTCAGAACAAGATTCAGAGTTTCCTCTTCTGATAAATCCTTTTCAAAAGACTTATCAACCAAGATGGGACCAACATTTTGTCTAGTGCTTTCCATAACAATATAATCTGAATTGTTTTCCAAATAGAGATCAGAATTGAGAGCAAAAGGAAAAGTTGTTTTCTCCATTTTCTTTAATGGAACATCCTTTTTCTTGTATCATAATTTCAGTTCAAGAGTTTGTTCCTCTCATAAATTAAATCAACATTCACATCAAACTCAAATGGCTTCATTTTTTTTTCCTTTGAAAGCAAATTGAAGCCTAATAGACTAACCATTGGTTGCTTTTCCACCATGTTAAGATCTGTTTGAGACTCTACTTGCATGTTCACATTCGTAGATTTGAACTTGTTTTCATTTTCCACCATATGAAATTGGTCTTCAATACACCCTCTAAGTATCTTTCGATCAAACGTAGCTTTCTCCTTAATTTCAGAATGGGAATTTACGTGAGTGGTCGTAATGCTTAAGAGCATGTATTTCCTCTTAACAGATGATAGGTTCAAATCTAAAGGGGTGGTGTATGTACACCTCTGTGGACTTTAGCATTTAAATCATTATGGATAGGGGGTCATTTGTCCCATAAACAAGGGGGTCTCATACAAGCCAAATTGGTATTTGGCATGGGATGACCTTAAACAAATACACTATTACTCAAAGATAAATAGCTTAATGATGTTGTTGCTGCTCTTAGTCAAACATTATCTTTGTTGCATATATAGAATCCCCTTGCAATCTTCTTATCTTGCTTGGTCTATCATCTTCAAGCATGATACCATCACCTATACACACTAACGAATTTTTGCATTCAAGGACGTTTTTTTAGAGTGGAAACATTACCTCTCTTTTTCAACTCGTCGAGTATGAAATTGAATGCAAGAGTTAGTTCATGTGTACATGTGAGGGTATCATGTTTAAAAATGATAGACGAAGCAAGATAGCAAGACTTAAGGGATTCCTATATATATGCAACAAAGACCCTGGTCTAGTAGCAACAGCAACATCATTGAGCTATTTGTCTTTGGGTAATACAAATTCCCATTCTAAAATTAATGAGGAAGCTCCCTTTGATTCAAAGATACTTAGAGGTTGAAGCACAATATCATGTGGTGGAAAATAAAAATAAGTTCAACAGTATGAATGTGAAATGCAAAATGCAAGTAGAGTCTCAAACAGATCTTAACATGGTGGAAAAGGAACCAATGGTTCCTCTATTATGCTTCAAATTTGCTTTTTTCTCAACCAATGGTTCCTCTATTATGCTTCAATTCGCTTTTAGAGAAAAAGAAAAAGCAGCCTTTTTGATTTTGATGTGGATGTTGATATGAATTTATCAGACCAACAAACTCA
>LPNX010436947.1:49092-86335 GCA_001517045.1 Pseudotsuga menziesii | reverse complement strand
AATATTGACCTCATCATACTTCCTTATAACTTATTAAATGAAATTTTGAATTTGTGTATTCTCATCAGGTCTCGAAGAACTACCATGTTATATAGGGGAAATCCAACTTGCAAGGATGTTGAGAGTTGCCTAGTCTAGTAGAACTAACCATCTACCTACTTGACCTTAATGAAGAAGTGTCAATAAGTGTAGGGATCATGGTATATGATGCCCAAAGACAAATGTTAACAAATGTTATATTATTATATATTTTATACATGGGATGTATAAAGAATAAATATAGTAATAATATTAATGATGAAAGAAACAAAGAAAATCTTCATCCATTATTATTTATTATGTAAAGATAATAAATAGTCGAAAACCTACAAATGTCTAAATAGAAACTAGTTGAAAGTTCCTAAGTTAAATATTAAAAATTACCCAAGTAATTGAAACTCGTTAAATGAAGAAACCAAGGTTTCTTGATTTAGGTGTATGTTTGACTGAAAAGTCTGTCTATAAAGGTTGAAGCCAACGAAAGGCTTGGGGTTATGATCTATCATTTGAAAAAGTCATTTTCTGCCTGTTTTTCTCTCAAGTAAATTCTTGGAGAACATTTTCCTTAAAGTAAAAAGGAGAACTGATCTAGTCATGATATATGATATAGGAAACCCTACCTTAGAAGCTCTAAGCTACTTGCATGTTGGAGTCTAGCTCGAGGGGATCTAGATTTAAACCAGGAACGGTTCTGGATCATGGTTGGGTGGAATGTGGTAGTTCCCAAATGATTTGGTCATAAAAAACAAAGGTAACCAGTCCATTAAAAGTAAACCTACAACAACGATAACCATCATGGGTTTTCACCCATGGGTTTCCCACATTCCACATACATAATAATGAAATGAAACAGTAAGAAATGTAACCATTCAATATATCGTAGCAACCATAGGAAGTGCTAATGCCATACATGGCATGGACTCACCCATTTTCTTATAGGTATTAATAGCTAATATTAAAACATAAACAAATATAGAGAGAGCATCCACCGAGATGAATGCCTCATGCAACAGAAGTTTATAAACCCCTATCACAGCATAGGAAATTACACATAGTCCATTATTCTAACCATTTCCAAACAATGCAGGATATATATTATTTACATAGTCACCTTAAAGTCTAAAATCAAAGTTTAGAAAGTCTTTCCAAGGGCCATGGCACCATTGCAAGAAATGGTGTTGCCGAGGCTTAAAACCCCCAAATCAAACATATGATTTACATAAACAAAATTTAGAGCTTGGTGGAAGTCCCAAGTTCCCCTTTCGGTGCTCACAACACCATCAATTTACAAAACCTAAACCTTACATACACAAGCATGAAGGAAAATCGAGCTCCCACAGTAAAAGCTAAACAAAAACGATATAACCCAGTCCTACCCTAATGCTGAGAAGTGACAATATTTGCTTGTAAAGTAGGATTAGCGTGGCCATGTTTTAATCACCCTTGAGTTGACAGGGAAGCTATGAGCCATCCCATCCTCACTTACCCTGTCACGTGCAAATGCAACCAAACACAATGAGGATGAGAAGTATGACAAAGAAGGAGCCACGAAACAAACATAGAATGCATTGATGAAACCAAATGAAGCTTACCTTCATCACCTAGGGTGTTTCCTCCTTCGTAATGCAAAGCAAATATCACAACTATCCACATACTAAGTGAAATGACCAAATTTTTTGTGGAGCCAAGCCCTAATCTTGGTATGCCCCAAACCCCGAGAAGCATTAATGGCACCATCGTGGTGGAAACTAACAAATCAAAACCCACTACCCCATAGTTTACATTCGATACTTTAACGATGGTTTCCATTTCATACAGGGACTTAAACCCCATCGTATAAGTTCCAAACTATATGTTAGAACTTGCCACCCAATACTAATACAAGGTATTGTGTATAGTATAATGATATGCCATGCACTTTATGTGCCAACCCTAAGTCCAAACACCATGCATAGTATTGGCATGTATCGCTTCGACCTTAGGCTTAAGCCTTAATACTTTACATCTTCCCTAAGCTTAATGCTTAGAAACCATGGCATATCAAATATGCCATGGTAGTAGTTTCTAGAAATAAAATCCAAGTTTGATGTTTAGCCAAATTACAATCTGCCATGAAATAAATAAGAATTATGTTAATGGTTATAATAACATAAACAAGAAATATAAATACAATGAATGATAGGTATCACATAGTTAACGTATCTAGGTTAGATAATTGATGAAATAGAAATCACCTTGCTATCAATCTAGGTCTGTAATGAAGCATAGCAACAAACAGTAGGTATGTTAATGATCAAAATGTTTAGCTCTTTTTAAATCTCCATCGCTAAGTATAATCTACATATGAGATGAAATAGGTGCTTTAGTTCCAAGAACTAAGTAATCTTGGTAGTCAAGTGAACACTTTACCTCTCAGACCATCATGGGAGAAGGATACTTCCGAGTGTGCCCACTTAGTTCTAGAAGCAAAGTTAAGTTAGACCCATATAAATAACTAGTAAGACTACGTAGAAATAAGTGAAGCATATAATCAAGCAACAACACATACACAACAATGTAAAACTATAAGAATAAAAGTGTAATATACTAAATTTTTGACCTACCAGTTATAGGCATGAGCCTAATGATCATGAAGATTATATTGATATTTTATTTCTATATTGGGTTAAAGACCCCATTTCATATGAACATGATGATTTTTTATATATATTGGGCGTAAGCCAATTATTGATGATATATATATATATGCTTGTTTATGTTGGGCGTGGACCTTGAAGCACATGATTGACAGGATGTTTTGTGTTGTGCGATGAGCTTTGGAACACTTGAGTGATTGATGAATTGTGTTGAGCATAATCTCTAGAGCCTTCCATGTTGATGTTGGGCATAAGCTCTCGAGCATTGGATCCTTGGCCATTGTATCCCTAGGTGTATCATACAAGTACATCTTAGCATTTAGTGTTGAGCAAAAACTATGGAATTGCACTATATTTGTAACTCACTGCTATAGGCATTGAGTATGGGCTCTGGTAAGCACTAGGGGTTACTGAAAGAATTTAGTAACTTTCGAGATAAAATGGCTCGAGAAAAACACTGATAATCATCATACTTATTTATAAGTGATTCAATGAAATTTCGAATTTTTATATTCTCATCAAATTACTGAAGAGCTACCATGTTATATGAGGGAAATCCAACATGCAAGGATGTTTAGAGTTTCCTAGCCTAGTAGACCTAAGCCATCTATCTACTTGACCTTCATAAAGAAGTGTCGTTAAGTCTAGAGATCATGACAAATGATGCCCGAAGACAAATCTTAACAAGTATTTTAATACTATGTGTTTTATACATAGTATGTATGAAGAATTAATTATGATTAGTTATATAATTGAATAAAGAAAGAAGAGAAGCTCCACATATTATTATTTACTATTAAAGGATTAATAAATCATGAGATATATATGAAAGACTAACTAGGAAGTAGTTAAAAGTTCCTAGCTTAAGAATTGAAAATTAACCTAGTAAATTGAAAAGGGTTAAATCAAGAAATCAAGGATTTCTTGATTTAACTATCCCTTTGATTGAAAAGTTTGTCTGTAAAGACTCAAGCCAAGAAAAGGCTTGGGGTTCTGATTTTTATCTAGGACAATTATTATTCTTCCTGTTTTGCTCTCAAATATTTTCTTGGAGAACTGCTCATGCAAGGGATTGAGGATTGATTCAAAACTGATTACCAGATAGGAAACCCTACCTTAGGAGCTCTAAGCTACTTGCATGTTGGAGTATAACTCGAGGGGATCCAAATTTAAACCAGGAATGGTTTCGGGTCATGGTTGGGTGGAATGTGGTAGTTCCTAAGTGATTTGGTCATCAAAGAGAGGTCATATTTGCATTGAATTATTAATGCTGGTTATTTAAGTGTGTAGGTGCAACCACTAACAAAGCTTCAAATTCAGGTATAAAACCTTGGAAATCCTATTCCATTTTATTTTTTAAATATTCAGTACTGTTTATGTTAAGTAATGACTGAAATGTAATGTCTAACCCTAAGGGTTAAGTTTTATGATTAACAATCCGTTAGGGTTTGTAACTACAATTTACTAATCTTATGGTGGAGAAGTTTTATTATATACTGTTTATGTTCAGGGTGGTATCCTTCATGAAGGTTATTGTATTGATTAGATTTTGATCCTAGTATTATGTTTATACTTTGTTTTCTATATTTAATACTCTCCTAACATATTCTTTTGTCACCAGAGGCTTGGCCTATAATTTTAAATAAACTAGTTCAATAATAATTAATTAAAATATTATTTATGCTAACTATACGAGTTTATATTTTAAACTAGGTCTACTAAGAACCAAGTTCATATCATAAACAAGCTAAATGAGCTATTAAAGGTACATGAAGTGTATGCTAGAGTTCTGCAAGTGAATAATGTTTTTTTTAGGTACTTTTTACTAGCGTGTAATTTTTATTTTTATTTTCGATTTTTGGGGACATTACAAGAGGTATCAAAGCCCACTGTCAATATTGAGAGACTCGTGGGAACACCAAGCATTCACATAGAGAAAATAAATTATTATAAGTATTTTTATTACTAACAGAAATTTTTGCCGCTATTAAATTTTTTTGTGTTTCACGAAAAAAAAAATTATAGTGTTGTTCAGTTTATGAATATTGAGAAAGAAAACAACCATCAGGAAGAAATGACCACCCCACTTCGGAAGTGAACTTGGTGCTCAAGCTAAACTTTGATGTGCTGAAAAATTTGCACAATCTTTAAGCTGAAGTCAAAAGCTTCAGAGAAGACAGGCTAAATGAAAGAAAGGAACAACAAGCTATAAATAAAGAATTATTGTGTAACATGACAAGAGGGAGCCCGCAAGGTAAACCTACCAAGTATACCAATAGATTTAAAAGAGAACTGTACCATGACCGGGCCAGTAGCCGAATATAAGCATAAAAGGAAGGTACACCTGAAGCAACTAAAGGGGATCATCACAGTCCTTCTAGTGATGACTCACTTTCTCCATGGAGAAAGAGGCAAATAAATGATGACATTGTTCACGGGGGGTTTTGAAAAAAAGAGCCCTAAATTATGAAGGTGAATAGAATATGGGAGAAAAGGATGAAGAATGGTTGCTGCAAATGAGTAATTATTTCCAGGTTCATAACTATTCAAGTGTGATGTAGGTTAGGCTTTCCAACTACAACCTTAATGGTAAGGCAACAAGATGGTGGCGAGATATAAAGCACGCCAAGAAAGATGAGCTGAACGAAATAAGATGGGAAAACTTTCGTAAGATTTTCCAAGAAAAATACATGTCAGAAAGGTTCTTTGGCCGCAAGGTAAAAGAGTTCCATGAATGGCTCATGGGGTCCATGACTATGGACACATTTATAAATAGATTTCTAGATTTGATGCATTATGTACTATATATCAATGAACATAAGGTGAATATCCAATAGTTCCTAGGATGTATTCCTCCTAGTTTTCAAAAAAGGATATAATTTGACATGACAAAGACACTCGATATTGCACTACACAAGGCCTGATTCTGCTATGAGCATGGGCACTTACGGTAGGAGAACTTGAACCAAAACCGAGACAACTCTAAGAACTTCTCAGATAACTGCAAACCTAGGTCCAACCCACATCCATACCGAAAGCAGAATAACAACTTTCAAGCGAACAGGAACTTTAATAAACCTAGTACAAAGCCTTATGTACCAGCTGCTAATGTTAACAAACCAGTATCAAGTGGAGCCAATGCTACCCTGCTACAGATCAAGTGCTGGAAATGGAGTGGGCCTCATTATGCCCGAGATTATAAGAACAAGACTAGTGGAGTATTGCACAACTTAAAAGAAGAACCAACTGTCGAGGACATAGATGGAACCATGCAAATCTATGCAGCATTATATGGCCGACAGGTAGACCATCAAGATACAATGGTCGAGATCGAAGGTAAGATCTTGAACACCTCTGTTTCAATACTTATTGATCTCGGTGCTTGTCAGAGCTATGTTGCACCTAAGATTGTTTATTTATGCAAGTTAGGCAAGGTAAAGCATGTTAAATTTTTGTTGGTACACTTAGCCACCGGTACGAAACCGAAGGTTTCAGAATTTGTTAAGGAATGTGAAGTAAACCTGAATGGTTTCCTTACTATGGTAAACTTGAACATCCTACCTTTAGGTTCGTACAATATTCTTATCAGCATGGACTCTTTGGAATAGAACCATGTTATGCTCGATTGTCTAGACAAGTCTATCTTGTGTATCGATAGCCAAGGGAACAAAGTAAAGGTTCAAGGCATCCCAAAGAAATTTTTTGTAAGACAAATCGCTGCCTTACAAGCAAAAAAGTGTGTTAGGAAGGGTTTCAAGTTGTTTGTTGTGAACATCCGAGAAAAAGAGTCTAATAGAGAATAACACATAGAACAATTCCTCGTTCTTGAAGAATTCAAGGATTTGTTTCCCGAGGAAATCCATAGATTACCTATGAAACGTGACCTAGACCTTTCCATCAAACTGACCCCAGGATCAATTCTCACCTCCAAATCCCCTTACTACATGAGTGCACCAGAATTGTTGGAACTCAAACTACAGTTGTAGGAGTTAATAGATAAAGGGTATATATGGCCTACTGTGTCCCCTTGGGGAGCACCGATTTTGTTTGTAAAGAAGAAGTATGGTACAATGCAAATGTGCATTGGTTAGTGTTAGTTGAACAAAATGACTATAAAGAACCATTACCCACTCCCTAGGATTGATGATTTGTTCGACCAGGTGGGAGGAGCCAAAATATTTTTTAAGATTGACTTGCGATCCAGGTACCATGAGGTATGGATCCGAGACAAAGATATTCCCAAGACCTCCTTTCATATGAGGTATGGGCAGTATGAGTTTATAGGGATGCTGTTGAAGTTGACCAATGCACCCGTAAACTTTATGTGTATGATGAACAACATATTTAGTAAATATCTAGATAATTTTGTACTAGTCTTTATTGATGACATCCTGGTTTATTCCAAGAATAAAGAGGAACACGAAGAACACCTTCGCATAGTACTTCAAGTGTTGAGAGAACACCATCTCTACACTAATTTTACTAAATGTTATTTGTACAAACAACAAATACAGTACCTAGGTCACATCATATTGAAGGTAGGAATATTTGTGGACCCAGAAAAGATTCAAGCCATAAAGGATTAGCCTACCCTAACTAGTATCACTGACTTTAGGTCCTTTTTGGGTTTAGCTAGGTATTATTGAAAGTTCATTGATAACTTCTTGAGAATCACTTGCCCCATGACGGCTTTCCAGAAGAAAGAAAACAAGTTCTTATGGACTGACAAGTGTGAAGAAAGTTTTCAAAAGATTAGTGAGCTTTTGATAACCACACCAGGGTTGTGGATGGCGGATCCTGATGGGGATTTCATTGTTTGCACAAATGCAAGAAAAGAAAGACTTGGAGGAGTCCTCTCCCAGAATGATCATGAGATCTGTTATGAATCACAGAAGTTGATAGAACATGACCAAGATTATCCCGCTCACGATCTTGAGCTAATGACCCTTGTCCACACTCTAAATATGTGGAGGCACTACCTCATGGGGAGGACGTTCTTTATAAAGACTAACAATATGAGTCTAAAATATTTATTCGATCAACCCTATCGAAATGCGAGGCAAGCCAAATGGTTGGCTTTCCTAAGTGAGTATCACTTTCAACAAAAGTATATTAAGGGAAAAGAGAAGAAAGTTGGCGATGATTTGAGTCGATGAACTCATATGATATATGAGGTGACCTTGAGTCAAACTGATGTAGATTTGCATGAGATGATTAGAAGTGCCAACAAGGTTGACCTGTTCTATGTGGAAATCCTCAATAAAGTCGAAGAGGACCGGTTGTTTCAACAATAGAAGGAATACAAGGTGGATGACTATGGAATACTATGGTCCAAGGATAGATTGTATGTTCGAGATGGAGGGGACATTTGGTCTAGAATCCTCATAGAATTTCATAGGGAACCCTACTCGAGGCAACTTGAATATCAAAAGACGATATCTTCCATCATAAACACTTTTCTGGCCTAAGTTAAAGGCCTACATTGCAATGTTTATTTCAAAATGTTAGGAATCCCAGCAAGTTAAAGCTAAGCACTAGCATCCTTTAGGATTTATACAACCATTTCCCATTCCAGAATAGAAGTTGTATTTTATTAGTATGGACTTTATTACTAGCTTGCTGAAAAGAAAGAAGCAAAATGATTCCATCTTCGTAGTCATTAACAAGTTGTCCAAGGAAGCACACTTCACCCCCATGAAATTGAACTACAAGGCCGTGAACATTGTTGATATCTTCCTAAAAGAGATATTTAGATTGCATGGGGTACCCAAAGAAATTATCTTAGATCGAGATGTTATGTTTACAAGAAAATTTTGGATATCTTTAATCTCTGGATTAGAGACGCAGCTGAACTTTAGCACTACTTATCACCTGCAGACGGACGGGAATACTGAAAGAGTAAACCAAATTGTGGAAGACATACTTCAAATGTATCTCATGAACAACCCCACCAAGTGGGAAGACTATCTACACCTTACAAATTTTGCATAGGATAGTCCCGTGGATCGGATCATGTTAGGGCCTGACCTATTATTGGACTTGGAATAGTTAGTAACCAAGGTCTAGGGAAACCTTAAAGAGACACAAGACCATTAGAAAAGTTATGCACATAAGAAAAAAAAAGATAAAGACTATCAAGTAGGTGAGCATGTCTACTTGAAAGTGAAATCCTAACGAAGCTCATTGAGCTTGGGTAGGTGTGGTAAGTTAGCACCTATATTTGGTGGACCTTTTAAATTTTGGCCAAGAAAGGACCAGTGGCTTATGATCTAGCATTACCTATGCAAGTAAGAGTTCATAATTTTTTCCATGCATCTATATTAAATAAATATGTTTATGACACTAAGCGTGTCATTGATTAGTCATTATTATAAGTGGAACCTAAGGGGGAATTCTCCCTTGAGCCTTTGCATATATTGGACAACAGGGAAGTGCACCTTTGGAACCACACTATAGTCCAATTGAAAGTGCAATGGAAGCACTTTGAGGTAGATGAGGCTACCTAAGAGAATGAGGCCACCATGGGAAAGGCCTACCCCGCATTGTTTTATGATATCATTGAGAGTCCCTAGAAAACTAGGAACGATGATGTAGTAAGCAGGGAGGGATGTAATATATTGAATTTTGGACCTACCAGTTATCGGAATGATATTAATGATCATGAAGATTATAATGATATTTTATTTCTATATTGGGTCAAAGACCCCACTGCATATGAACATGATGATTTGTTTTTATATATTGGGCATAAGCCAATTATTGATGGTATATATATATATGCTTGTTTATGTTTGGCATGGATCCTAAAGCACATGATTGACAAGATGTTTTGTGTTGAGTGAGGAGCTTTGGAACACTTCAGTTATTGATGAATTATGTTGAGTAGGAAGCTCTAGAACACATGAAAATATAATTGGATGTGTTGGGCATAAGATTTGGAGCATTCCATGTTGATGTTGAGCATAAGCTCTGGAGCATCGAATTCTTGGCCATTATATCCCTAGGTGTATCATACAAGTACATCCTAGCATTTAGTGTTAAACGAAAGCTCTAGAATTGCACCATGTTTGTAACTCCCTACTATAGGCATTGAGTATGGGATTTGGTAAGCACTAGGGGTTACTGAAAATAATTTAATAGCTTCGGAGTGAAAATGGCTCAAGAAAAATATTGATCATCATCATTCTTATTTATAAGTGATTAAATGAAATTTCAAATTTCTAAATTCTCATCAAAGTACTGAAAAGCTACCACGTTATATGAGGGAAATCCAACATGCAAGGATGTTTAGAGTTTCCTAGCCTAGTGGACTTGAGCCATCTATCTACTTGACCTTAATAAAAAAGTGTCGTTAAGTCTAGGGATCATGACAGATGATGCCCAAAGGCAAATGTTAACAAGTATTTCAATACTATGTATTTTATACATAGTATGTATGAAGAATTAATTATGATTAATTATATAATTGAATAAAGAAAGAAGAGAATCTCAATCAATTATTATTTATTATTAAAGGATTAATAAATAGTGAAATATCTATGAAAGACTAATTAGGAACTAGTTAAAAGTTCCTAGGTTAACAATTAAAAATTAACCTATTAAATTGAAGAGGGTGAAATCAAGAAATCAAGGATTTCTTGATTTAACTACCCCTTTGACTGAAAAGCCTGTCCATAAAGACTCAAGCAAAGCAAAGGCTTGGGGTTCTAATTTTTATGTAGGAGAATTATTATTCTGCCTATTTTTATCTCAAGTGTTTTTTTGGAGAACTTCTCTTGCAAGGGAAGGAGGATCGATTCAAAAGTAATTACCAAATAGGAAACCCTACCTTAGGAGCTCTAAGCTACTTGCATATTGGAGTCCAACTTGGGGGGATCCAAATTTAAACCAAGAACAGTTCTGGGTCATGGTTGGGTGGAACATGGTAGTTTCCAAGTGATTTGGTGATCAAACAGAGGTGAGATCTGCATTGAATTGTCAATGCTGGTTATTTAAGTATGCAGGTACAACCATTAACAAAGCTTCAAATTCAGGTATGAAACCCTGGAAATCCTATTCCATTTTATTTCCTAAAGATTCATTACTGTTTAGGTTAAGTAATGACTACAATGTAATTTCTAACCCTACGGGTGAAGTTTTATGGTTAACAATCTACTAGGGTTTGTAATTACAATTTAGTGATGTTTTGTTGGAGAAGTTTTATTATATACTATTTATGTTTAGGATGGTATCCTTCATGAATGTTATTGTATTAATTAGATTTTGATCTTAGTATTATGGGTATACTGTGTTCTATGTATTTAATACTCTGTTGACATATTTCATTTGTCACCAGAGGCTTTCCCTAGAATTTTAAATAAATTAGTTCAGTAATACTTAATTAAAATATTATTTATGCAAACTATACCAGTTTATATTTTAAACTAGGTCTACTAAGAACCGAGTTCATATAATAAACAAGCTAAACGAGTTATTAAATACCTTCCAAGGTCTGCTTCATATAATCATTTAAAACCAAAATAATTTATATGACTCGATCCAACATTAAATTTAATCAGAGTGATATCGTTACCATCCATGTGGTCCTTATCAAGAGTCTTCCATACAAACTACACTCTTAACATCTATAATAAAATACCATAAATCACATGAATTATATCTTTAAACGTCCCATATAATATCCATCATAAACACCCACCTAAATTTTTACCAAGTAACATTTCTTATACCTCATGGGTTGCAACTTCAATTCATAAACAAAATTAAACTCCACAATAAGAACCTTAACATAAATCATCATCATAATCAAAACACATAACAACAAAATACATAGAGTAAATACCTAATATCATTTCTATTATTTCTTATAAATATTTCATAGTTTGAAATCACTGAGGCCCAAATCGATGAAGGTCATAAGATCCTAGCTATAGCACACCCTCGGTCAAATAAAGTTTTAATACACAGTCCAATTTTACATAAGAACCAAATACCATAATCAATTGATATACAAGCTATCACAGCACTATGGTAAAGGCTCATGCCATTTACGGTATGGTCTTTACCCATAGTGTCAAAATTATAGTGTCTAAGTAAATCAATGATAGTATATAGAAAGCATCCGATTAGGCAAATTCCTCTACCTCTAAAAACCCCAACTCCATTTAAATACAATGCCCAATAAAAAAGCAGAAGGAAATCGCATACACCATATATCAAGTTAACCATTACATTTTATAAAACCAATACTTATATCTATTTACTCGGAGATCCCAATGTCTATACACAGTCGCCAATAAAGGCCAAGGACAAGGTTTTACACAGGCATGCCAATGGGCTATGGCACTATTGCAAGCAATGGTGTATCCCATGGCTATAGAATCCCAAAACCAAAATTTTAATGATTTACATAACTGAAACAAAATTACATAGAGCCTAATGGACTAAGAAACAATTCATGGCATAATGCGTCAACATTAAAAATAACCAAGTCTGTATTCATAAGCCTGAAGGTGAAATCGAATTCACTACAACATCAAACCCCAACCAAACAACTAGTCACAATGTAGCTCTTCTGATAGGGTTGAAGGATGACAAGCATAAGATTGATTAGCATGCTTATCATGGCCACAAATGCAATGTTTGGAGCCAAGAGTGTTGTAGCCACGCTGCTCCTCTATTCCTTTTGGCACCTGCAACCAAAAACCAATATGGGGATGAGGAGTATGCCATGCTATCAAACTGTAAACCAAACATTGTGCAGGCGTATAGACTCAACACAAGCTTACCTCATAGTCTTGGAGGTCGCTTCCATGGCCATCCCTCTGCATAGTGCCAAAACGAAGAAACCCCAAATGACAAATAAATTGCACAGCTATCGTGAGCCAAGCCTAAGTGAAGGCTTTCACGTTTCACAAAGAGCATTAAGTTCACTAGGCCTGAGTCCATTAACGTTTTATCAAACCCACTCCCATAGTCAAGCCTTGTTACAATGTATTGTTTAATACCACCCTTTATTCCAACACTTAAACCCTCGAAACGTAAGGCTCATACCATATATCATGTCACCTGAAAATCTAAATATCAAACATTAACACATTACACATTTTGCCTTAGGATAGAATTTCGATGGTACCTAGTCAATAGGATGTGATAGTCCAAAGTTAAGAACCCATGCTTAAATATTTTCGATATTGTTCACACCATAGGTTTAGAGATTAAGGTTTTAATACCTTGGTAACAAATTATTTATGTTTAAGAACCATGGCATACAAAGTATGCCATGGTAACATCTATGACTATAAAAATCCAAAGGTATGCCCTTCAAAGCAACATAATAACATGCCAATAAAAGAACATCAGAGATGTTAAAAAGTATAGTAAAAATATACATAGCGTGAAAAATATATTAATTACTTATAGAATGACAAATTTAAAACCAAAGCGAAGAATAATTAATGTACAAGAAATTTAGCCATAATAGCTAAATAGACTATAACAACACTTACCAAGTTATAAAACCAAGTTGACCAGCAATGTAACAACTAGCAGCAGGTTATCGATGATCAAGGATGTCAACACACTTTACACCAGATCCCGTCGCAAAGCTGAACTGCATTTAAATAAAAGAGGTGCCTTAGTTCGAGTGAACTAAGTAAGCCTATGTAACAAAGTAATGCTTACCTTTCAGTCTGTCATGGGAGAATGAGTACTGCCACTCCGCCCACTTTGTTTCCATGAACAAAATTAAGATAGGATTCCATAATTACCAAGTGCGACAATACAAAAAGGCGAAAGCATATAAATCTAGTGTCGACACACAAGCGACAGAAGTGTAAACACGATAATGAGTAGTAAACATCAGTATAACGTCTTAAGTAAGATACATTAAAAATAATGACTGAAAGTAAAGGATAGAAAATAAGAAAAAATTATGAATAAATAAAGGTACATGAATTGTATGCTAGAGTTCCGCAAGTGAATAATGTTCCGTTTAGGTAGTTTTTACTAGCCTATAAAAAAAAAATTATTTTCAATTTTTTGGGACATTACAAAAAGTAGCAACAAAACTTAGGACATTATAGGTAGAATACAGTAATTTTCACAATTGAAAGTAAGATGATAGAACGTAAGAACAACTTACGACTAAACAGTGGTACAACTAGTGTACGTTATGATGTGCAAGTTGAACAATGCTCTATTTAGGTAGTTTTTACTAGCCTAATAATGTTTTTCCCAATTTTTGGTGACATTACACTTTGCATCTCTAAGGATTCCATCCATTATATTTAAACATTATGAATATTGCAAATACTTTACCACATAACTTGTAACCTTAAACACATCTTCCACATATAACAAATAGTTAGACAATATATATTCCTATACCCACACAACTTTTACCATCTTAAAAGAATATAAATATATATGTTTACGTTTGGTTTTAAAATTTTAATTAGAGTAGACATTGTGTTTGTGTTTTTTTTTTTGAGATTGAGTGTGAATATAATTGCACATCCACCATATTAGAGTGTACAAATAGCTTTTAGATTCATTGATTTTAAGATTAAGCCTTCCATTTGCCACTTCATTTTTATTCATTTCATTATAGAGTCATGGACTAGCAAAGTCAAATTTAGAAGGAGGGATCCTTTTACTAGAGCATATGTCACTCAAAAACAATTTCTTATGTAATTTTTTCATTATAATTAATATTATAATAATCAAATTCTCTTGCGTGATCACAAGGAATAGTTATTGTTCACCTCACTTACGTATGGTTTTCACTAGTGACTGATTTACATTATTTTTTCAATTATAATACCAAATACAATATCGCTTTTATAGTAAAAAAATTAATTTTATAACAAACATTAAACAGTATACAAAACAAGTTTCACATATTTTAAAATATTATTTATTTTAATACTTAATTTTCACAAATTTTGGAATATGTAATCATACAAAGAAGTTTAGCTTAATACAAAGTAAATGTTTTATTTTTTCAATGTAGTTCACCTATTCCCAAAGGGCTTGTTATGTCCACTTTGAACACAGGGTCTTCGTAGAGGGACAATACCCATATCATGTTCGTTCATATTGAGGGACAAGGGGGTTATTATCCATGCCTAAAAAATATGTAATATATAGGGTGTTTTATTATCAAATGATATGAAGAGGCGGCCCCAAAACATCCAGCAGAGCACAGAAGAAACTTGAAAAATAGAAGTGGGAGAGCATTGACAGAGCTCCATGGTAGTTGCAGAGGGGATGGGGTGGAGGGGGAGCATTGGGGTTTTGAGTCGCAACCGACATCTAGCTACAAAGGCTCAGATATGAATCCAGAATCCATATGAATCCAGAATCCATCAGATGCATTGGAAAGATTGAACCAACCCTTACCATTTCAGTCTTTCTATTGATCCAGCACTAGCAACAGATCCACTAAAGGAAATCTCAAGGAGTTAAGGTACGGAAGCTCACTTGGTGGAATTTAAAGTGACTAAAAACTGATCTACTAGGAAAGGATAAAAAATAAGGAAAAACTTGGAGGTCGAGTAAAGGTAACTCGGTTCTCATCGTGGTGTTGACTAGGGAACCAACCACCGTCCTCACCTTCGACCTTAAGCCAGTTATTAGACACTAGTCAATTTCTCACGCGCTTAATTAGTAATTTACTTATTACGGACATGCGATCCTAGGGCTCGAACATGAGGGAATTATCACATAAAATAGTTTTGATAACTGAAGAGAAACTACATGTAAAAGGTAAAAAAAATAGATCATAGAAAACCCTCACCCAAGTAAGGTTACTTCCACCTCACATCAATCAAGGGCCTTGGAAGGAAGATGACATGTATATTATATATAATATGTATATAATAGGAGAATATATATATATATATATATATGAAAGAAATTTCATATGTAATAGTGGAAGCATTATATAGTGGAAAGAGTGGAACATGTCATAAATTTCAGGTATATTGAACACTATGTAATAGTATTAAAACATTATACATGAGTGAAACACTATATATTATAATAGGAGAAAATATATATATATGAAAGAAATTTCATATGTAATAGTGGAAGCATTATATAGTGGAAAGAGTGGAACATGTCATAAATTCCAGGTATATGGAACACTATGTAATAGTATTAAAAGATTATACATGAGTGGAACACTATATATTAAAGGAAATTATATATATATATTGGAATTAATATAGCCAACGCAATTTCATATATTATACATATATGTACATTATTACATATATATATATAATCTCTATAGAACAAGATACCCACATTGATGGAGTATTATTTTACCCTCCGTAATAGTCTAGGTTTTTGGACCCATTACCTTCGTCATCAATTAAGGAGGCATTACTATTTTGATAGTAACTTTTGAGAAACGTAGATTCTGGATGCTTTAAATTACCGTGACTCATAGTCGCCGATTGTGGAGATATTACCAGAATTCATAATCGTTTATTATGGAAGAGTTAGGGATTTACCAAGTTATATATTGGATGTTGAAAGTCATTAGGGGGGGGGAGCTCGACGTTATTCTGGGAAAGAGTCTCTGCGCCGTAATGGAGAAGCTCCGTTGGTGTTGGGAGAAAATATCTGCATATTTTTATTTGGAGAGGAAATCACTTCCTCTTAAGAATGAATCTCTACATTGTTCTTTTGGAATAGATTTCGACGTTTTTGAAAGGAAGTTCCTGCGTCTTGAAGGAAAGAGGAGCTTCGTGCTTGGAAGAGACTGATCTTCACGTCTTTGAGGGAAGATCTAAACAATTTTCCCAAAGGTGAACTTGTGGCCGGGTATTTTTATTTCTTGTTGGATCTAGAATTTCTAGGTTTACATTGGATTTCATTGTTTCGAGCTAGATTCGCACATAGATGCGATGCATTATCCCAATCGTAGGCTGGTAGGCTATAGATTGATGTACTCAATCCAGAATTAATGATTTCGACTTTCTTTCACCTTGAAATTTTATATATATATATATCGTAGATGACACGTTGTTAGGGTCTGATTTCTGTGATTTCAGCCTGTGTGTTAAAGATTGAAATCTACGAGAATCTAGAAGCATCATATGGCTGAGGTCGTAGCTTCTTATTGTAGTAAACCATTTATGTTATATGAGCGCATGAATACGACCTTTGTTTTTTTTTATAGATTGAAATCGGTGGGAATCCAGAAGCATCGTATGGCTGAGTTCGTAGCTTCTTATGATAGTAAAATCCTTTATATTATATATATAAGAGAATGAATACAGTCGGTGTATATAGACTGAAATCCATGGGAGTCTGAAAGCACCATACGACTTAGATTGTAGCCTCTTGTGATGGGAAATTTTTTATATTATACATAGAGCGATGAATACAACGTGCTTTAAATCGAAATCTACGGGAGTCTGAAAGTGCCATACGACTTAGATGAGACCAAGACCTTAACCCATCTCAAACTAATGAAGCTTGAAGGTATCATACAGTTTACGTGGATTGATTAGACCCATCCCCTTTTTCGGTGTTTGGAAATATAGTTGTTTACGTTCTTCCTCAAAACGCCTGCGTGGAAGCTTGGCCCAAGGTATGCCATTGTGTGGGATCTATGATTTTAAGTAAAGGGGATTCAATGCAATTGAGATTGTATCTAACACTTGGAATGATAACCTATCATTCTTTTTTCCTGCATCTAAATCACAGATCGTAAGCTTAGCCTTTCATGCATTTTACACCCTAGCTACAAGGAAAGGCGTACTGGAATGGTTTTGATTAAGTATAGGTATACCCAACCCAGGTTAGCATTTGGAGTTTTGTTTGCAATCAATAATTGTTTTGGTACCAGCCCAAAATTTTCCAACGACCCAGTGACACTTGCAATCATATAAATGCAAGATATGTTGGTATTACAGCAAATTGATCCTGTCATACCCTGCAACGTATTTCTTTGAGGATGATAAAATCGTTTTTGTAGTGACAATGTGGCTTTACTTAATTAGTTTATGCCAACGAATTGTTAAAGGGTGGGCTCATCCCATTGACCCTTGAAGATGAGAATAAATGGGATTCTAAACAGAATATCTATTGGCTTTTAAGCAAATAATTCATTTACCTTAATTGGTGAAGTCTACGGAAAAATTTCAATCACAGATACACTTGGCTGTTCTGTTCGGTATGGGTGACTGTCGTTACTAAACTAAAATTTATAGTTGTTAGGACTATTTATGTGCCAAGGTCCACCATACTCCATAACTTCACAATGCATACCGTGGATCTATAATGTTACTTAACTCTTGCACGTGCTATGTACCATATTTATGAATAAGTGAGGTAGGGTTGATGCATTGATAGAAATCTTGAAATTATTCTGGAAGAAGTTGTTAAATAAATAAAAACAACCCATCTGGTAGCTTGATAACAGCAGTTAATAGCTAGTGCTGGATCTTTGTCTGCTGTTATCAAAAAAAGCACAAACATAGATTTCAACTAAAAGTTTTTTTCTTTGTAAATTATGATTTGCATATAGTAGAATAGATGAGTTTTTCTCTTACTTCCTTGAAAGATGGAATGCTCGATTTTGAAATTTGGGCCTTCGGGGCTTATTAGAGTATAAATAGTAAATATTAACACACTTTTGGTATGTTTTATGGTCATTTCCTAAGCTCCGAGACGAAGAAAATTTTCGGGACTAGTAGTAATTTTTTTTTTTTTTTTTTGACTATAGAGAATTAATTATAGTTTTCAATTGATTAAATCATTTTGACCATGGTTTAATTGAAAAAATTCAAATTTGTAATAATTAAGTGATTCAGACGTTGTTTTTGGCAAATAATAGCTTATTTTCTTAGTCAAAACACTCATTTAACCCCTAGACACACTTATCCTAAGCTTCATACTATTATTTGGCCTTATAATTAATATTTTGTCAAAAAACTCAAAAAATGAGAAATATTAATTAAAATAATAAAAATTAATAAATTGGAGAAAATCAAACTTTCTCCAAACAAGGACAAATTGAATCAAATAAAGAGCTAATTAGCTCGGTATGGAGAATTCATGATGATTCCAATCAACATTGGTTAATTTCAGATCAAGTATTGGAGTGTAGGAGTTGAACTATCCATTAGAAATTCACCCTCTTTGGCTCAATTCATTTTTGATTGAAATGTGGGTTATTCATTATTTGGGTGATCACTACCAGGGAATATGAGCCACCTCACCCCCCCTCATTACTTTAGAACTCATTTACAACTTAGTTGTAGCTCAGTTCAACTCCAAATCATCATGCCGAGCTCATTCAATTCCTCTCATGTTACTCTTAGTACTCATTTAGAGATTTGAGCCCTATTTTCTTTCCTTTTTGTATAAATAAGAGGCTATTATTCCCATTTGCATATGGAGAATTTACAAGATACCTTTGCTTAAATTGTAACAGTTTTATTTCTTTAATGAATGGAATAAAGTGACTTTAGAGGTCCATGCATGGGTTTTTGGTGCTTGATTTTCATCTTGTGGGAGGTAACATATTTCTTAAACTTATTCTTTTATTTTTGCAAAGTACATGATCATTTCTACCTTCAGAAGGTTATAAATATAACATAATAGGGTAATAATTTAGCGTTATAATTTGATTATCTATGTCAAATCTATTGAATGTCTCAATTGAACATGAAGTAGTATGTATGCCATTGTTTTTCAAATGTTTTCTTGATTAAACATTCTGGGATTTGATCTTGTGTTTTGTTGATTGAGAATTGTGTTTCAAGGATCACCGAAGGTGGATAAATGGTTGAAGCTCAACTACCTCTTCACAAATCAAGAGTTTTTGATCTAACACTTTCACTGTGTAGGGCATACAAAGCACTTATTTTTTAGTCAAGAAACACAACCAAAAGGAGTTTTTTCCTATCCTTCATAAACTTAAAATTTAAAACTTCCTTTGATTACAAGATCCATATTTCTTCTTTCCACTCTCTTATTTTACCTCTATATTTTTTCCTTCCATTGATATTCTTCATCACTACTTCATCTCCCGTTCGTTCCTCTATTTTTCTCATTGTTTGACCTCATTTTACATCTTTATTTCTCTTGATTTTTTGCTAATTTTCTTCACTCTTTTGCTCTCTCTTTTTCTCTATTTTTGCAGCCACCTCTGTAACTTCTTGGCTTCCCTATTTGGCATTTTTATTTCCATCTTTTATTATCTTTGTTTAGATTTCCTATTCCTCATTATTTTGCAAACAACTTATCTCTTATTTGGCTACCCTCTTTCACCTCAATCTTCGGGCCTTTTGGCCATCTTTTGTGGTGTTATGGGTCAAGATAGTCTTAGGGGTGTCAGGGTAAGTCAAAACCCCCTTTTTTTGTAATAAACCCGTGGTTTAAATCCAGGGTTTAGGGTTTTTTGGGTGCCCATGGTTTAAGACCATGGTTTTGTAAAAATGCGCAGTATAAATAAGCGCTTGTGTAAAGAAGAGAGGTTAGGTTTTATGATGTAAGTAAGAATAAGGCGAAGATAAGGTTGCTTGTGAAAGCTTAAGTCCCAGCTGTGTGCGTGGACGACCTTTGCAGCTAGGTGCGCAGAGGGTTTTTGTAAGAAGAGAAAGAAAGATATGCAACTGTGTGCGCAGAGGCCTGCTGCTGTGTGCGCGTCTTTTAGAGAAAGAAGGGATATACAGCTGAGTGCGCAGATCAAAGTGTGGTTTTTGTAGCAAGTTGAATAAAAAACAGTTTGTGGACGTAGCCCCTACTCTAGGGGTGAACCATGTCATATCCGGTCTTGTGGTTTCTTGTGCTGTTTCTGTTTCTGTTATATTTTATGCATTAATAACTGTATACATCTGATAAATTAGATCACTGTCAATATTTAGCTTCGCTGTGAATTCCCTGTAGTGGGTTGAGCAAGTAATGACTGTTTATTTATCTGTGAAGTTGTATGTGAATGAATGGTAAAGATTTTACAGTATTGATTAATAAGATTATTAAGGCTAAGGTACAGTAATCCCCCTCTCGGCTTGCAGAAACCTGATTCTGCGGCACCCCATAGCTGTTTCGGGTGAGACTGCAACCTGCGCGCAGGTTGTTGCCGAAAGGGCCAACACTGTGGGTCTTTTGTTGGTGCGACACTAAAGGTTTAAACCCGGGTCTGCCCTATTTCCCAACAAATTGGTTCCGTTGCCGGTTGAACTCAGTACCTGCTCACGAGTGGTTTACATTATACCTCGGGGGCTATGTTCTGGAGGCCCTCTATGAAGGACATCGGTGATTGGTTTGCTGAGACTTGTCTGAGATTCGCGCAGCAAGAGAATATGAATCCGTGTCGAAGCACAAGTGACTTTTTACAACGGTATGTTTTTTGTGATACTTATGAAATTTTCTTTGGTTGTTTCCACATAGAGTTGCACCAGTGGTTGTCTAGGTTAAAAGAGAGGAGGACGAACTTTCAAGCTCAACGGATTCCTGTGTGGACCCCTGCAAGGGTCAACCTTGTGCAACACGTGAACAACGAGGTATCCCGCGCTGTTGATTTCTGGACGACGCGCACATTGGAAGCCTTCATGACAGAGCTTGCCATTGATACAAGCACTTCTTTCAGCGAAGCTGAACGACAGTTTTTCAAAGGGCCCCGTGGTAAGTTTTTAAATTCCTTAAGTTCGAAGATTAAAATACTATTGGTTGAAAAGGGTATCTTATTATTTGAATCCGACTGCTAGTTTAGTAGTACTAACATATGTTTGCAAGTGAGAATATTTTCGATGTGCAAAGTGGGTTGCCACGAAGTGAGCAAAGGTACAAAAGAAATTTTGAATCCTACTCCTCAGGACAGGCCACCACATTTTCCCCTGTAAACCCTCCTGCAACCCGCCAGCATCGCTTCGTTACCCCTAAAGTTTGGTTGCACTGTGACACACAACCAAGTCCAAGTATTCCAGCCACAGGTCAACGTGCCCCGTCAATCCCCCCCCATCAACGTACTGTCCCCCTCCCAACCCTGCTAGAACCACCATGGCCCACCTAGCTGATGACATTAAGCTACCCATCTTCAAAGGAATGGGCTCAGAAGATCCAGAACAGTTCTGGTTTTTATGTGAGGCCATTTGGAACGCGAAGAGTATTATCGACCTGGATGTGAGAACCGCGCAGCTCATTACTTCCTTTCGCGATCGGGCTTT
The DNA here is from genome assembly GCA_001517045.1 of Pseudotsuga menziesii. Classification (NCBI taxonomy): domain Eukaryota; kingdom Viridiplantae; phylum Streptophyta; class Pinopsida; order Pinales; family Pinaceae; genus Pseudotsuga; species Pseudotsuga menziesii. The sequence continues at coordinate 64,470 of LPNX010436947.1, read as the reverse complement.
GACCTGGTTCATGAAATTCTCCAGTAATCAGCACCCCACTTTGGATGAAATCAACGCCGCCATCATTAAGGAATTTAAGAAACCAAAATCAGAATCGCAGAGCATTACTGAACTCAAAGAGATTCAACAGCAGCGCGGTGAATCCGTGTGGGACTTTGACCAGAGATTTAAAGTTCTATTAGACCAAGTGAGCTTCACCATTAGTCCTGCGCAGCACAAGGAATGGTTTATCGCCGCTCATGCAACAGAAGGTTGCTGACTAGCAAGAGGCTCTGGAAATCACAATGAAGCTAGAGACCGCTCCCGTCGGAGACGATTCTGGTCTTGCTCAAATCCAAGCGCAGCTGGCAGCTATGGTCCTGGAGCTTCGTGACATGAAGAAATATAAAACCAGTCGAGAGGAGGTCTAGTGTACGCAATGTCAGTCCGAGGGTCATGATAGGGACCAGTGCCTCGTGGTCAAAACCTATCTAAATACGGGCATGCCCAACCAATTCAATGCCGGTGTTCTCTATTGTCAGATTTGCCGAACCTCTGGCCAGCATCGCCCTGAGCACTACCATCTTCTTCAGAGATATGTTCAAGTTCCCAAAAACCCCTACTGCCAGTTCTGTAAGTCCGTCAGGCATAATGAAGAAGAATGTCGTAGCTATGAACTTATACGAGAGCGCACCTCTGATGCCTACCGAGTCCACAATGAAACCCAGAATAATGATGGCTATGGTTACCACGGCGGCACCTCCGGAAGAGGTGCTTTTGGCGGTTGCGGTCGTGGTGGGATGACCGGCAGAGGTAGAGGCCAGGTTGTGTGTTACAATTGTAACCAAGTTGGTCACTTGGCTCGCGACTGTCGGAACCCCACTACGACTTGTCGGTATTTCCGCGCAGTGGACCACGTGATTGAATAGTGCCCCTAGCTCCTCGCAAAGATTCAGGAAAAAAACCGTGGCCCTACTCCAAGTATTCAGTTGATTTCTGTGGAGCAAAGACCTGCCCCAGCCCTCAATGTGGTCACCCGGAGTGGAGCTACGACACATACTCAAGACTCACCACAACAACCTGCTACGGTGTGCGCACAATAGGCCTCCAAGAAAGTCCCAGCCCTTGACCCTGCGAAGGACCACCCACTAGTCCAGGAGGCCCTATGCGATAATGTTGACCTTGGCGCTGTAGAAACACCTGCGCGGAAACATCAGTAGGCTTCGCAGCCACAGGAGGCCTCAACGAATAAAGTAAGTACACTATCCTCTTTCTTGCAGAGCTATATGAAACTCTTGTGGAATCAGAACGCTCTAAACGAGCTGCAAAAAGTTCTTGCTGTCATAGACTCTCAGAGAGGAATTGATCAGGAGAAAACTCTTAGTCGTGTCCGAAGAACGGGAAGGCAAATGAGGTTGAACGTTCAGATAGGAGAATATGATATGACTGATGTCATCCTGGATCTTGGATCGGACGTTAATGTCCTACCTAAGCAGACCTGGGGACAAATGGGAAAGCCTTCCCTGGTTTGGTCACCTATACAACTGCGACTAGCTAACCAGCAACGGATTGTACCGCTAGGGAGACTTCTTAGTGTCCCAATCGACATCGATGGGGTCAGTACTCTAGCAGATTTTGTAAGTTATTGACATCATTGATGACAGTAACCCTTACCCAGCCCTGTTGGGAATTGAGTGGGCCATGGCCAATGCTGCAATCATCAACCTTAAAAGGAGACAGATGACCTTCGAAGGAAATGGCCTGTGCGTGATTATACCCCTCGACCCATCCCAAGGAGAAAGATATACAGAACCACTCAGAGATGAAGGGGAGCAGGATACTCTAGACCACATCTATAACGTCACAGCCAAGGATGCAGATTATGTCGAGCCTAATGCTGATGGTGTAATGGATTGGCAGTGTGATAGCTCCTGCATTTCTGATTCAGACGATGGTCTGGAGAATTGGCAGAATCGACTGTATGAGCTACATGGCCATAGGTGCGTGCAGATCACTCAGTCTCTTCGATGCCTTAGCGCACAACCTCGAGAATTGCCTGCATAGGTTGGGGTGACAGACCCTGGAGAAATTATTGCACCTATGTCAGAACAAGTACCTCAGTCCCAACACACCCAACATCTGGAAATAGCCATAGAAGCTACAGCAGCATGGGGGACCGATCATATAAAGTCTCTGCCCCGTCAGGGAACCTGCCAGAAATTCTTGCGCCCCAAAGTTCTAAGGCAAGCTCCAGAAGTGCGAAGTAAGTTCAAGGGGCGGAATAGACCTCAGGGACATTTGAGGCAGAACTACACCGTAATGGAAAACACACCTTGCAAGGAGTGGGTGTATAAGTTCGTACATATCTTGGACCCTATAGCGAAAAATGGGCATATGAAGGTTGCGCTCCGCCATGGTACTGTAAATGGGGGTGATCTTGTGGATAGCTCTTGGATCACACTTTCCATTAATAAGAGTGGTCTTGTTTTAGAGATAGCTTTCCGATCACACCACGACAAGGAAAATATTGTTCATTCAGGAATTGGATACCAAACCCAGGGGCAGAGCCGAGCCGCTAGGGCTTCCAACCTAATAGTCCTATTGCAGATATTACCAAGTCGGGTCGAAGGGCACTATTGGGCCGAGGTTACTTATTGCCCCGAGGCTGCAACCATGATTCTGCTGTGGCCCAAAAATATAGCGAGGCTCAAAATCCAACCGTTGGGAAGCAGCCAATTTGGCGGCGGTGGAATTTTAATTGCTTTAAATGACTGTACCAAGACCAGTACCGGAAATCGCGCTCCACATGAACAAGATTTTCGTCAGACTTGGTGCCTTCAATACACTGTCCTGCCCGATTTGATTGACGGCGTGTATAAGAAGATGCCTAAGTTAGGGATAATTGCATCCTGCAATTCTTCAAGATTTCTGAACGAACCCATGACCACCGAATGCGAAATTGACGCTTTGGTCAGAGAATTCGAGCAAGAGGGTCTAATCACCTGCTCTAATCGGCCACCTTCCCTAGCTCACTGTGAAGACACTCCCCTAGCACCACCACGGCCGATGCAGACACGGTCTGCCAGGAAAAAGACTAGAACTGAAGTTCGCACCAAGCGCAACCAAGACCGGCAGCGGCAAACAGGGCAAACACCAGCAGCTCATCCTATGGAGCCCTCTAGCTCCGCACAGGCCCCGGCTGGGGGAAGGGAGAATATTCCACCATCGCGGCCACCATATCTACCACCTGTTCGCCCGGGGATCGCGTTGCCTCGTTGCACAAAGCAATTTACATTAGCCACACCCTCGCTGCCACTAGGAGTATAGTTGATAGGAAATATGACAGGGAAGATTGATCGGCTTAAGTACAGCGATCACGACACCAACGACCATGTCAAGTTCCCACAGTTTGAACCAGCAAAATACTTGCACCGCGTCAAGTACCTGGATCATCAGGTCACACTACTGGAAGTGCAACCATGGGCTGCGGGCCTGGACAGAGCTGGCCTACTCAAGATACTTAACATTCCCCATTTTGGACGCGGCATACATGTGACTGTAGTGGCCAAGCAGTTACTAGCCCTGGTACATGACAACTATTTATGGATAGGGGACCAGCAAATTCCTATTGATGCCGCCCTCATCCATAAGATCACAGGTTTACCCATGGCAGGACCTGATCCGGGAACTGAATTTCCATCCAAACATGATGATACAAAGCTCGCGCAAACCATGAAAGAGCGGTTTGGCCTGACAAAATGGAAACAGGGGTATCACACTTCCGCGATTCAGGAGCAGCCCATTCGATTTGTAGCTGAACTCTTAGCCTGCAAACTCATACGGAAATGCAAGCCAACTGAAGTACCTTCCCTAGTTATCCGGATTGCCATGAACTGCACTGAGGGGTATACTTATAATTGGGCCGGATATCTTGCGAAGGAGTTTCTGGAGGATGCCCACGATGCGCAAGGAAAAGGTAGACCTTTTCATTATTCCTGGCTTGTAATCCTTATTGCATTAGTTGGGTAGAAAGAACCCACTGAAGCCGAGTTTGTAGAAATCAACCCCGGCACGCCAGGGGCAGCCAGGTATGCCTCCCTATGGATATCCTCAGATAAGGAAGCTCAGCAGATGACGAACACTGTGTTCGTCTTCTATGCTATGAGTATTCACTATGAGATTGTGCGAACACCTCAACTTACCAACGAAGTGTTCTCTCAATACGAGGGTGTCGTGCACTTTAGTGTCGATATGCATCATGTTTTCATTCAAGCTCGTGCAGATCCTCAACGGCAATGCTTCAAATTACCATATGTAGTCACCGAACCAGATATCAGGCGGATAGTTCAGCAATGGCCAGCCAAATGGCTGAAATATTTAGGGAAAAAACCCTCTAATCCGGTTCCCCCAGCTACCAATATTGGCGCAGGTACTAGTCAGGCGCAACAGCAAAGCCCATTGGAAGATAGCGAAGACCTAAGTGATTCGCAGATGAATGACGACGGCTAGGTTGGAGACGGCAGACAGGATGAACAGGATGAACAAGATGAACAGGATGAACAGGATGAGGAGTCGGTCAAGACCATATCAGAGCTTAACCCACCAACGAAGCGCAAGTCACCAGAAGTAGCTGAGGTAACCAAGCCACAGTCCCGCAAAAAGGTAAAAGCTTCGAAGGACAAAGATATCGAGGAAGAAGCCACTATCACGCAAGATGCACTAGAGCATGCTCTAGAATAGTCTACGACAACGCTTACTAAAAAATGGTCAGAATTTGGGGAACTGCATCTTGCCGGCCTCTCAGGTATCACAAACAGGGTATCGGAATTAAAAGAGCTAACAGCAAAATCAACGCCTAGTACTGCGACAAGTAGCACTATGGCACCCACGCAGTAGGATATTAGGCAATGGCCACCCAGAGACCACCGGGGACAGGTATCAAGCGCAAATCTGATACAGCCTGACACAGATTCCCAACCCCAGACGAATATAACTGTGGGGCTTGATTATACAAAGATGTCCATGACAGAGTTGCACCTCTATCAGCTCGCGATTACAAAGGAGATCCATACCCGAAATCAAGTGTCACAAGTCCAATTGGAAGACACCATCAAACAAAACAAAACCTTTGCAGCACACCTAGAAGAGATCGCACAACAGAAGAAAGAGGCTGAATAGACAACAACTACGCTGATGCGAGCATTGGACGAGGCATGTCAGAGTCTTTCTGACTCCGACATACAGGGAGCAGAGGAACCAGAGTAGAGAATTGCTAAGATGAGAGACTATTCCCAGCAGTCCCGTAGCGAGGTTGAAAGGATGAAGATAGAACACCAGCAACAGATTGCAGAACTTCAACTGCGCATTCCTCCTGATACTCCACCAGAGGTCTGAGAACAGCGCCAGCAGGACATCCAGGCTTCAGCAGCAAAAATATCAGATAATGTGGCTAGTGTCGTAAAACTAATGGAAGATAGCATAGAAGCATGGGCAAACCTACAGGACCATCCAGATGTAGGGAAGATTCAGGAAACCATCAAGTTGCGCCAGGATGAGTTAGATGCAGTCAGAATAGAAATCAAAACGCTGCCACCCATGCAGAAGATGGCTAAAGTAAAGCGTAGCAAGGAACTTCAACAAGAAATCGAGTCCTACAGGACGAAGGTCACGATGCTGGAAAATGCGTTACAGGCCCTGGTTGATGAAGCATTAGAATTGAGCAATACTGCAGAAAGCCAGCTCAAACCTTTGAAGACCTATGACACTTTTGCGCAGGAAAAGGCTGACACAGACTCTTCTTCAGTATTACAAGAACTGGTGGAAAAGGAGAAAGCCACTGATGATATACTGCATAATATCACCAGTCGCTTCCAGGCCCTCGCGCAGAAGATTTTCCCACCAGAGTCCTTGCAGAGTGTCCTGGGACGGGCCACTAGTGAGTCTTAGGGGCCTGTTGGGGCGCGTACCCTAAGGATTACTAGTTGTGGTAACTTCGCGGCTGTTGGTAAGCGGAGTTATGGGTCAAGATAGTCTTACGGGTGTCAGGGTAAGTCAAAACCCCCTTTTTTTGTAATAAACCCGTGGTTTAAATCCAGGGTTTAGGGTTTTTTGGGTGCCCATGGTTTAAGACCATGGTTTTGTAAAAATGCACAGTATAAATAAGCGCTTGTGTAAAGAAGAGAGGTTAGGTTTTATGATGTAAGTAATAATAAGGCGAAGATAAGGTTGCTTGTGAAAGGTTAATTCCCAGCTGTGTGCGTGGACGACCTCTGCAGCTGGGTGCGCAGAGGGTTTTTGTAAGAAAAGAAAGAAAGATCTACAGCCATGTGCGCAAAGGCCTGCTGCTGTGTGCGCAGCTTTTAGAGAAAGAAGGGATCTGCAGTTGAGTGCGCAGATCAAACTGTGGTTTTTGTAGCAAGTTGAGTAAAACACAGTTTGTGGACGTAGCCCCTACTCTGGGGGTGAACCACGTTATATCCGGTGTTGTGGTTTCTTGTGCTATTTCTGTTTCTGTTATCTTTTATGCATTAATAACTGTATACATCTGATAAATTAGATCGCTGTCAATATTTAGCTTCGCTGTGAATTCCGTGTAGTGGGTTGAGCAAGTAATGACTGTTTATTTATCCGCGAAGTTGTATGTGAATGAATGGTAAAGCTTTTATAGTATTGATTAATAAGATTATTAAGGCTAAGGTACAGTAATCCCCCTCTCGGCTTATAGAAACCTGATTCTGCGGCACCCCATAGTTGTTTCGGGTGAGACTACAACTTGCGCGCAGGTTGTTGCCGAAAGGGCCAACACTGTGGGTCTTTTTTTGGTGCGCCACTAAAGGTTTAAACTCGGGTCTTCCCTATTTCCCAACACTTTACAGTGTGTATGCTCTATCCAACCGGGATACCCAGAAGCACTATAGCTGCAAAGCCATCGAATGTGTGATTGCAAATCGGATTATCCACCATGTGCTTCAACAAAGCCACTTAGAGTATTTTTTATTATATTTCCAAGTGGATTTCCCCCTCACCTAATTAACAAGATCATTCATAAAGCATACATTAAAATTTGACCAAGTCTATTTGCAAAACAGTCTCACAAACATCTGAGACATAGATTTTCAACATCGTGACTCCATTTTTAGGAACTGGTCTCCTTATTTTTGCATCATCCGTTTTTGACCGTTAGTCCATTTTTTTAAGTTATTTTATGTGGGGATGCCTTAGTATCTGTCTCATTATTTATATCATGTTTTTCAAATAGCAACATGGATTACGTAATTGATCTTTTTTATGTATATCAAAACTCCTAAACAACACTAATTTTCATCTTACATCTAAAAACAATTTAAAACAAAAATCCTTAGACAACCATTTTTTTAGGGACTACCCCCCTTCGCTTCATTACGAGTTATCCTAAACGGAGGAGCTGGGATCAGGCGACAGCACCTTGCTCTTTTCTTTCCCCAAGGTCACACCTTTCCCTCTTAGGGAAACAATAGTCCAAAATATTTCCACTGATAGTGTGCATCCGGTGGATAACATCTCTGGCGCTATTTCCGTGGTCAAATATTTTACTTCTTAGATGAATTTAACCTTAGTTGTTTCTTATTTTTTTACCATTCTTGATAGAGTTTTATTCAAAGCACCTCTCTAAAATTAGACTTGAATCCATTTGGTGACTCCACTGTTAAATAACTTGCCAAGGTATTCAAATAGAAGAAACTCTGAAGTCTTAGTCAATTTCATCCCTGAGCGTGAACATGATTATAGGAGGAGATTGAACGAGTTAGTTTCTTGTAGCATCCTTGAGAATCTTGGATTTGAGTCTGTTTTAGACATCTGCACTTTATTTGAAGAAAGTAATAACCAAAATTATTTTTCTGGCATTATGAATGAGTATTTTACTCAACTCGACTATTCTCAGATAGCAAGTCAACCCCATCATCTTCCAAACAAATCTTTAGAGAATCTCCCTATGGTCACTATCCCTAATGCCACCACTTCCACCGTGCATCTTAGAAATTTCTCTAGGTGTGTCAATGCTTTCCTCAGTGATCCTCCACATCAACATGATGATGTTTACATGAAAATATTTTCTCTTTCCTTAGATGGAAGAGATGGTGAATGGTACAACAATTTACCAGACAACTCCTTTTCTACACTCGCAACTTTCAAAATTGTTTTCACTAACATGTTTGGTGAAAATAAGGAACATAGGCACAATTGGCTACATTGAAAAACATAAAGAAGAAGGAAAATCAACATATGGATGATTTTAACCAAAGATTCACAAAACTATCAAATGCCATTCCTACCACTTATAAACCACCTACACCATCCATCTTGATTTATTACATTGAAGAACTCAGTGGGAAGATGCAATATCAGATCAGGGATAAGGAACCCACTACTCTTCTAAATGCTCAAGAATTGGAAGTCAAGATAGATCAAAATATGTATCCTTCAGGTGAGTCTAACCTTCCTAGCTATTCAAGGTCCTCAACCACTTCAAAATAAAATGAGAAAAAGAAAGAGGATTCTTATGAAAAGAAGATGATGGTTCAAATGAAGGAAAGGCTTGAAAGAATGGTAGATAAGCATCTATCCCAAATTAAATAAATGACAAACAAGGTGATCAGTATGGAAAGAGAGCAATCACAACCTCTCCCAAGAACATTTCCTCCAAAAGTAAATTAGCAAAGAAAAGCACCGAACCATGAATAGAGGCCTCCTCATCAGTTAGATTCTACTAACATGCTTGAAACTTACACACCATTTTACAGGGCATGTAAAGACTTTCATGAGGAATCATCTTTCCGTCATGCATGCTATGTTTAGGAGCATGATTTTTGAGAGGGTTGTGGTACTAAATAATCATCAAGCAAGCTTGATTATATAAATCATGTAGGTGACATACATAATATTTGAACAGAAAGTAGGAGATATGCAAAACAATATTCAAGGGATCCTAAGTACATTAACATAGTTGGGCAACTCCATCCTATGATCACAAAAACTTGGGGTCAAGCTGAAGATTATAGTCAAAAATTGGATAATCTCACCAAAAACATTGGTACTATTCCTACAAATGAACATAATGATGATAGTTTGGAAGATTTACTACCTTCTAACATTTTTTCTGATGAAGATGATTATGATCATTAGGAGGGATATAGCCATGGATGTGATAAAAGAGAGGAAGAGTCCCTTACATTTGACATGGATGATGACTATGAGACATTACTTGAAGTTTTGTGTGATGAAAATTCTCCATGCTCTCCACCTCATGACGAATATATGGAGTGTTGGTACCATTATGATATATTTGAGACCTATATTTTTTAAGAGGATTGTTACAATCATAAGGATGATGAAGATAGCCAGGGACTTGGTACTAGTGATGAACACTCTCTCATACCATACATAAATCAGGATGATATTTTCAAGAATCCAATTTATGAAATGTCTAGCAAGGGGAGTGTTTATTCAAAAGTTTTACGGAATTTCAATCCATGATACATCCAACAAGGGGAGTTTTTATTGTGAGACCTATGAAATTTGTAAAGAAGAGCAGTCAGAGTTTTCCTATGATCATTCAAAGTTGTATTTGAGTATCTATAATGAGGACTTGAAGAAGCAGTGGAGAATCAAATGGGGTGTAATGAGTTGAAGTTTTTATCTCAATCATAATATTCACACATAGATGTTCCTTATGATTTGGAGTATTTTGGGGCTTATATAGAGATTTATCAGTAGATAAGCCCTTTTGATGAGTATGATGAGCTACGTCATCATAAAAATTTGGACATCAGTCCTATCCAATATTGGATAGAGGCATCTTGCGTGAGAACCTACCAGTTTCAGAACAAGTTTGATGACATTATTTATAATTTTCCACCCACCCCACTTTTTCAGAATCATCACGCAGGTTTGCATTTTTTGAATAAAATATTATTTCTTTGGCTCGTAACCAAAGACAAGAAAAAAACCTTTTACATTAATAAAATGCTTAGGTGGTTACATTGGATTTTTTATTACACCTAACCATTTTATACCATGCTTAGAGTAGGAAAATAGGCTCCTCAAAGTGATCATTTAATTCTATCATTTTCTTTCTCTACTTAGGAATAAATAAATTTTTAGTTAAGTTTTTCCCTTGAATAAAGAAACTTTTCCATCATTGGATGTTTTTCATAAAACTTGTGCTATTGAGGTTTTATTGTCAAGTTGAGATGTTTTTACAGGATATAGAAACCAGAGATTCTGGTGTTCTTGTATTCTCTCCTTGCATAAGAGATTAGATCGAGCACACGTCCAGCAGTTGGAGCCAAATGTTACCAACTATTTTGTACCATAGTTGAACCCCCTGTTGAGCTGACATTTAATGAACATGGTCAATGTTAATATTCAGTACACCGAAAGTTGAGCATGTTTTTCCTAGACAAATTTGGCTGGTAAATTTTATTTTTATGCCGAAATGACCATGCCCCATGGGGATTTTGTAATAAAGTGTGCTAGTAGTGGTTTTGAGTGGATCGGTCCTTTAAGACATATATTTCAACTAAGGTATTCAATGGATTTTTTTCGCTTATCGATTATGCTTTGCCTATATTCAAGTATAATCGATGAGTTTTTCTCCCCCTTCCTACAAAGTTGGAATGACTGATTTTGAAATTTGGGCCTTGAACCATTATTAGAGTCCAACTAGTAAATATGAACCTAATAGACACTAATGGTATGTTTGGGGATGTAAACCTAAATGGTTTTCCTATGAAAGTAAAATTGAACATCCTACCCTTAGGATTGTACGATATACTTATCAGCATGGACTGGTTGGAACAGACCATGTCATGCTCAACTTCTTACACAAGTCAATCTTCTGTATTGATAGCAAAGGGAACCAAGTGAAGGTTGAGGGAATTCCAAATAAAGTTTTTGTAAGGAAAATATCTTCCTTACAAGCAATGAAATGGCTTAGAAAAGGCTGCAAGTTGTTTGCAGTAAACATCCGAGACTTAGATTCTAAAAGAGAACAATGCATAGAAGACTTTACCATTCTTGAAGAATTCAAGGATGTTATTCCCGAGGAAATCCCAATATTACCTTTGAAACAAGACCTAGAATTTTCCACCAAACTAACATCGGGATCAGTTTCGGCTTCCAAATCCACTTACCACATGAGTGCACAAGAATTGGTGGAACTCAAACTGTAGTTGCAAGAGTTGATAGAGAAAGAGTATATAAGACCCAGTGTGTCTCCCTGGGGAGCAAACATACTCTTCATAAAGAATAAGGATGTACCATGCAGATGTCAATCGGTTACCATCAGTTGAACAAAATGACTATCAAGAACTGTTATCCACTCCCTAGGATCAATGACTTGTTCGATCAGGTGGGAGGAGGCAACATATTTTCAAATATTGACCTGTGATCTACGTAACAATAGGTATGGATTCCCGACGACAATATTAAAAAAAAATCCTTTGGTACAAGGTATGGGCACTACGAGTTTCTAGTGATGCCATTCAGGTTGACCAACACACCCGCAAACTTTATGTGTATGATGAAAAACAAACTTAGTAATATATAGATACATTTTTTTTCGTATTTATAGATGACATTCTAGTTTATCCCAAGAATAAAGAAGAACACGAAGAACACCTTTGCATAGTACTACGAGTGTGGAGGAAACACCAGCTTTATGCTAAGTTTAGTAAATGTGATTTTTACATACCAAAAGTATAGTACTTAGGTCACATTATCTCCAAGACACAGAAAGATGTGGACCCCGAAAATATTAGAGCCATAAAGGATTGGCCTACCCCTACTAATGTTAGCTAAATTAGGTACATTTTGGGATTAGTCGAATATTATCGTAAGTTTATTGAGAACTTATCAAGAATTGATTGCCTCATAACCGCTTTGCAAAAGAAAGAAAATAATCTCTTTTGGAATACTAAGTGCGAAGAAAGTTTTCAAAATCTTAAATAGCTTATGATGAGCGCATCAATACTTCAAATTGTGAATCCCGATGGGGATTTTGTTGTTTGAAAGGATGCAAGAAAGGAAGGACTTGGAGGGATCCTCTCATAGAATGATCATGTGATCTGTTATGAATTGTGGAATTTAAAAGATCATGAGCATAACTACCCCACACATGATCTTGAGTTAGTGGCCATCATCCATGGTTTGAAGACGTGGAGGGACTACCTCATGTGAAGGAATTTCCTTCTAATGATAAATAATATGAGTTTGAAGTATTTATTCTATTAACCGGATTTGAATGTCAATCAAGCAAGGTGGTTTCCTTTCCTTGGTGAGTACCATTTTGAGCTAAATCACATTAAGGGAAAAAATAACAAGGTTGCTGATGCTTTAACCTGATGAACTCATATTATGTATGAGGTGACTTTGAGTAAACCAATGCAAATTTGCATGAGAGGAATAGAATGGCCAACAGAGTTGACCCTTTCTATGTAGAAATCCTCAAGAAATTCCAAGAGGATAGGTTGTTTTGACAACAAAAAGAATATAAGGTAGATGAATCTGGACTGCTATGGTCCAAGGATAGATTGTACATACAACATGGAGGGGACATTCAATGTAGCATCCCCATGAACTTTCATCGGGAACCCTACTCGGGGAACCTCGGATATCAAAATATGATATCCATTGTCAAGAGACACTTTTCTAGCCTAAGTTAAAGGCCAACATTGCGATGTTTATCGTGAAATGTCAAGAATGTCAGCTAGTTGAAGTTGAGCATCGGGATCCTTTAGGATTGTTGCATTTGTTACCCCTTTCAGAATGGAAGTGGGAGGTCATTAGTATGGATTTAGTCACCCATCTACTGAAAAGTAAGAAGCAAAACGATTTCATTTTTGTAGTAATTGACAAGTTGTCAAAATTACCACACTTCATTCCTATGAATTCAACTTACAAAGTAGTGAACATTGCCTTGAAGGAGATATTTAGATTGCACAGGAAACCCAAGGAAATCATCTCGGATCAAGCTGTTAAGTTGATAGGAATAATTTTGAGATCTTAATTCTCCAAATTAGGGATGCAATTGTACTTTAGCACTCCTTATCACTCGCATAAAGATAGGAAGACAGAAAGAGTAAACCAAATTGTTGAGTACATACTTAGGATGTATATCATGAACAACCCCACTAATTGGGATGACTACATGCATCTTGCAGAGTTTGCATATAACAATGGTTATCATACTTCCACCAATATGAGTCCCTTTTAGGTACTCTATCGACGAAAGTGTAGAAAACTGGTTACTTGGGATAGCCCAATGGAGCGAATCATGTTAGGGCCTAATTTATTAATAGACTTTGAACAATTGGTTACCAAGGTCCACGTGAACCTTAAAGAAGCACAAGTCCACTAGAAACATTATGTGGATCGAAAAAGAAAAGATAAATACTTTCAAATAGGTGATCATGTTTACTTGAAAGTAGAATCACAACGAAGCTCATTGAGCTTGGGTAGGTGTGGTAAGTTAGCACCTAGATTTTGTGGACCTTTTGCAATACTGGCCAAGAAAGGGTCAGTGGCATATGAGCTAGCATTACCCATGCATGTAAGAGTGCATAATGTTTTCCAGGAATCCTTATTAAATAAATATGTTTATGATAATAAACATGTATTTCATTGTTCTTTATTATAGGTGGAACCTAAAGGGAAGTTTTTCCCTAATCCTATTCATATATTGGACAAAGGAGAGGTGCATCTCAGTAAATGCACCATAGTCCAGGTTAAAGTGCAATGGAAGCACTTTCAAACTACTTGGGAGAATGAAGCCACCATGAGGAAGGATTTCCCCACCTTGTTTCATGATGTTATTCTGAGTCCCTAGAACACTAGGGACAATGTTTCTCTAAGTGGGGAGGGATGTAATATTCTGAATTTTGGGCCCAACACTTATATCCTGAATGAGCGTATTGATTATGATTTTATATTGATATTTTATTTTGATATATTGGGTCGAAGACCCCACTGCATATGAAAATCATGATTTGTTTTATATATTGGGCGTAAGCCAATTATTGATGATATATATATGCTGTATTGTGTTGGGAAGGGACCTTGAAGCACATTATGGTTAAGATTTTTTGTGTTAAGAGAGGATCTCTGGAGCACATGTGTAATTAATGTTTTGTGTTGAGTGAGGAGCACTGTAGCACATGTGTAATTAATGTTTTGTGTTGAGCAAGGAGCTTTGGAGAACATGGGTAATTAATATTTTTTGTTGAGAAAGAAGATCTGGAGCGCATGAGTGCTTACATTTGTGTTGAGCGAGAAGCTTTGGATCACATGGAAATATAACTCGAAGTGTTGGCATAAGACTTGGAGCCTCCCATGTTGATGTTGAGCATAAGCTCTGGAGCATAAGATCCTTGGCCATTGTATCCCTAGGTGTATCGTATAAGTACATCCTAAAACTGGTGTTGAGCAAAGATCTCTGGAACTTCACTAAGTTTGTAACTCCCTATTAAGCATTGAGTATGGGATCTCGTAAGCGCTAGGGGCTACTGAAAAGAGTTTAATAACTTCCTAGTGAAAATGACTTGAGAAAAATATTGATCTCATGAAACTTACTTGTAAGTAAGTAAATGAAAATTTGAATTTATGTATTCTCATCAAGTAGTAAAGAACCACCATGTTATACAAGGGAATCAAACATGCAAGGATGTTTAGAGTTTCCTATCCTAGTAGATCTAACCATCTACCTATTTAACCTTAATGAAGAAGTTTTATTAAGTCTAGGGATCACAGTATATGATTCCCAAAGAGAAACGTTAATAAATGTTATATTATTTCATATTTTATACATGGTATGTATAAAGAATAAATATAATAATAATAATATTAATGATGAAAGAAAGAAAGGAAAGATCCATCCATTATTATTTATTATTAAAAGATAATAAATAGTACATTACTTACAAAAAGTCTAATTAGAAACAAGTTGAAAGTTCTTAAGTATTAAAAATTACCAAAATTAATTAAAAAGGGTTAAATCAAGAAATCAAGGTTTCTTCATTTAACTATCCTGTTTGACTGAAAAGTTTGTCTATAAAGTCTAAGGCCAAGGAAAGGCTTGGGGTTTTGATCTATCTTGTGGGAGTCATTCTTATTTCTAATTTTTCTCTAAAGAGAATGCTTGAAGAACAATTTCCTGGAAGGAAAAGGAGAACTCAACCAAACCTAATATACTTGATAGGAAACCCTACCTTAGGATATCTAATATACTTGCATGTTAGATTCCATCTTGCGGGGATCTAGATTGAATCTATGAATAGTTCCAGTCTTGGTTGGGTGGGACATTCTTGTTCACGAGTGATTTGGTCATCTAATATTGAGATCAGATCTACCTATGAATTGTTAATG
>LPNX010436947.1:569-48776 GCA_001517045.1 Pseudotsuga menziesii | reverse complement strand
CACGATCGAATTTTGAAGGGTCTTATTTCTTCTACATTGGACACATCCCTCATAATTAAATACAAAGTCATGAAAATCATTACAGAGAGGTCGTAATACCTCTACTAATATCTACGTTGCATTTACATAGACATGACTTATAAATAAACTACACAGTAAATATAAATAACTATCTTGTACTTTCAATGAATCCACTACAGCAGCAATATTCATCTAGGGTTTTGCACCCATGACTTCTTTTTCTTTCCACATTGTACTTTATAAAAAGCGAAAGTTAATATCTAAAGAGTCTACAATTTCGCAACTTCCATGGCAAGCGCCCATGCCATCTGTCATGTCCCCGGTTTCGACCCCGTTTGCATGATGCATATATTGTAATTAATCGTGGTGAGGAGCTCAAGGCAAAATCCCCACCATCGATTTTGTTGTGTATGTTTCGGCAATGGGGATAATTGCCGGTGGCATCTCGTGCTATAAGGCACATTATAATTCGGCATCATGTAAACCCGCACATCAATTAAAATAAACCACAACCAGCTACGGCAGTGCAACGTTGAATGAAAAGGGCATGGTTCCAAAGGATAAGGGGTGGGGGGATGTCAAAACTTGGTTAAGAGGAAAAACCCATGTTTTATTTCCTTGTTGTTTTGCCACCTTTGTTATTTGCCACCCTTTTTGTCTCACCCAACCTTGTCAACCTCTTTAATGCTCAGCTGGTGGTTGAGGAGTTATGGCTGAGGGCATTTATTGCTGAAGTGGTGGTGGTTGTGGGAGGCTGTCAGCCTTACCCAATTGCCCACTCCACCCACGTTGCCCATTCTTCACCCTCACGCACTCCTCCCTGGTCTGTTCACTCACTCACCACGATTTTGGGTCTGTTGGTTCCTCAAGCACAGGTTTTGGATGAATTTGGTCTCACGTGGGCATTTTGTTCCTCCCCACGAGTGGCTGAGCACCCGCTGACTGCAAATTCACGTCTTCTCCATTGCTGTGCATTCTCACGAAGAGGGATTGCTTCCCGTTTTTGTCTTCTCCACGTTTTTGGTTGGCCGTAGTGCCCAATTCGTAGTGAGCCATTTTCCTACTGTGGTCTGTTCATCCTCACGCAGAGGTCTGTTCATCCTCACGCAGAGAAATTGGGTATGTATTTCCCGTGCATTTTGCTGTTGGGTGTAAGTTCTTCCTCACGCATAGGGTGTTTGCGTCGTTTTCCCATGTTGTGAGAGCCGTTCTCACTGTCATGTTTTGGGGCTGCTGTTTCCCCTGTGTTTTGTTGGCTGTGGTGTTCAATTTCGTTTTGAGCCACTGTGGGTTTCCAATTCGTGGGCTGAGTTTCTGTGTTTTGGGACTGTGCATAGTTGCCATTGTTTTACTTTGAAATTAGGCTATTGTTGTTGTTTCCCTGGTCTGGGATGTTGTGGTTGAGTTGTTTTGGCCACGTTAGGGCCAAAACTAGCTTAGGGTTGTCCATTGGACTTGAGCTGTGCTCCTCCATGGTTTGGGGCTGTCCCTTATTGTTTATGACTTCTTCACAGAGCTGTGAAGGGATTGTTTGGCTGCTGGTATCCAGTGGTTGAACCTTGGACTGTGCTGGCTTGGCTTGTCTGTTGAAAGCCTGTGAAACCCAGCAGTGTTGGTTTGGCTATTTTGTGTCCCCTTGGCTATGTGCAAGCCTGCAATTGACCCTTATCCTGAAGGAATCATGCCCAGCTCGGGGGTGGCAGCACTGCTGAGAGATTGATGAGCACACTGGCCTATGGTTGGCTGGAACATTGCAGCGATGTAGCTGGTTGTGGGTGAGTTCTTCATTGACAGATGAGTGCTGCTAGTCTATCTCTGCAATTATATCAATTGTATATGGAATTATGATGAATATGTAATTGCTGGAATGTGTGTTTGCTTCCGCTGTATGAATGAAGATAAATGCATCTGTGTATGCTTAATTCCAGCATTGATTTCATTTGATTTCTGTTTATGTTCATGGGGTGATTTTCCCAGCTGTGTTGATGTGTTCGTCGCGTCCTCTTCGCCGGTTAAGGGACGGGGACGTGACACCATCCATGACATGGCCCTAAGCCATATGCTGGAAACTCTTCTATTTACCATAACTAACATAATAATTGAAAATATTTCACACATTCCAACCACAAAGTAAAATGCCACACAAAACCCAAGTTTAAATAAAAAACATAGTAGTATAGATTACATACCCAAATTACTAAGTCTTAGGTCAAGTCTAAACAGTCATCCCATGGTTGTTGCAGCATTGCAAGCAATGGTGCTACCACTGTGTACATTATAAATAAAAAAACGCCAATCACCATTTACACCCAGGTCCTGTTAAAGGTCTCAAATTTCTCCTTACGACAAAAAATCCCTCTTTACATTACATTCCATTTCATATAAAATATAGACTCAAAGGCCAACGAAACTCCATAACTCAAACCCCAACCTCAACAAGATAAAAACCAAGATTAAGACCAAAGATGTGGTGAGTACGACTTGAATAGAAGGCTTACCGTATTGGTAATGCTGGACCGTGTCTCAGAGTCACAGTACGAGCCATACACCTCTTCTCCAAACATGTCACCCGCAACCACAACAAAAAAACGAGTATGAGGGGTATGGTTATGCATAATAAGAAACAAACCAATGATAGCGTAGTGAAGTCGAACGTATTCATACCTTCGATTCCCTAGAGGTTTCCTTCACCCACTGTGCAGAGCTGAGACCCAACAAAAAACAAACAGACCAAATGACCAAACTCCATCGTGATCCAAGACCTAAGCATGGACCTCCATGAAATCCAATGTGCATTAATGGAACCAGCTTGGTGTCCATTATCCATGCTAAAACCCGCATCGCTATAGTTTATAAATGACACAATATAGTTTCCACCTTTTCCACTTGCATAATGTTAAGACCCCAATGTGGACGTTTAGACCATGGTATATATTCATTAACCCATAGTTTAATGTAGTGTATATGTATTATTTGCATGGTGTATATTAGGCGCCAAGCGTTTAAACCTTGTCTCATCTTCCTCCTTAGAAAATAAGATTAGAAAAATGGCATATGAATTATTCCATGGTAACCATTGTTTTCATAAAACCGAGAATTGGTCTTTAAACAAAGGTTGGTAAACCTTCCAAGGGAAATAATGAGATATGTCAATACCCTTAATAAAATAAATATGAAATACATCTAGGTTAAAATATGAACAATTGATTAGTAACTCATAATGAATAATAAGCATCACTTAGATAAGTAGTCTAGGCTTTATAGAGAATAAGCAGGGTAATTACCTTGTCACTAAACCAAGTATGTATGAGGAAATAATAAAAATTAGTAGGTGTCACTAGCCACGAGTGTAAGTACACCTACACGTAAACAAGTTAAGAGTGCTTTATTTCAAACTGAACTAAGTATTCCTATTAGACAAGTACAAAATTTACCTCTCAGTCAGTCACATGGGAGAACTAGTCCCACCACTCCACCCACTTTAAATTCCAGAAACAAAGTCAAGTTAGAAACCATGTAAATAACAAGTAAGATTATGCAGAAATTAATGAAATATATAATCAAGAAATTACACACACAACAATGTAAATACATGACAATAGCTCAATAATTAGATTTACGACATCAGAATGTAAAATACAGTAACAACCATAACTGAAAGAAGGATGTAAAACATAAGAACATCTTACACTAAATAAGTAGTACATTTAGCGTATGTTATATTCCACAAGTCCAATAATGTCCATGCCTAGGTAGTTTATATGAGCCTAATGATTTTTGTTTTTTCATTTTTTGGGAACATTACATCCATTTATAAACCTCCTCATAAGAAACAACCTAGGATCGAATCCTATGGAGTCTTTTAATATTATGCAGAGATACGCTATACACAGTTTGTATGCAAGCTGTATTTTAAAACTAATAATTTAACACAGAGGTCCTAAGACCCTTATAATCCTTACATGCTATCATTTATGGCCTCAACCTTCTTTATCAAAAGAATTAACATCTCTAAAATATTATAAACCCAGTCACAAACTAACTAATAGTCTCCATTTCCAATGCAAGGTTTATGCCCACAATCCATAATACTTATTCATTTACATATTATAAACACCAACTATAAGTCTAAATCTATTAATTATTGCAGCCACAATGGTGGGTTCCAATGCCAAAATATCATTTTTATAGTAAAAAAATTAATATTATAACAAATATTAAATAGTACAAAACAAATTTCACATTTTTAAAAATATTATTTATTTTAATACTTAATTTTCACAAATTTTGGAATATGTAATCATACAAAGAAGTTTAGCTAAATACAAAGTAAATGTTTTATTTTCTTAAATGTACTTAACCTATTCCCAAAGGGCTTGTTATGGAC
The DNA here is from genome assembly GCA_001517045.1 of Pseudotsuga menziesii. Lineage (NCBI taxonomy): Eukaryota > Viridiplantae > Streptophyta > Pinopsida > Pinales > Pinaceae > Pseudotsuga > Pseudotsuga menziesii. Next base: position 44,368 of record LPNX010436947.1, on the reverse strand, counting down.
ACTTGAGCTAGACGACTAGACTAAAAATAAATGTTTTATTATAAAATTAGTTATATAATTAATTCATTATCAACCATTTAAATAATATTATTATATTTTAATATTCAATATCAATCACCACAATGATTTTATACACTTTAAATATAAGTGACCCCAATGTAATTGACCAAAATGGCTTTGAACACAGGGTCTTCGTTGACGAAAAATACCCATATTACGTTAGTTCATATTGGGGGTTAATTAATTGAACTAAGGAACCTATTCTAATTACATGCAATTCACACTTGCGATGAAAACCTGTTTTGAAGAGTATGGAAAGCCTCAATCTTGAAGAACATACTATTGGTTTACTTTTGTTTCTTTACTGGCTCTCAATCATGACAGGTATAGCTACAATTCACATCATTTTAGCTATCACTGCTAAAGTTCTTGTTCAATAATTATGCTTCCTTAGGGTCTTATAACTCTTCATTTTATATCATTGTATTAATTACTTTTAATATTAGTTTATTAAAACTATTAATCATATCTTATGTTTTTATATGTGCAGGTTATTAACTCAAACTAGATTCATATTATGATCCTCTTACAAGGGAAAATTGCAAAAGATGGCATATTGCATATGCCATGTTCACTAAGCCTAAGCCTAGGGCTTATTTGTATTTGTATTAGGTTAAGGTTTTTACCTAATATTTCATATATTAAAAGTTCTTAAACCTTTGGTAAATACCTTTATATTATTTCCTAAGCCTTGGGGTTGACTTAAGGCTAGTGCAGACCATATATGGACTCTACACTTTAAATTTTATCATTGTAATATATTAATATTGCTAGAGTGTATACGTTGTAATGTTTATGGTGATATGAAAAATGGTGGTGATATAACATAAGGTGGAAAATCATATGTTAGTAGGTTTTAATCATATGCAAGCGGGGTTGTATTAAACGATACCTTCCAACAAAGCTTGACTATGGAAAGTGGGTTTAATAATTCATTGATGGACTCCAACTAGTGCATTCAATGATCTTGGAAAAATGTGACAGCCACAAGCTTAGGGCTTGGGCACACACTGGTTTTGTCATTTGCAAAGTTTGGGTTTAGGTTTGATATAGCTCTGCACACGGGAAATGGAGGCAATCGTCATTGTCATGTAGGTAAGATTTTGGTTGGTTTATCAGCATTATTATGGTTTGCACTATTGCATTTCAGCGTGGTATTGATTCTCATTGTTTTCTTGGATGGTTGCAGGTGATAGGGTAGCGAAAGTGGGGTGGCTCCATAATTTGTTGTCAAATCCAAGTGTTTGAAACATGGCCACGATAATCTTGTGAGCAATCCTATACTTTCCACCTCTCAACCATCTTGGGTAGACTACGTTTGTATTTTTTGCTTGGTTAGGGTTTTATGATGTGGGTTTTGATTTCGCCTTCAAGCTTAATATTACAAACTTGGGTTTTAATTAAATGTTGTAATGGCTTTGTCCGTGAGTAAAATCATGTTTCCCTTGGCTCTACGTATAAATTTTGGGTTGTAATATAAATGGTTTGGGCCTTTGAGGCATGGGCTACACCATTGCTTGCAATGGTTCGATATCCCATTGCCATGCCTGTCTGGAAACACTACGATTTACCATACTGTGTATGATGTATATACTCTGTGTTTATTCATAATGATCATTGTTATTTTTCTTACTGTGTTGTGTAATGAAAATTCTATGTTTAAAGGTTTAAGGAAAGAGCTCTTAGGAACAGGCACACGCCTTTGTGCAAGTTTATGTATTGAATATTTTTAATGGAATGAATTAGTGAACAACATGGGTTCGAAGACCAATCCATGGATGGCTTGAGTCTTCACCTTTGTGGTTATATTATCTCTATGGTATCATTACTATAGATAATTTAATGGATAGCTTTAAGGATGGTTCATTAGCAAAGTAGTTGATTATATAAGTCATACTATGTAATTTGATTTTGGCATTGTCATAAATTAGGTAAATGTTGTTTGTAGCATATCTGGGTTATTTAATGTTATGATTCTGTTGTTTTTATAGAAGCCAGGGTCATAATCCCATGATGGCATTTGTTGTTATGTTTAGACTGTAAAAGGACTCTATGTATTTAAAATGTTGTTCAAGGTCGTGCTGTAGTGAAATCATAGTTTGTCTTAACAACATGTTAGTGGTTTATAAATTGTTTCCCACATACACGTTATGTACAGCGTGGTCGTAGCATGTATGTAAATGAAACCCCATAGGGTTGGACTCTATTTGGTTATGAAAGTGATGAGTTGTATTTTAATAAATAAAAGGAGGCTGGGCTTGTATGCCCACAAGATTCGATTCTTGTTCATTTTTGTCATACATGGGTTTTAAAATATGATTTCAATGTTATCTACTAGGTTATGTGTAGTGAATGTGTTGATGAGTTATCAAATTTTGTTTAAGATGGATTAAATAGAATTGTGGGTGTTTATATAATAAAAAAGATATTTGGTATTAGACCATGTCGATGGTGACAATGCCTTCTATGTTTGGTTAATTATGATTATGTGTATTTAATGGAATGTTATGATATTTAATTTATACTTTGTTGATACAGACCTTGAATGTGTTTAATGGTTTTCTTTCTTGGATTTAGTTTTGTCTATTTTTTTTTGGACTAGGGGAATCGAAAAGTGGGGCTGGTCTAGTATTCGTGTGACATGGGGTCCAGGGATCCATTCCTGCTACCACTATAACCCCAGGTTCCCCACACCTGTCACAAGACATGGGACACAGCTAAACTCGGGTGGGATTGATCTTGTGACCTCCAATTTACAACAAGGGACTTCATAACAATGGAAACGCCAATGAGCCACACTCGTGCAGGATTAGTTTCATATATTCTTATTCGATTTAGTTTAGAATATTTAATTTAGTAATTTAGTTTATAAGTAGTATAATTACTAGATTAATTATAAAACTATTTTAATATTGTTGTACTTATATATTTCTGTATATCTAACCTATACTTCTAGACAAATTCTAAATTTAAAACAAGCCTATCCTTACAAATGAAATATGTCAGCAGAGTAATGCAACCTGTAGAACAATTATATGCTAACTGGTAACAAAACCTAGCTATAGTAAGCATGAACTAAGCATGGGAATAATACATAAATCAATTTAAAACTACAAACCCTGATAATGTAAAAACTTACAGCCTAAGATTAGTATTTAAAAAAAATGCAAACCCTAGGAGATTCTAACTAGAGAATCCAAGACATAGGGTTAGGAAATGTATTGAAATCATTTACGTAATGTTTCTACAACTTAATCTAGAAAACACAATATAGTCTAGGGTTAGGATTTAACCAATGTAACCCTATGATATAGGGACATAATCATCATTTCTAGGGTTAGAAATGTACAAATAACATTTACATAAAGCAACAAGCATTTACCCTAGAAATCAGCCTAACATGCTAAGAACTCATTCCTATAATTTTTCTAAAGCTCGTTGAATGGTTGTAGCTGCACACTTTTTAAATAACAAGCATTAACAATTAAAGACGGATCTAAACTCTAATTTTGATGAACAAATCACTTGGTAACTAACACGTTCCTCCCAACCATGACCTAGAACCATTCCTAGTTTCAATCTAGATCTGCCCGAGCTGGACTCCAACATGCAAGTAGCTTAGAGATTCTAAGGTAAGGTTTCCTATCTTCTATATCAAATATGGATCAGTTCCCCTTTTCATTCCAGGAAATTTTTCTTCAATAATTTACTTGAGAGAAAACAGGAAGAAAAATGACTCCTCTAATGATGGATCAAAACGCCAAGCCTTTGCTTGGCTTGAGTCTTTATAGACAGAATTTTTCAGTCAAAGGGACAGTTAAATCAAGAAACCTTGGTTTCTTGATTTAACCCTTTTCAATTACTTTGGGTAATTATTAATGTTTTAACTTAGGAACTTTCTACTAGTTCCTAGTTGACTTTATTAGACATTAAACTATTTATTAATATTTAATAATAAATAATAATTGATGGAGCTTCTCTTCTTTCTTTCATTTATTTATATTATTAATATATTTAATACTTTGTACATACCATGTATAAAGTACATAATAATATAACACTTTGTTAACATTTGTCCTTGGGTATCATATAGCATGATCCCTAGACTTAATGACACTTCTTCATTAAGGTCAAGTAGGTAGATGGTTTAGGTCTACTAGGCTAGGAAAATGTAAACATCCTTGCATGTTTGATTTTCCCCATATAATGTATGCTGTAGCTCTTCACTACTTTGATGATAATACAAAACTTCATAATTTCGTTTAGTCACTTATAAATAAGTATGATGAGATCAATATTTTTCTTGAGTCGTTTTCACTTAGAAGTTTATTAAATTATTTTCAGTAACCCCTAGCGCTTACCAGAGCCCATACTCAACACCTATAGCAGGGAGTTACAAACATAGTGCAATTTCAGAGCTTTCTCTCAACACTAAATTCTAGGATGTACTTGTACGATACACTTAGCAATACAATGGCCAATGATCCGATGCTCAAGATATTATGGTCAACATCAACATGAAAGACTCCAGGGATTCTTCCCAACACTTCCAAATATTATCTTTTCATGTTTTCTAGAGCTCCTTACTCAACACAAATCATTACACCAATCATGTGATTCACGGTCCACGCCCAACACAAAACATCTCATCAATCATGTGCTCCAGGGTCCACTCCCAACACAAAAACAAACAACATATATATATCATCAATAATTGGCTTATGCCCAATATATAAAACAAATAATCATGTTCATATGCAATGGGATCTTCAACCCAATATAAAAATAGAACATCAAGATAATCATCATAATCAATAGGCACATGAAGATAAGTGCTGGGTCCAACATTTGGGATATTACAATTCAACACCAACAACAGATCCACTGGAGGAAAGCTTAGGGAGTTAAGGCAAGGAAAATCGCTTGGTGGATACTCAGAACATTCATTTTTATTACCTTTCTTCAACCTACTAGATTCATTGAAGTGCCACAAGAAGACATAAAGGAACAACCCATGTTGGAAGGAAGGAGAGCATATACACTACTTCCTTAGAGAAATCCTCTCTTTCCCATACACGATAAAGCAACGAACTGAATGGCCATTGTATCAAACTATAGTTGACTCAATGATCTTTCGTATTCCATGTAATAAGTGGGAGCTTGGGTGCAACTTTTTCGTTTCTTGTAGCTGACTCCTCGATATATGGTTAAGATCCTCCATTTAAAGATCCTCCATTTCTGGGCTATTTTACATCAGCACAATCTTCGCTTGTCTCCTGATGATGATCCTAGAGTAAGGATCGAAATGTCGAGAGTTTCAAATTGCTAACGCAGCTTCCTTGGATAATCATTCTAAATTATGTAGTTATAAATATCGCATTTCTCCCATATGAAGCAAAGAAATAAGGATGAGCAGTGAAAAAATTATTAGTAACAAACACAAAGGTCATATAATAGCAATCACCCATCCCATAGCATCAAATTCATAGGATCAAATCTAACCGCATAGGAGAGTCTAGGTGATCTTATTTTTACCCAGAAGAACCACCAAGAGAAAATGAAAAGGAAAGGGTGGGAAGAGCATCACCCATAGAGATAGAGGAAACTAATTGAGTGAAAGCAACAGTAAAACAATCCACTGATAACCCCCAAAAATAAGGAATGGAAAAGGATTCTAGCTCATTCATTGAGTGTGTTTAAGGGCTTAAGGTTTTAGATTATGCCTCCTAGAACCCTTGAATTCCAATGTCACAATATTTGTATCATATGCGTTTTATAGTTTCGAAACATGCCTTTCATTTTATCTAATAATTCTATACTTCTAAGTCATCATCATTCATATTGTATATCAGTACAGACTGATATTATTTCATCACTTATATATTACACTTGGAGGAATCTCTGTCCCAACTAAAAGTTATCCATGTTGTTAGAACGAAAGGAAACGTAATCTTGTTTATACATAGTTGTTTCCACTCTTCAGATGTAAAGAACAAAGAACATAACTATCTATTACCAAATATTTTGTACCGTAGTTGAACATCCTATTGAGCCTCCATTTGTTGAACATCGTTAGTGCTCATATTTAGTGCAGTGGAAGTTCAAAAAAATTTTCCTAGATAATTTTTGCTAGTCATCTTTATTTTTATGCTGAAAAGACCTTGCCCCATGGGGTTTTTGTAATAAAGTGTGATAGTAGGGGTTTTGAATGGTTCCATCCCCTAAGATTTATATTTAAACTAAGGTATTCTGGGGAGTTTTTTCCCTTGTCGAATATGCTTTGCCTATAGTCGAGTATAATCGATGAGTTTTTCTCCCGCTTCCTCCAAAGCTGGAACACCCGATTTTGAAATTTGGGCCTTGGGGGGGTTATTAGAGTTCAACTAGTAAATACGAACCTACTAGAAACTGTTGATATGTTCTATGGTCATTTCCTAAGCTTAGACATACATTAAAACAATATCCAAAAAAATTTCCGGGACGCGTGGTGATTGTTTAATTTTTATTTTTTGACTATAGGGAAATACTTAAAATTTCCAATTATTTAAACCATTTTGACCATGGTTTAATTGAAAAAAAATAAATTTGTAATAATTAAGTGGTTGAGGCGATGTTTTTGACAAATAATAACTTTGTTTCTAATCCAAAACACTCATTTAACCCCTACACACACTTATCCTAATTTTTGGACTATTATTTGGCCTTATAATTAAGATTTTCTCAAAAAATGAGAAATATTAATTAAAATAATAAAAAATAATAAATTGGGGAAAAGCAAAATATCTCCAAAAAATGAAGAATTGAGTAAAATAAAGATATAATTATCTCAGAACGGAGCATTTATGATGATTCCAATCTACATTGGTTAGTTTCAGATCAAGTATTGGAGTGTAGCAGTTGAGCTATCCATCAGAAATTTTTCCTCTTTGGCTCAATTCATTTTTGGTTGAAGTGTGGGTTATTCATTGTTTAGGTGATCATTAAGAGGGAATATGAGCCACCTCACCCCCCTCATTACTCCAGCACTGAGTTATAACTCCGTTGAAGCTCAGTTCAACTCCAAATCATCATGTCGAGCTCAATCAATTACTATGGCATTACTCTTATTCTAGATTTAGGGATTTCAACCCTATTTTCTTTCCTTTTTGTATAAATAAGAGGTTTTTCTTCCCATTTGCATATGGATCTTTTTCCTATCCTTCATAAAATTAAAATTTAAAACTTCCTTTGATTACAAGATCCATATTTCTTTTTATTTCCATTGACTAGTTTTACCTCTTTATTTTGTCCTTATGTTGATATTATTCCTCACTACTTCATCTCTCTTTTGTTCCTCTATTTTTTTCATTGTTCTACCTCATTGTTCTACCTTCATTTCTCTTGATTTTTTGCCCATTTTCTTCACTCTTTTGTGCTCTCTTTTTCTCTATTTTTGCAGCCACCTCTTTCACTTGTTTCCTTCCCTCTTTGGAATTTTTATTTAAATCCATTATTATCTTTGTTTGGATGTCCTATTCCTCATTATTTTGTAGCCAACTTATCTTTGAGTTGGATGCTGTCTTTCACCTTAATTTCCAGCCCTTTTGGGCATATTTTGTGGCCACTTTTTGACACTCTTTTTGAGCTTAATTTCCTTCCTTTTGTAGCCATATTTCACTTCTTGGTTGGTGGTAAATTACTTCATTTTTGTAGCCATATAAATTATTTGTTACCTTCCATGTTTCTTTATCCATTCATGTCTTTTTTCCCTCTTTTTTGCATGTATTTCTTCACTAGTTTTACTTCAAAAAAGACCGACACGTGCATTTAAAAAAGAGTGATTTCATACTTACATTAATTTCAATATTTTTTCACCTGCATTAGTTTTGTTTCTTAACAATAATGTATTCATGAGTGTTTGCATTTATTGTGCAAGTACCGAATAAGTGATCCAAGAAAATAATATTTGAGGAAATGGAATAAAAAGATCAAAAAACCAAGAATACACGCATAAATGAAAAGTACATCATTTGTAAAAGCTATTAAAGATAGTTTCAATCTTATAGTTTTTCAAGTTCTTTTCAAAAAGGTTAAATTCCCAAAGTTTTAATTTATTAATAAAAAAGACTAGTGGGCTCAAGCCTCCCACGTTTTTCTTGCTTCCCCTATTTGGGGGATGTGTGTCTTGTGTGATTTTTGTCTTTTCTTGGCTTGGATTGTTTTAGACTTAGCTTTACTTTCACTAATTTCTAGTTTAATTTCATTGCATGCATGTCATTTATTTCCTTATATTTCTTGCTCTTTGATTAATAAACTCTTAAAAGGAACCCAAAGCCTCTTGAACTTGTCATAAGACAAGTCAAGAGAACTCTCTATCGAAGAGCATTAATGCATTGCACCTGCACCCTAGATTAGATAAGACTCTTGAATCGCACCATAAGGTGGATCAAGATCACTCTTTTTAGGAGAGCTTTGTGTGTTCATGAAATTTGCAACTCACCATTCCCATAAAATTGGAATTTACATATTTTTACGGTGTGTATGATCTATCCGACTAAAATACCGAGAAACACTATGGCCATTTAATTCACAAATATAATTCCAACTATCATCATAATGAGATTTACCACCCTTCATTTAGTGCAATATTATGAGTGGCCAATCTCTTAGTGGGTATGCTGGGTAGCTCTTCTTGTTTCTTAGTTGTTGGAAAGTTATCAAACGCCTGACTACAAACCAGATTGTCCAACATGTGCTTGAATAGAGCCACTTAGAGTAAAACCAAAATCGACCTAAATATCTTACCCTTGAGATCATCCAACATGATTATTAGCATGGAATGGTTAGAAAAGAATAAACTAGTGCTAAACTATTATGAAAAGACCTTTACCTACATTGATGAAGACCAAGTCCTTCGAACGGTAAGAGGGTTTCCCAATCCTGTCTCAGTAAGACAAATTTCAGCCATGCAACTAAAGAAATGCCTGAGGAAGGGTTGTAAACTCTTTTCTATTAGGGTTGCTGACTTGCTCCTGAACGAAAACTAGACCTCTCTAAAACAACACCCGGTCCTAGAAGAGTTTCCTGATGTATTTCCTAAAGAGATACCGCCTACCCCCTCAAAGAGAGATTGATTTCTCCATTGAGTTAATATCTAGATCTGCACCTATGTCAAAGGTTCCTTATCAGAAGAGCATTCCGGAACTGATTGAACTAAAAATTCAGTTGCAGGAACTTTTGGAAAAAGGGTATATCAGACCTAGTGTGTTCTCCTGGGGTGCACAATTCTTGTTCGTTAAAAAGGATGGGACCTTAAGACTCTGTATTGATTACCGACATCTAAACAAAGTAACCATAAAGAATATGTATCCCCTACCCAGAATCAATGAATTGTTCGATCAAGTAGGAGGGGCAAGAGTTTTTTCCAAGCTAGACTTATTATCCAGATACCACCAGATCTGAATATAAAAAGTGAGGACATAAGCAAAATTGCCTTCAGAACCCACTATGAACACTACAAATTTGTAGTAATTCCTTTTGGCTTAACTAATTCCCTTGCCCCTTTCATGTGCCTGATGAATGGCGTATTTAATAAATATCTCGATCAGTTTGTATTGATCTTCATTGATGACATCTTGATTTATTCAAAAACTGAAGAAGAGCATCAACGTCATTTAAGGACAGTGTTGCAAACCCTAAGGGAGCACCAACTATATTCCAAATTGGAAAAGTGTGAGTTCTTTAAGACTGAAATTTAGTACTTGGGACATGCCATATCCGAGGAGGGGATTGCCGTGGATCCCAAGAAAATTCGAGCCATATCCGATTGGCAAGTTCCCAAGGACATCACTAATGTTCGATCATTTATGGGACTCACCGGCTATTATAGGATATTTATCGAGGGATTTTCCAAAATTGCTTACCCCATTACCTTCTTACAGAATAAGGGGGAAAATTTTGTGTTGACATCCAGATGTGAAGAAATATTTGACCAACTTAAATATTTGCTGACCAGGGCCCCAGTACTAAAGGTAGTTGATACCCTTAAAAAATAAATGGTTTGTACTGATGCCAATTTAGAAGGTGTAGGAGGGGTGTTATCCCAAGATGGACATGTGGTTTGTTATGAGTCATGCAAGTTGAAAGAACATGAACATAATTACGTGGTCCATGACTTAGAGCTGGTGTCTGTGGTGCACACCCTGAAAATGTGGTGGCACTACTTGTTGGGAAACAAATTTCTGTTGCTAACCAATAACATGTTTGAGAAAAACTTATTTACACAGTCCAGACTAAACGCTTGACAAACAAGGTGGTTAGCCTTCCTCAGCGAGTTCGACTTCGAGGTAAGGCACATAAAAGGTAAGGAAAATAAGGTTGTGGATGTTTTGAGTCAAAAGACTGATGGCATTAGTGAGATAACCTCAATCCAACCCAAGAGTGACCTCTTAGACATGAGGTTCAAGGTGGCAAGCACTCAGGGCACTAACTATAATGAGCTACTCAGCAAAATACAAAATCCTGAGATAAAACTGGACAAAGCAGCTTTTAAGGTTGACCAGAAAGGCTTTATTTGGTTTAAGGATAGGTTGTACGTACCTAATGTGTTAGAAATCAAGTTGTTTATTATGAATGAGATACGCAAACCTCCTTTTGTAGGCCATCCAGGGTACCAAAAGATGGTAACTACTCTGAGGAAGCAATTCTTTTGGCCTGGTTTAAAAACGGATGTAATTTAATATCTATCCAAATGCATAGAATGCTAGCAAGTTAAGACAAAATATGGGCATCCTGTCAGTTTCTTGCAGCCTCTACCAATACCCCAATGTAAATGGGAGATCATATCTCTAGATTTCATCACTGGTCTGCCAAAAACGCAGAAACAACATGACTCTATCATGGTGGTGGTGGACAAATTAAGCAAATATGTTCATTTTATTTTAGTAAAATCCACACATAAGGCGGCTGATATCGCAGAAATATTCCTAAAGGAGATATTTCGACTGCACAGCGTACCAAAAATGGTAATATCAGATAGGGATGTGAAATTTACATCAAACTTCTGGAAATCTCTATTTGCAGGTTTAGAAACCAAGATTAACTTTAGCACCAGCTATCATTCGAAAACGGATGGGAAAATAGAATGTACCAACCAGACCATCGAAAACATGTTAAGGATGTATATCATGAATAGACCCACTCAGTGGGAGAAATACCTGCACCTGGTAGTGTTCACTTATAATAACGATTATGAATCCTTAGCAAAAATGAGTCCATTTGAAATACTATATGGAAAGAAATGCAATACCCCTGTCAATTGGGATAATCCTGTGGATCGTGTGCTAATTGGACCTAAGTTGTTATAGGAGATGGAGAAAACAGTATGTGAAGTATAGAAGAACCTGAAAGCTGCTCAAGAACAGCAAAAGTGTTACGCTGATTTAAAAAGAAAACATAAAGAGTTTTGTGTTGGAGACCATGTGTACCTACAGTTCAAACCTAAGAAGAGTTCCCTCAAACTGGGGAGCTACAAGAAATTGGCCCTAAAAGAATCGGGCCTGTAGCTTACAGGCTAGCCCTACCTATTCATTTAAAGATTCACAATGTTTTCCATGTTTCATTGTTAAAAATATATATATGACTCAGCTCACATTATTGAGTGGAATGTGGTACAGGTGGAACCTACACGCATTCTAGACAGGAAAGAGACTGTACTTCAGAACCGAGTCATCGCTCGGGTAAAAGTGCAATGGAAGCACTTTAGCCCTGAGGAGGAAACTTGGGAACTAGAGGATGTAATGCGAATAAAGTACCCTATCTTGTTTATCGAGCCAATGGATGAAGATGAACACTGAGGACAGTGTTTAAAATAAGGGGGTGTGGATGTAATACCCCCAGACAATTCATTATTTTGATTATTATTATTTTAATTACTGTTTAAGCATGATGAATTATGGCTGTTAAAGACTCATCCAAAGAGTCCGGGGAGGACTGATGTAATAATCACCTTGAGGGTTAATGACAATGATTAATAAAAATATTATTCATGCAGCGAATATAGTGGAAGCAACTAGGTTAAAAGAGGAAAACTGTAGGAGATAGCGAGATAGGGACCAACTAACTTCAGGGACTGATATAATGAAGTGTCAGATGTGCAGAAAAATCACCACAGACACATCCCTGGAAAAGGGGATGCCATTAAGCCCTGGGAATTCCGGTAAGGAAGGGGAGAGGGCTAATGGGCAAAGACCTAGGCAAGAAAAAGGATCCAAGGAAAAAAAGAGACAAATGAATAGGGAATACGGTGTAGGTAGGACGCTGTTGAGTATGCTGGGCAAGAGGACTCTGCCGAGAGAGTACTTACTGTTGGGCATGATTTCCTGTGGATGATCAAAATTTGAGTCCTGGAGTTAGGGGTCCCTACTGTCTTCTCGGAGGTTTGTCTCGAGGGTGACTAGAAGGCAAAGGATTCGATTCTAGTCTATGGTTGGGTGGAATGTGGTTGTTTCCACTATAGTCGGTGCAGCAAATCCACAGGTTTGGAGTATGAGTGAAAGATTTACTTCTGTATGATGAATGTGTAAATTTTTTTATTTATGTCCTGTTAAGTAGAAGAAAATTATTCTGGTTATGCTACAATAGAATCATCTGATAAAAGGGACTTTAAAACAAACAAAAAGGGCTCTCACAAATGAATATATTATGCTTTTTATGTTTGTGCTTACGACTAATAGAATCCAATCCTAATTACCTGGCTGGGATATGAGGAGGGTCGATAATATAACCTAAGATTTTGATTAATACCTAGGTTCTGGTAGATCTATAATTTCAGTTTGTAAATTCTAGTACTAGAATAGAATCCAGATTTAATGTACATTCGAGACTTAGGTTCTTTTTTTTGGAGTTTGTTGGATAACAGCACATGGTTCATCCTGCAAAATGCCTATAATAGCCTTAACCCTTGATGTTCACCAGTGAGAATTATTTGGTCTAGCCAAGCCCCTTTTGAAAATCACCGACGGTGCCTTTAGGAAAAGCTAGAAGGATTGGTTCTTCTGAGGCTGTCGTGCTTGTAAAAATTGGATTACGTCCATTTTTCTTCCTTGTGGGTTGACCAAACGGTCTGTTTATAACCACAGATATATTATCCCTAGGTTACTGGGAGGCACGGTTTATTTTGTAATACCGGTGGAGTTTTACCATAGGGAGGCTACGACCAAGGCCTAGGGGCGAGAATCTTGGATTGCCTCTTTCCTTTCTCCGCTCAATTTTGGGTTCAGTTTTGTTGGAAGGTGGATTAGCAAGTTAGTGGGATACTAGAACCAACCTAGCCACTTAAACCAGTCCCAACCTCTCTTCAACCACGCCCGTAACCCAACTCAAAACCCTAGACCCCTGCGTTTATAATGAACGACAACCATAGAAGGTTTCATACAGGTGAAGGAACACTCTTGGGTTATTTCAAGGAGGAACTGATGAACACTAAGGTACGTTCCCTCACTTTGCTCACCTTTCCAGAAATTATTTGAGCGTAGAATTTGTATTTTTCTGTCAAAACCCCTACACCTCTCATAAACTAGGGTTTGACCTCAACCCCATGTCATTTTGAGTGATAGATCCATGGGACAACGTGACCATAATAAGGTCAGGGTGGCATGCTTCTGGAAGGAACCCTATTCTAGTTTTGTTACCAGACTTAACTAGAAGTCATGTTATAATACCGACAGTGAAAACTTAAAATCAACCCAAAATAGAATTTTTAGAATAACACTAGCATTATAAAAATGTTCATTAAACATTCAATAGAGAGAGTGCAATTGTTGGGTCACCATTGACAACACATAAAACCATTAAAGAAGATAGGAAATTTAATCAGAAATAGTCCCTTTTTACACAGCATTTGTTTTTCAAACGGTTCCACAATAATAGCCGAGCCACTGTCCTCGGCTTAAGGCCGTTAAACTCAAAAAGAGGCACATTAAAAAAAATAAATAGGGCTAATACCCCTTCATAAGTTACATGTCTTACAACAAAGAAGAAAACTAAATACCATCGAATCTAACACGACGTGGCTTTGGTGCCATGCACTTTTGAAAGACCTTCCACTGCACTACCACAAAGCTTTGGGGAAAACCCCAAATTCCTTTACAAAGTAGACCACAAAAATGCCTTCTTCCAGTGAACCACAGTCAACAGAATTCACCACAAGGAGCGATAACACCACTTACCAGTGATGAAACCCCACTCGTTTTATCCCAAATCCTGCTCTAGGTACCTACAAGACGAAGACATCGGTTAAGTCCTATGGAGAAAGGATGACCATAAGAATAGATATTTGGATAGCTGTATCGAGACATTCAAGTTATGTGAGGTGATAGGGCTCAGGCTATGAGCGCCTGCTCTGTTACCTCTTTCGAAACCCTAAAGGGGTTTCCAGCACCAACTCCAAGTCTCGAGCAGAACAATGATCTAGTAGAGCCTTTGAGAAGGCCTTTCTTCTCCCGAAAGGTTGTGAAGTACAGCTTCTTTAAGAAACACACTAATGGCAAACGTACCTTTGCAGTTTCCAAGATGGACAACTCACCACAGCTCATGTGAGCATTGGGATCGTCAGCCATGAAATCATCATGAGTTGACAGTTGTGAAGTCAATCCTAGCCATGCTAGACACCCCATTGTGGGCCTCTCCACCCTTACGTGGAGGAATCTAAAGCCATCCCTATGGCCCATGGTAGCAGGGTCGCAAACCGTGCGGAACACCCTTGGAACCTTCTGAATACCATCATTCACTTATGCTATTTCCAAAACATTGGTTAAGGCCGAATGTGAATTTTTTCCTTCGAAGGGAGATTTCTGCTCTTGACCTTAGATAAACCTTGATACCATAGGAAATATGCATGTGTTTTCCCTTTGAAGCAAGCTTAGAGCTTGGACCTTGTTTGATCCTTTTTTTTTTTGCCTTATGAACCCTTGTTGTGCATTATGAGCCACATAGGTTCTTGGGCTTTGTTCAGAAGGATTAACCCTTAAAGGATTTTCTTTTCCACTAACATTAGATGGCTTCAGTCTTCTAACAAGAGCAGGATCGACCTTACCTAGGATTTCCTTGTGCCAGTCTTCTCAAAGCACCTGTCACAAGAAAAGAGTGGTCAGCCGAAGCTCTGTAAGTGATATTATCAACCTTGTGGACCAATCTTTTATCAATGGATCCCACATTTTAAAACCATTTTCAAATCTACAACATCTAGACACTAAAATACGAACTCCACTTGCTTTTCAATCATATAATAGTTTCAATAAAAGTAAACACAAGGTTAAATTACCTGTTGATGCCAAGACTTTTTACCTCTCAAGTATTTAGGGAATTAAAATGATTTTTACGCCTTGTACATATGAACAAAAAAAATTAAAATTTTGAGGTAGTTTACAAATGAACCTAGTGTAATAATCATCTAACATATAGTCTTTGATTAGTAAAACAAGGAATCAAACAAGGATAAATACACTTATGCAATGATTTTATAATTCTTTCACTTAAAACCCAAATGATTTGTGCAGGTTAACAATTGACACATTGAACTATAGCTTGATACCCATAATTTCAAATTATTTGATGGACACGTGGTTGATGATTGAAACTTAGGGCTTTCGTCAACCTTGAGACGCCATATAACTCACTTCAAACCCTAAAAAAACACTTTTTTTAAGTCTCGGGTGTGGAGTGGTCGAGTTGTGAGCTCGTGGCTGCCATGCTTGATGTCGAACCTCCATTAAAATGCACAGAACCCTTTGTGAGCCTTAACAAGTTGGTGTAGAAGGGTGAGTAAGAATTTGACTCTCATCGTGAGGTGGTTTTTTCCTGTGTAAATAGTATTGGGGTTTGGGTTGTCTTGGCTGTTGTCTTTCTAAGTGATTTTTGGTTCTGTGTGAATACTAAAGACAGTAACCAATGTGAACGGAGTCGTTGACTGAAGAGTGCTAGGTTCTTGTTTACTGCTGGTTTTTGTATCGTGGGTTTGAATCTTCCTCATCGTGGCTGAGGCTTTTCATTTGAACACTACGTTCTGCACTTTCCCTTTTTGCAATGCTCCACTTTAACTTGTGTACAAACAAAAGAGGCTCAGGTGACTTTCCACACCTTTATAATTGCACGACTCCATAAGGTAAGAATGTAAATGTTTTCCTTTCAGTTTCTTTGGCACAGTTTTTTATTATTATTTTGTGAAATAAATTTATCTAACAGAACTAGGTTTTTCCCTGTACAAACTCTCCAGATCCCAACTTGAAGCTTAAGAACTCTACCCATAGGCTTCCATGAGGGTGTCCACCCTGGTAATCCTCGGTTTCACCTAGGGTTTCTCCTGCATAAATTGTATGGTGGAAAAATGATGGCACCATCGTGTGTTGCAGTTGTTGGTTTGGCCGTGGTTATTAGTTTCTATATTTGTTCTTTTAATTTCTAGTTTTAAAAGCCCTAGTGGTTGTTTGTAATGAGTGGGCATGGGATTTCACAGTCGTGACTTACATATTTTAGTTTTGAGCCTTATCAGCCTTAGTTAAATATATGGTGATATTTTTTTTAAAGCTAGCTTTAAGGCGTGAATTTATTGTCAAGCTATTGGGTCGTTTCAAGAGGATTTGATTAGGGTTTTAAAGGAAACTTTGATGGTTTTTATTATAGCACTTCTTGCTTTGGTAAAATGATTTCATAGATGAACACATGGTTGTTTCAATTTTGTAATCCCTATTTAAGTATTGATACTTTTATGCAAGCTTTTAATGTTGACTAATAATGTAAATGCTCTATGTCGAGACTCAGTTTGGTCAGTTTCGTTTTTAAAATATAAAAGGATTTTCACAGCTTAAGGATGAATTAGGAGTAATTTTGCTTGGTTTAAAATTATGTATAATTTGTTTATTTTGTTATTTTTATTGTTATTTACTTTTTTGATGGTTAGGGTTAAATAGACGAGTAAGAAATTTTTGTTTCTTATTTAAAGGAACATGATTGGAAGACCTTTCATTAAGGAAATATTTTAATAGCATTAAAATTAAGAATACTGCTATGAACTCTCAAAATAGGACTCACAATGTTATTATTGAATAAATGTATTTATGTTCTGTAATTTCTGGAATATGGAGCTAGGTCTTGATATTATAAATTTTGAGTTTATTCTGTTGTGAAGGAGATACCTTTTGTAAATCCTAGTTTACATTTTAACGTAAGTGAGCTAAATTGGTACATATTTAACCTAGTTTTATTGTTTTGATAAGTTTAACTTAGTCTAGATAATTTACTATTCCTACAAAATCTAATAGGATTACATAGTAGGTTTATAATATGTATCTTAACTGGTTTTACTCTGTAAAATATTACAAAAACTAGTGTGTAATACTTAAAGTTGTTCTTCCATCTTTATTTAGTTTATTTAAATACTTTAAGTGGATAACACAAATACACCTAAAGTTCTATAAATAATTTTACACAAAATCGTGTAGATAGTATTGGTGTGCATCTGCATTCATATTTGATTGAATCTACTTATTTGAAATAAATAAACCTACTGCACTAGAGTAATTCCTTGCAAAATGTGTGGACAAATACAATTTAGGTAATTTTTCCTATCTATCAATTTACTCAGAAATTTCTTTACTAATTTACCCTAATTTAGTTAATTAGTAATTTTCAGCGCATATAATTCTCTTATTTATCCCTTAACAAAAATAAAACACAATATACTATATTAATGAAAAACTCTTAAACTTTACACATGCAATGAATAAATAAAATAACTGAACTAAGCAAAACATAGAAGTATATATGAGGTGACAACAACTTAAGGAGGTTGTTCCTCCCAGCCAACTCCTGGAGAAGAGATAGACTGCAATTATCAGGACCCCCAAGCTTGTCTCGTGGTCCTCCTGGTAGAGTAATCAGTGAGAGATGTAGTCTTTAGATATACCCTCAAGCTTACTTCAACTAATCCCCTCCATCGAATTCACATGTGCACTTCATTCACTTAGAATGATCACAAATACAGAATGAGCAGCCTTAGCTCTCTTCAATGGGAAGTTTTATTAGCATGCCTAAGTCTTTTGGTTCAGTTTTTACTGAATGAGCCACCTGCTCCTATTCCACTTTCTTGGGGAATCATGACCACAAAAATAGGGAAGTTTCCACCCGCAACATCTAGAAGTGGTGTAAGGGTGTTGCTACATGTCAATATGCTCTCAACCTAGTCCTCTCCACCAAGTGACTAGTAAAACACTCATTTAACAACTCCCCTAAGCTGTTGTCTCATCTTTCATTTATTTATTAATAAAATATTCTGAAATACATTAAATTATCCTTGACTCCACTTGGTCCTTAATTTCAAACTATAACATAAAATATAAGATAATGTTCAACAAAAACATAAAATTGATTTGCAAACTGGGGTATGTGACGAATTCCCTTAGAGTACCAACTCCGACATTGGAGGTAGAGGCAAGGGCTAGAGCCTAGAGGAGGTGGTAGAACGTGTTACTAATGAATAAAATCCCAATATAGTCAAGGATTTAGCATCTTTATTGATACACAATTTCGGCCTGAATGGATTCCACTTGATGATATTTTAGTTGTATGCACTATTTCTATATACCCATGAGAGACTTTTCATGTTTGTGTATAGTGGTTTTTATGGTTATAAGCTTTCTATTCCATTCTATCATGTATGATTTTATGAGATTGGCATGCAATCAAACACATCAACCTCCCTATGTATCTTGATGTTGGTAAAGCCTATTGTTGAACTATGTTGTCTTGACCTTAACCAAAATGTACCTTTCACGCAAGGGAAAATATTTGTTAAGCATGGGAAGCTTCTATACCTTATTTTAAGACTTGGATTAGGAAGTTTCACCAAAACTATAAGGTTTTGATTAATGTTCTTGGACGACCAAGTTCGATATTTCGGGTAGAGACAAGAGATTTAACACGTTTATTTAGGCATTTTTGGGAACATATGAATTGTACTTGATTTTTTTTAGTTGTATGCAAACTTGCAATATATTTGTGAATTTTGGTTTGGATTCACTAGGATGATTGTGAATATATATATATATGCAAATAGTGAAATTGATTTGGTTTTTATGAGTAAATTGGGGTTTTTGTTTCCATTGGAAATGAAAATATATTTTAAGGCATAGAAATTTAAAAAGTTATGGTTTCAATTCATATTAGGACATACAAACTATTGAAAATAGGGAAACTAGCATGAGAGGATTTCGTGTAAATACTTCAAAATTAAGAGATTTATCCCCAAGGTGGAATTTGTTTTGCTTTATCGCCCAAATCGTGTTCACCCTTGCATGTTTTGGTTGGACGAAATACACTGCATTTTTTTTTTGTGTAAAAAATGACGCGCACATCTTTTTTAAAGAATAAATCATATTGTACAAAACGTGTGCATGTTTTTGGATACTATAACGCCTGTGCCTTTTAAATAAACATAACCCACACATGTTTTCCTTAACTATCCTAACTCGAAAGCATGTTGAAATGCTTCGGTCTAGGCTTGGCAAGGTCAATGTTGTTTGCGATGGTTTATGTTTTATGGATCTTGAATCATTGGCTTCGATCTACCATTTCATCTAAAACGCCCATCAACTTTGTGCACTCAAGCTTCTTTGCTCTCACATATCTCATTTAATTCTGATGGTTGTTCTTCATTTCTTTTCCTAATGTCTTATTTTTAATATAATATTTTAGACACTTCACTCCTTGATTAAAGAGTTTGGATATATCTTAATATATAAAAGATGTAATTTTGCTAAGCATTGAAGAGTATATTTCAATGATGTGAAAAGTCGAAAATATAGAATATTTAGCTTTCTTCAATATAAAATAATATTGTTTCAGCTAGTCAAATGCTAAAATATAATTTAATAATAGGACTTTGTATCCATAATGTTAAGGAGATACAATTAATTATTAAAATGATTTAAACAAATGTACTTAATAACATAATATTGTTGACTAAATTAAATATTAAATCGCAACCTAATAATACAATAATATGAGTATTTATCCATAATGTTAAGTAAGCACACTTAAATACTACAATCATTTAAACAAATGTGTTGACACTAAAGCAAGTTTAAAAACTTATATTCTATTAATAATATTAGTCTAAACTTTATTAGAATTTGGAGATAATTTTATTTGTCCAAATTAAGCTAAACTTTTTTTCGAAAATTTTTCTTAGCAATGGGTTAATAAGTTGTTTAATTAAAATTCTGATATACTAATATATACAATCATTTTTTCTTAAGATTTATATTTAATGCATTTGAAATTAGATACTTATGTGTAAAATGGATCTCATATTCTTTATTAATTTATCTAAAATGTTACAACTTATTCAGAAGATTAATAAAGTGATTTTAATAAAATTTAAAGAAATAATTTATAAAATTCATGTAAATTATATAAGCTAATAATTCTATTTTAATAAATTTAAAAATATAATTTATAAAATAAAATAAATATATAAATTAAAAAATAATTTTCAAAATTAAGTTGAATCGTAAAGAGATAAATAGAAATCTAATTTGTGAATTAGAAGAATAAACTTGACCTATCCCGAATGAGTATACTTTGCAAAGACTTGTGTTTAATAGTTACACATCGAAGTTGTCCCTATGGAGCCATTCTTTGGCACCAGCTAGATAACACCACTAGTGTAAGGGGCAGTAGTTAATGCAATGTAGTCTAATCTTTATGGATTTGGATATGGCCAAATTAGTAATTAAAAAATAGTAGCCATTCTTGGGCGCAAGCTAGACAACACTCATGTAAGTGGCAAGAGTTAATGCACATGTAAACTGATCTGTGGATTATAATATGGCCAAATTAATAGATAGAAAATAGTATTAGAGTGCCTTTCACTAGTTCGTGGGCACAGATATGCCAGAAAGGTTGAAATTTGTCAACAAAATACCTAGGCATTCGAGTTGAAAATGGCATTTCTAATGTTTTAAAAAGTCTTAAGATGCTTATAAGTATTGGTATAGAAAATCAAAGAATTATAAGGGATAAGAACTATTGCATTTATTCACCAATTATTAAAAATACACACATAAAAACAAATTATCTTTTACACAAATATAAAACAACATTATAAAATAACTTATGAGAAAAAACTAAGTTGAATACATTCAATCATATAAAATGAAATCTAAAACTTTAGTTTATATAAATAATCATTAAAAAACTAGATACTAAAGAAATAAAGTTAAAAAAACATATCATATGTAATTTCACTTTGAATTTAATTGGTTACTTTTATTCAATACAATTAAATAATCAAACTATTACAATGGTAAAAGGTAATATTAATATTCAAAATAAAATATTGGTCTACAAAATAAGAGTAATATTCTTTCTACCAATTTCATTCAAATGACAAGAATTCCAAAACTTAAATCTATATAAATAACACTTAAAAAAATCTAAATTAAATATACCAAAACTTAGGTCTATATAAATGTTAAAAAACTTAATATAAGATTTTACTGCATCTCATGTAAGTGGTTTACCTTTTCTTTGGCGATAGCTCATCGCTCCATAAGTCTTTATTCCCATTGTAAACATTATTTTCAAAATCCTTATCAACCAAGGTGGGACCAACATTATCATCTAAATTGTTTTCCAAATCAAAATCACAATTGATATTGAAAGGAAAAGTTATTTTCTCCTTTTTCTTTAATGGAACACTGGTTTTCTAGTATGATATTTTAGAACAAGATTTAGAGTTTCGTCATCTCATAAAGCCTTTTCAAAAGACTTATCAACCAAGATGGGACCAACATTGGGTCTAGTGATATCTTTAACAATATAATCTGAATTATTTTCCAAATAGAGATCGGAATTGAGAGCAAAAGGAAGAGTTGTTTTCACCTTTTTCTTTAATGGAACATAGTTTTTATTGTATGATAATTTAAGTTCAATATTTTGTTAGTCATTCACATAAAAATCAAAAGGAATTGAGAGCAAAAGGAAGAATATTTTAATATGTGTACAATATGGAAAAAATAAATTGAACAACAATAGAGTTTTCACAATGTCCTTACCTCACTGCCAGTCATCGTAGAGGTACCATGTGTTGGTACACAACCATAACAGGATTGACCACACGTCATTAACATGTGTGTATCTATTTGGATTTCATTGGATGTTAGTCTATCCTCACCAATATATGGCCCTCTACCACCGAAAGTTGATGGTTTTACCCCACAAGAGGAACAGGGACCTAGTTGGTCAATAGATATGGTGGTAAAGTAAATCATATCAGCTAGCATTAGAAATGTCTCCTATTTATGGCGAATCATATCATCTGTAGGAGGGATTCCTGGCATCAATAGTTGGAAATGGGGTGGAGCTATCTGTCGATTTCCATCTCTATGCCTAACATTGGGAAAATTTTGGGGCATCCCCATACCAGCTCATAGAACCCTAACATGTCAAAAGAGTTGACATGCTTTCTCATCACAAACTCTGCATTAAGTTTCTAGAGGAAGTACAGTGGTACTTCCTTGTTGTTATGTGAGGGAATATAAAAAAACATGTACCATATGTCCATCCAATGGGCTCTGATTGGTTGACACATGCACCACTCAATGGAAATATGTGGTCTGCTAGTCTCTCGAATGTCATCTATCCCAACCACTCTAAATTGTGAATAAATATGCTCTTTCGTTATTTTGAGATTCTTAATGTCATTGTACCTCAATTCATCAGCGTATTCTTGCCATTTTCTCTCTCTGTATGATGATATGCTATACAACGCATCCTTGGATTTGTTGATAGTATCCAAAATGTTCAGTAATGTCGACAAGGAGCAACAAGGTTCATCTCTACCCCTCCATGCAGAACCAATATCTCTGAAATGACCAATAACTCTCAAAATCTATGCATTATGCTCCATAGTAGCCACTACAATAATAAATACAAAAAAAAAATATCACTAGAAAAATACACACATGGTATAATGACATCTCTAAGCAATGAAAAATGTAAAACTAATGTACCACAAATAACAACATAAACTATTTATAAATACAATTTTAAAAGTAATCTTGAGTTTTACACTAAAGAGTAAACACTTAACATTTTTTCATCTTAAATTTATGTCGTAAATTTGTATTAATTCCAATTTCCAAATGCATGCATTAAATGTCATATGTGAATTTGTTGATTGGGAAGCTGCTCTACGTTATTTTAAGGCTTGGATTATGAAATTTGATTGAAAATGTGAGGTGTTGACTAATTCCATAGGAATACCAAATCCCAGATTGCAGGTAGATGCAAGACCTAGAGCCTAGAGGCTAGAGGAGGTGGTAGAAGGTGTTATTAATGAATAAAATCCCAATATAGGCAAGGATTTTGATAAATATGTAATTATTTGTAGTGTGAATTTGTTTGGAATCCATAGGCCATTTAGCATCTTTGTTTATATGTAATATGGGCATGGATGGAATCCACTTGATGTTATTTTAGTTGTATGCACTATTTATATATACCCATGAGAGATTTTTCATGTTTGTGTATAGTGTAATTTAGGGTTACAAGGTTTCAATTGGATTCTATCATGTATGATAGTATGCGATTAACATGCAATTAGACACATCAACCTCCCTATGTATTTTGATGTTGTTAAAGCCTATTGTTGAAATATTTTGTCTTGACCTTAACTAAAATATACCCTTGAGTAAAGGGAAAATATTCGTTAAGCATGAGAAGCTTTGTAATGTCCCTCTTATACACCCCAAGAAATTCGGGTTTTCTGAATGTAAGATGTACTCATTCTTCTGGTGAGGAGCTCAAGGCCAAGGCCCCGCCAGAAGAAAAATAATAAAATTAATATGGTCTAACTTCCTAGTTGTAGGCTTAGGACGTGGACACAGCTTCATGATGGGAAACATAAAGAATAAAAGAAAAATATATTGAGTAGCAGAAAAGGCGAATGGTTACGGAACCATTTCCTTGATGCCATGGTATCTTAGACACACTTAAGCAGGGAGGTTCTAAGGGTGACTTTTGGGGACTCGACTTCGCAATAATTATGCTATCTAAGAAAATGATGGCAATAGAATTTTAATTACTTGTGACCTCGACTAAAGGGGCAACAAGCTAAGGATGATTTTTGTTGAGGGATGATATGACACCAAAGAAAGATATCATCACAAGCGCACCCCCGATAAAGTTCAAATGGTGATATACCATTTGCTTGAACTAACACACAGTAACCTATTTTGCTGTTACTAAATCCTTAGTTCACCTAAGACACTATATGACATCTATATGTTTATACATATATAGATATATTTATAACTACAAGTATTATTTTAGTAACCCTAAAAGCATAGACTAATACGTATCAAAGCGAAAGCATGAAAGGGCTGGTGTTCTTTATGAATGAGTCATGTTTCCTTTGAAAATTGTAGACTACTCATTTATGAGTAAGAACTGTGGCGAACCAGTAGACTGAAGGGATTTTCAGGAGATTATGACAGTGTCATTATTTTCGACAAGTATTTCCTAAAACGGTTCCTCTAGAATAGCTATGCGTATCAGTAAATTTTATACGAGCAGTAAAGACATATTAATGGGAAATCCAGCCCACGCTATATGAAGGAAGAAAGATCTCTGCGCTGGGGGAGAGGGGGAAAGAAAGGAGAAAGGGGGCGATTTGAGTTTTTCTCTACGTTTTATCCAGAGGGGAAATCGCCGTATGCCATGAGGAATGGAATCATTCAACTGATGAGGGAAAATCCGCTTGGAGTTACATTGTCACTAGATCTGGAGGCTTTTGCATACAGTTCGATGGAGGGATACTTGACCCAATAAAAACTGATGGAATGCGCTGCAATATGGGAAACGCGATTAGGCATGCCCCTACGCATCCTCCGCTATCCATGCAACATGAAGGTAATGGATGTCATCTCCTTTGCTGGATATATATATATATATATATATATTTATCACGTCGCATGCAAATTATATGATTTGTTTGGATCAAGTGGGTTACCCTCGATCCCTTTAGGGAGCTAGTTTATGAAAAACCTTGCATAGATAGCAAGGCTTGTTTCCCTTTTGAACACCTATGTATGTTAGATAAATTTTGCATGCGTTGAATTGACCAGAAGATAGGGTCCTCAGAATTCCCTTTTCCCACGATTTTGAGATCCATGGATTCATAACCTTGGGTTTCAATTTTTATCTTGGCACAGACTCCCTGGATATATCAGGTGGTTTTACTCTTCCTGTAGGTCGTTGTTTATTTTGGCTTGGAATTTAAAAAAAAAAATAGATATTGGTCATTATTCAAGATTTATGTTCCAAGTTAATACCCAGTAAGATGCTTCGCTCTTAGGAGGATCAATATAACTACTCCACGTGGGGAAGTCTACTTTTATGCGGGTAGATCTGTGGGTAGGTTTGGGCGTGAAGGTCACTGTATAAATATATCCTCTATGGAGGGTTCCATCTTACACCCTGTAGGATGTTGCATTCTAGGTGGGTCAGTATAGAGCGTTTCTCTATGATCTGGACGAAGGTGTCTATGCACCCCGGAGCTTTTATCCATGGTGTTCAAGAAAAGTAAGTGAATAATGAGAGTATGCTGATGTTTAATGCATTAACTCATATGACTAATGAGGGTATACTGATGTCTTCTTTTAATTATATCATTTATCAGGGGATCCCAGGTGAATATTGATCCCGACCAACCCCTACATCTTCTTACCTGTATAAAGAAATTTCGATCTGACTATTGATCGTGAGCATTGCCTACGTCTAGCTAGAGACGTTTCACTTTAGATCTAGGTTCTGAAAAAATAATAGTTATTTGAATAAACCTCGGGTAAAGAACATACCCAGCCTTTTAAGAAATAGGGAAAGGTAAAATCGCTGTCCTGGCTCAGAAGCGATTGGCAAAGAATAACTCATTCCTCTTTAGATGCTTTTTGTGGATTAATTTGTAATTTGACTCGGCAAAGTATTATAACTCTTTAGCAGTCTTTAAAAGGCAGGTAAACCTAGCCTAATCGCTAAAGTTATTGGGTTAATTCTCTGTGTTGTTTAGCATATTTCTTTGAGGTATACAACTCATGCTTCCATGATTTATGGTCTGCACGAGTTGGAGGAAGGACCGGCAACGAAGCTGAGTCCTTGTATTAATCTTTCTGTTGTTTACTTATAACTGGTTGTTGAGAGTTGACCAGGTTATTGGGGCAGCATCTTAACCTTAAACTAGGTCTTTATATTTTGTTAGAGGCCTTATAAGCTAAGGGAATGTTACGACCTAGAAAATGGTTACAAGCTTTATTCATTTGATACACTTCCTAAAAGACTGAGTTTCAGTGTATCTTGGTTCATTAGCCAGATCTTGTAGTTTTGTTAGAAAGATGCTCTCGGGGAGAGAGTCTGCAGAAAAGATAGAAAAGTCAAGGCAACATTTATGTTGCGAGATTGTAACATTTTAATGAAATAACTGTCACATGATGTGACATTTTGGTGGACGTAACCCAAGGTTGGGTGAACCACGTACATTGTTGTCTCTGTGTGATTGTATCTGTGTCATTCAGTTCTTGTGTTTTACTGATTTCCATATGATTCCTTTAAAATATATCATATATGATGCAATTAATTATGTTAAGAAAAGATTGTTTATGCATTGATCTATCCTTATAAGGCTGATTTGCAACATGATGGATGTTCCAATTTACGGTCCTCTAGAATTGCTTAAAGTACCAATTATTACAATGTGTACTCTGGTGTCTTTTCATGTTTTGCGCCTTATGTGCTCTTCTTCCTTTAATATTTTGTTACTGCTGATTGGATAGGAATCCCTTTAAAAGGTATTTTATGTGTGGTAATTGTTAATCCTTTCATGTGACATGATCTGTCCTCACAATGCTAGGTTACTTGGTTAAATGTAAAGATGGATTTTGTATTTAAAGTCTCTTAAGAACTCACCTAGACTGTAATGCTATGGGAATGTTTATGCTGGGCTGCAGAACATGGTACTAAACATATTTCCTCTTGGAGATCAGTAAGACTAAAGGCACATGTACAGGAAAATCTCCTTATAAATGAAATTATCTATACCCTGTGATTTGAATGATTTACAATGATGAAATTGTGGGGATCTGACATTGTATCATGTAACAACATAAATAGTAGGAAGAACAACTGGTAGATTTTCATTAGTATTGACTAATGCTGATATATAACCAAAATGTTTGCAGAAAATGATGTGTGCTGCACGGTTAATAACATTGAACATACTTCCCTATAATGCCACTAACACCATGTATTCTTTTGTGGCAATAGTCAATGAAAACAATTTTCCACCTTTGTCGCATATAATGGTATCTAGGTACAAGAGGTACATTACATATGGTATCAGAGCCAAGTTGAAACACTTGGGACTAATTGGGCTCAAAACGCTCTTACATGTGTTACTTTAGAACTACATGTTTACTGACCTTGGAGTTGTGCAGGGGATGCTGGAACATTAGATAAAAATCACAATGAAGATGACCCTATACCTTGACAGTTCTATGTGAAACCTAAGCATGTAAGTACACAGGTATCTGCTTATTTGCTTGCTCACTTACAAATATGTTTACAAATAGCTAAGAGGATTGCTTTGTCTCTATTTTGAGTTGCGCCAATAAAAATCTACTGAGGTATAGAGGTCTTCTTGGTCAAGCTCATGGTCAACGAAAGTACCATAGGAGTTTCTATTAAAATAGTAATATGGGAATTGGGGATTCATAGTTTTGTATATATAGTGATTTTGCTTCAGTTCATAAATATGGATCTGGTTATGATTATATTCTGAGATTTTTTTTGCTTCAGTTTTCCTATGCACCTAGAATTTCAATATACATCGGGGCATGAGTATGTTTTTGTGATTCTTGTGTGTTTTTCCATATGCGTTCAAGACCTCATTATGCGACTAGTTAAGAGATTGTTAGATATACATCCAAGTATGAGTACTCTTCGGCGATTATATTATTGCATGAATTCCAGCATGCATTAGAGTATAGATTGGTTGTGAGACTTATATTTCCATGGTTGTATGAAATTGCAAGGATAGATCTGATCATAGGAAATAAATCCTGCTAGACTTGATGCTTGTATATAGTTGCATGAATAGATCCAAGGGATTGTATGTGTTCCAAGTATAAATCTCATGTATGGAAATTTCGATCTCGTGGTGGTATGAGTTTGCAAGGATAGATCTGTTTATATATTGATTTCTGTGAAGATCTAATGATTGCATGTATGGGCATGGACCGAGACCTTGTTTTGTATTTTGATTAGATAAGGTTAATGGAAGAGTCATGAATGGAATGCCTCCTATTTATTTAGATGGAATTACTGCTGATATGTGTAATCCATTAACCTTGTGGTTGAGTATTGAGATCGAAATCCTTGACTGAACTCCAAATTTAATCAGGTATCCATTATGGATCTGGTTGCTGACATTGTATTAATTGAAATCTGATTCTTGGTAAGTTTCTTGCTGATACTTAATCTTCTCCCTTGCGACTTGAATACCAAAGATCTAATTAAATGCTTAAAGAATGTCGACACATTTCTTGAGAACGGCAGAAAAATAAAGGTTTGAAAGTTGTTAACGGTTTTGATTTGTGGTTATAAATTCATTAATAGAGGTTTTGAAGTTTTGTATGTTAAAACCTATTGCTTAAAGTCACAAACAAGACAAGCCATATCTCCTTATGAATCATGACATTCCTGGATTGAGCATTAAAAATCCTTAAATAAGATGGCGAGTGTACTTCTTGGTCCATGTTGACCTCGCTAGGGATGTTTTGGATATTAGTAAATGATGTGGTGCATGCTGAAATGTTTATGTGTAGTTACAAGTACTAGCTTCATAATTAAGAAAATGAATTCTTAGAGTCATGCTCTTATTAGTGAACATTCTGGAATTGGTTCCTTGTTGCTTGGATTGAGTCTTGATCTTGAACTATCTTATGTTTTGATTTGCCGATGGCTGGTATTTTTATTTTTTATTTATTTTTGGTATTGATATGCTAATAGACCATTTTATTGCTATCATGTGTCTATTTTTAGATTCTAGCAAGAACCCTAGAATTGAATTCTAGCACTAGATTAAATGATCTTGTTGGTAGTCTTGTGAATGAAACCATCAAGAATTTGGGAACATTGTTGTTGCTTGGGTGATGTTAAGATGGGAATCTTAAGAGCTGATATGGATTTGATATTGATTAATAAGTTGATGAATGCTGTATAATGTGATATGCTAACATGGTAGGATGGGCCAAGAACATTAACGGTTGGAGCCAACCGTTAGGAAATATTTGTTGCCATAGATAAGGAGGTTAAGTATGGGTATCATTTTACTTAATATAATTGCTGAACCTCGAGTGTTTTTATAAACAAGGGCTAACTGTTGATGATGTTGATTGGCATACTGACATTACAGGCTTCACCAAGATTATGACCATTGCTACATCGAAGTACATTATGGTATATAAATCTTCCTGTGTATGTAAGTTATGCTCATTTACTCAGAAAAGGAGTAAGGAGTAATTCTCTTGTTTTGTTTACAAGTATGTGTAGCTTGTGAAAGACTATTAAAAATTGATACAAATTATGATAATTGATTATTGAAATTTTGGGTTGTCAATGAATGCTTTCACTCACTGCATAGTTGATTCATGAACCGATACAATGACAATAAAGTCATGAAAGCACCTTAGAGTGCACGTTGCAATAATCAAAGTTAAAATTTGTACAAATGTGAACAAGGAAAATTTACATGCTGCGTGAGCACAGTGGTGTTAGGAAAATGATTGCCGTGTGAGCACACTGGTGTTAGGCATACATGCTGCAGGAGCACAGTGGTGTTAGGAAAATGATTGCCGCGTGAGCACACTGATGTTAGGCATACATGCTACAGGAGCACAGTGGTGCTAGGGAAGTGATTGCCACGTGAGCACACTGGTGTTAGGAATACATGCTGTAGGAGCACAATGGTGTTAGGCAAGCGATTGCCGCATGAGCAAATTGGTGTTAGGCATGGGGTGTGGCAAAAGACCTAGGCAAAATTTGGACATCTGGAAAGACAGGACGTTGTTTGATGTCACTGAGGAGAGTAACCTCAGAATTATTGTAAGTCCACACCAGAAAAGGAAAAAGAAACTCAAGGGAGTTTGGAAAAACATAACGAGCATAAAAACATGTTAAATTACCTTTCCAAAAGACTGTTACAGTGATTAAGGTGAGAAATGGTTCCTCGGGTAGAGGACGACCTGATTGACCAAATGTTAGAGATAAAGCCAACGAAAAAGGGTAGTAACCATGTTTTATTTGCTTTATGAAAATGATTGGATATCATGGCATAAAGGAACACCAAGAGATTGCATGTTATTACAATGCAAAAGAATCTATGGCATATGTTTAATTGAATTACAATTTTGAACATGAATTGCTGAGAAGATTTTTGGCTAGACTAGAACCTTGTGCAGGTAATTGTAGGTCTTGAATGATGGGGACTTGAGAAGTAGCAAAGGATCTCCATGGTTCAGAATGAAGAGATGAAAAGAAGAAAATATGACTCAGGATATGAGGGAAATGGTCGAAGGACAAGAACACCGAGGACGGTGTTAATTTTAGGGGGGAAGGATGTAATGTCCCTCTTATACACCCCAAGAAATTTGGGTTCTCTGAATGTAAGATGTACTCATTCTTCTGGTGAGGAGCTCAAGGCCAAGGCCTCACCAGAAGAAAAATGATAAAATTAATATGGTCTAACTTCCTAGTTGTAGGCTTAGGACATGGACACAACTTCATGACGGGAAACATAAAGAATAAAAGAAAAATATATTGAGTAGGAGAAAAGGTGAATGGTTACGGAACCATTTCCTTGATGCCATGGTATCACAGACACACTTAAGCAGGGAGGTTCTAAGGGTGAATTTTGGGGACTCGACTTCACAATAATTATGCTATCTAAGAAAATGATGGCAATAGAATTTTAAGTACTTGTGACCTCAACTAAAGGGGCAACAAGCTAAGGACGATTTTTGTTGAGGGATGATATGACACCAAAGAAAGATATCATCACAAGCGCACCCCCAATAAAGTTCAAATGGTGATATACCATTTGCTTGAACTAACACACAGTAACCTATTTTGCTGTTACTAAATCCTTAGTTCACCTAAGACACTATATGACATCTATATGTTTATGCATATATAGATATATTTATAACTACAACTATTCTTTTAGTAACCCTAAAAGCATAGACTAATACGTATCAAAGCGAAAGCATGAAAGGGCCCGTGTTCTTTATGAAGGAGTCATGTTTCCTTTGAAAATTGTAGACTACTCATTTATGAGTAAGAACCGTGGCAAACCGGTAGGCTGAAGGGATTTTCCAGAGATTATGACAGTGTCATTATTTCCGACAGGTCTTTCCTAAAACGGTTCCTCTAGAATAGCTATGCGTATCAGTAAATTTTATACGAGCAGTAAAGACATATTAATGGGAAATCCAACCCACGCTATATGAAGGAAGAAATATCTCTGCGTTGGGGGAGAGGGGGAAAGAAAGGAGAAAGGGGGCGGTTTGAGTTTTGCTCTACGTTTTATCCAGAGGGGAAATCGCCGTATGCCATGAGGAATGGAATCATTCAACTGATGAGGGAAAATCCACTTGGAGTTACATTGTCGCTGGATCTGGAGGCTTTTGCATACAGTTCGATGGAGGGATACTTGACCCAGGAAAAACTGATGGAACGCGCTGCAATCTGGGAAATGCGATTAGACATGCCCCTACGCATCCTCCGCTATCCATGCAACATGAAGGTAATGGATGTCGTCTCCTTTCTGGATATATATATATTTATCAGGTCGCATGAGAATTATATGATTGGTTTGGATCAAGTAGGTTACTCTTGATCCCTTTAGGGAGCTAGTTTATGAAAAACCTTGCACGGATAGCGAGGTTTGTTTCCCTTTTGAAAACCTATGTATGTTAGATAAATTTTGCATGCGTTGAATTGACCGGAGGATAGGGTCCTCAGAATTCCCTTTTCCCATGATTTTGAGATCCATGGATTCATAACCTTGGGTTTCAGTTTTTATATTGGCACAAACTCGCCGGATATATCAGGTGGTTTTACTCTTCCTGTAGGTCGATGTTTATTTTGGCTTGGAATGTTTTAAAAAAATAGATATTGGTCATTATTCAAGATTTCTGTTCCAAGTTAATACCCAGTAAGATGCTTCGCTCTTAGGAGGATCAATATAACTACTCCACGTGCGGAAGTCTACTTTTATGCAGGTAGATCTGTGGGTAGGTTTGGGCGTGAAGGTCACTGTATATATATATCCTCTATGGAGGGTTCCATCTGACGCCCTGTAGGATGTTGCATTCTAGGTGGGTCAGTATAGAGCGTTTCTCTATGATCTGGACAAAGGTGTCTATCCACCCCGGAGCTTTTATCCATGGTGTTCAAGCAAAGTAAGTGAATAATGAGAGTATGCTGATGTTTAATGCATTAAATCATACGAATAATGAGGGTATACTGATGTCTTCTTTTAATTAAATCATTTATCGGGAGATCCCAGGTGAATATTGATCCCGACCAACCCCTACATCTTCTTACCTGTATAAAGAAATTTCGATCTGACTATAGATCGTGAGCATTGCCTACGTCTAGCTAGAGACGTTTCACTTTAGATCTAGGTTCTGAAAAAATAATAGTTATTTGAATAAACCTCAGGTAAAGAACATACCCAGCCTTTTAAGAAATAGGGAAAGGTAAAATCGTTGTCCTGGCTCAGAAGCGATTGGCAAAGAATAACTCATTCCTCTTTAGATGCTTTTTGTGGATTAATTTGTAATTTGACTTGGAAAAGTATTATAACTCTTTAGCAGTCTTTAAAAGGCAGGTAAACCTAGCCTAATCGCTAAAGTTATTGGGTTAATTCTCTGTGTTGTTTAGCATATTTCTTTGAGGTATACAACTCATGCTTCCATGATTTATGGTCTACACGAGTTGGAGGAAGGACCGGCAACGAAGCTGAGTCCTTGTATTAATCTTTCTGTTGTTTACTTATAATTGGTTGTTGAGAGTTGACCAAGTTATTGGGGCAACATCTTAGCCTTAAACTAGGTCTTTATATTTTTTTAGAGGCCTTATAAGCTAAGGGAATGTTACTACCTAGAAAATGGTTACAAGCTTTATTCATTTGATACAGTTCCTAAAAGACTGAGTTTCAGTGTATCTTGGTTGATTAGCCAGATCTTGTAGTTTTGTTAGAAAGATGCTCTCGGTGAGAGAGTCTGCAGAAAAGATAGAAAAGGTAAGGAAACATTTATGTTGCAAGATTGTAACATTTTAATGAAATAACTGTCACAGGATGTGACATTTTGTTGGACGTAACCCAAGGTTGGGTGAACCACGTACATTGTTGTCTCTGTGTGATTGTATCTATGTCATTCAGTTCTTGTGTTTTACTGATTTCCATATGATTCCTTTAAAATATCTCATATATGATGCAATTAATTATGTTAAGAAAAGATTGTTTATGCATTGATCTATCCTTATAAGGATGATTTGCAACATGATGGATGTTCCAATTTACGGTCCTCTAGAACTGCTTAAAGTACCAATTATTACAATGTGTACTCTGGTGTCTTTTCATGTTTTGCGCCTTATGTGCTCTTCTTCCTTTAATATTTTGTTACTGCTGATTGGATAGGAATTCCTTTAAAAGGTATTTTATGTGTGGTAATTGTTAATCCTTTCATGTGACATGATCTGTCCTCACAATTCTAGGTTACTTGGTTAAATGTAAAGATGGATTTTGTATTTAAAGTCTCTTAAGAACTCACCTAGACTGTAATGCTATGGGAATGTTTATGCTGGGCTGCAGAACATGGTACTAAACATATTTCCTCTTGGAGATCAGTAAGACTAAAGGCAGATGTACAGGAAAATCTCCTTATCAATGAAATTATCTATACCCTGTGATTTGAATGATTTACAATGATGAAATTGTGGGGATCTGACAGTGTATCATGTAACAACATAAATAGTAGGAAGAACAACTGGTAGATTTTCATTAGTATTGACTAATGCTGATATATAACCAAAATGTTTGCAGAAAATGATGTGTGCTGCACGGTTAATAACATTGAACATACTTCCCTATAATGCCACTAACACCATGTATTCTTTTGTGGCAATAGTCAATGAAAACAATTTTCCACCTTTGTCACATATAATGGTATCTAGGTACAAGAGGTACATTACAAGCTTCTTTACCTTATTTTAACACTTGGATTAGGAAGTTTCATCAAAACTATAAGGTTTTGATTAATGTTCTTGGATGATATTTCAGATAGAGACAAGAGATTTAGCATGTTTATTATGTATTTTTGGGAACACATGAATTCTAATTGTATTTATTTTAGTTGTATGCAACCTTGCAATATACTTGAGATACTTTTAATATTTGTGAATTTTGGTTTGGATTCACAAGGATGCTTGTGAATATATATATGGAAATAGTGAAATTGATATGGTGTTTATGAGAGAATTGGGGTTTTGGTTTCCATTGTGCATGCAAATTTACTTTAGGGAATAGAAATTAGAAAAATTATGGTTTCAATTCATATTAGGGCATACAAAAAAATAGGGAGACTAGCATGCGAGGATTTGGTGTAAATACTTCAAAATGAAGAGATTGATCCCCAAGGTGGAATTTGTTTTCCTTTATCACCAAAATCGCATTCACTCTTGCGTGATTTGGTTGGCATAAAGATGTTGCATTTTTTTGTTCTAGAGAAAATGATGGGAACATCATATTTTAAGCATAAATCATATTTTACAAAATGCGTGCATGTTTTTGGAGACTATAACACTTGTGCATTTTAAATAAACATAATCTCCACACATTTTCCTTAACTATCCTAACTTGAAAGCATGTTGGAAGATTAGGTATAGGCTTGGAAAGTTCAACATTGTTTGGGACGGTTTATTTTTTATGGATCTTGAATCATTGGCTTCATTCTACGATTGCATGTAAAGGCCCCTCAACTTTGTGCAGTTAAGCCTCTTTGCTCTCATATATATGCCATTTACTTCTTATGGTTGTTCTTCATTTTTTTCCCTAATGTTTTATTTTTAATATAGTATTTTAGACACTTCACTCTTTGATTAAAGAGTTTCGAGATATCTTAACATAAAAAAATTGTAATTTCGGTAAGGATTGAAGAGTATATTTTAGTGAAGGAAAACCATATGTTGAAGGTCAAAAATATAGAATGTTTGGCCTTCTTCAATATAAAATAGCATTGTTTCAACTCCTCAAATGTTAAAATATAATTTAATAATAAAAATGTCTATCCATAATATTAAGTAAATAGAATTGAATATTACAAACAAATATGCTGAATAACATATGAATGTTGACTAAATCAAATATTAAATCATAACCTAATAATACAATAATATTAGTAGTTATCCATAATGTTAAGTAACCACAATTAAATACTAAAATCATTTAAACAAATGTGTTGACACAAACGCAAGTTTAAAAACTTAAATTCTATTAACAATAGAAGTCCAAACTTTATTATAATTGGGTGAGAATTTTATTTCTCCATTTTACCCTAA
This sequence comes from Pseudotsuga menziesii, assembly GCA_001517045.1. Taxonomy (NCBI): domain Eukaryota; kingdom Viridiplantae; phylum Streptophyta; class Pinopsida; order Pinales; family Pinaceae; genus Pseudotsuga; species Pseudotsuga menziesii. The sequence goes on along the minus strand of LPNX010436947.1, from coordinate 8,596 downwards.
ACTATTTTTGGAAATATTTCTTAACAATGTGTTAATAACTTGTTTAATTAAAATTCTGATATAGTAATAAATAAAATCATTTTTTCTTAACATTTTTATTTAATGCATGTGAAATCGGATACTTATGTGTAAAACTAATTTCATATTCTTCATTAGTTTATCTAAAATGTTAGAACATATTAAAAAAAATTAATCAATTTATTTTAATAAAATTTAAAGAAATAATTTATAAAATTCGTGTAAATTATATAAGCTAATAAATCTATTTTAATAAATTTAAAAATATAATTTACAAAAAAATCAAGTCCAAAAATATATAAAGTAAAAAATAATTTTCAAACTTAAGTTGACTAAATAGAGATTTAATTTGTGAATTAGCAGAACAAACTTAACCTACCCTTTACATATTAAGTGAGCATAATTGGCAAAGACTTGTGTTTAATCTTTAGAGATTGAAGTTGTCCGTATGCATCCTTTCTTGGGCACAAGCTAGATAACACGACTAGAGTAAGTGGCAGTAGTTAATGTAGAACCGTGGATTCAATTTTGGAGAACAAACTTAACCTATCCTTACATATTGAGTGAGCATAATTGGCAAAGACTTGTTTCTAATCTTTAGATATTGAAGTTGTCCCTATGGAGACATTCTTGGTCACACGCTACATAACACCAATAGAGTAAATGACAATAGTTAACGCAAATATGTGGATTTGAATATGGCCAAATCAATAAGTAGAAAATAGTATCCATTGTTGGGCACAAGCTAGATAACACTACTGTAAGTGGCAGTAGTTACTCATCTGTGGATCATAATATGGCCAAGTTAATAAGTAGAAAATAGTATTAGATGGCCTTTCAATAGTTGGTGGGCACATATATGTCAGAAAGGTTGAAATTTGTCAACAAAATACCTAGGCATTTGAGTTGAAAATGGCATTTGAGGTTCCTTTAAAAAGTATTAAGATGCTTATAAGTATTGGTATAACAAATGAAATAATTATAAAGGATAAGAACTATGAAATTAATTTACGAAGTATTAAAAATACATACATAAAAACAAATTATCTTTTACACAAACATAAAACAACATTATAAAATATTATATAAGAAAAAACTAAGTTTAATACATTCAATCCTATAAAATGAAATCTAAAACTTTAGTTTATATAAATAATCATTAAAAAAAACTAGATATTAAAGAAATAAAGTTTAAAAACATACCATATCTAATTTTACTTTGAATTTAGAGTGGTTACTTTTATTCAATACTATTAATAATCAAACTATTACAATGGTAAAAGGTAATATTAATATTTGGAATAAAATAGTGGTCTAAAAAATAAGAGTAATATTATCTCTACTACTTTCATTCAAATAACATGAATTCCAAAACTTAAATCTATAAAAATAACACTAAAAAAACTAAACTCAATATACCAAAACTTAGGTTTATGTAAATGTCAATAAACTAAATATAGGATTTGATGCATGTAAGTGCTTTACCTTTTCATTGGCTATAACTAATCTCTACACAAGTCTTTATTCCCATTGTAAACATTATTTTTAAAATACTTATCAACCAATGTGGGACCAACATTATCATCTGAATTGCTTTCCAAAGCCAGAAGAGGATTGATATCAAAAGGAAAAAAAAATTCTCTTTTTTCTTTAATGGAACGTTGGTTTTCTAGTATGATATTTTAGATCAAGATTCAGAGTTTCCTCATTTCATAAAGTGTTTTCAAAATACTTATCAACCAAGATGGGACCAACATTGTGTTTAGTTCTTTCCTTAACAATATAATCTGAATTGTTTTCCAAATAGAGATCATGATTTCTCCAAATAGAGGAAAATGAAAAGTTGTTTTCTCCTTTTTCTTTAATGGAACATAGGTTTTTTCTTATGATAATTTCAGTTAAAGATTTTTCTCGTCTAATAAATTTATATCAACATTCACATCAACATCAAAAGGCTTCCTTTTCTTTTCCTTTGAAAGCAAATTGAATCGTAATAGACAAACCATTGGTTCCTTTTCCTCCATGTTAAGATTTGTTTGAGACTCTACTTGCATGTTCACATTCATACAATTGAACTTGATTTCATTTTCAAACATATGAAATTGTGCTTCAATGAACCCTTTAAGTATCTTTGGATCACATAGACCTTTCTTGGTTATTTAAAAATGGTAATTTACACGAGTGGTCCTAATGGTTAAGAGCATGTGTTTCCTCTTAAGAGGTTATAGGTTCAAATTCAGAGGGGTAGTGTATGTACACACCTCTATAGACTTTAGCAGTTAAATCACTACGGAGAGGAAGTCATTTGTCCCACAAAAAAGGGGGTCTCATACGCCAAATTGGTGTTTGGTATGGGGGTGACCTTAAAAAATTACATTATTACTCAAATATAAAGAGCTTAATGATGTTGTTGTTTCTCTTAGTCAAACATCGTCTTTTTTGCATATATAGGAATCTCCTTGAAATATTCATATATTACTTTATCTATTATATTTAAACATGATACCATCACCTATACACATGAACGAATTCTTGCATTCAATTTCATACTCAATAAATTGAAAAAAAGAACATTTTTTAAGAGTATAAACATCACATCCCTTTTTTCAACTCATCGATATGAAATTGAATGCAAGAGTTCGTTCATGTGTAAAAGTGATGGTATCATGTTTAAAGATGATAGACCAAGAAAGATACCAAGACTTCAACGATATTCCTATATATGCAACAAAGACCGTGTTCCAGTAGTAGCAGCAACATCATTGACCTATTTATCTTTGGGTAATACAATTTCCAATTCAGAAATTACGAAGGAAGCTCCCTTTGATTCAAAGATAATTAGAGGTTGAAGCACAATATCATATGGTGGAAAATGAAAATAATTTCAATGGTATGAATGTGAACATGCAAGTAGAGTCTCAAACAGATCTTAACATGGTGGAAAAGGAACCAACGATAGTCTTTTATGCTTCAATTTTCTTTCAGAGAAAAATAAAAAGAAGCCTTTTGATTTTGATGTGGTTGTTTATATGAATTTATCGAACTAGAAAAATAAATTGTGATCTCGATTTGGAAAAAAATTCAGATGAGATTATGAAGGAAAGCACTTGACACAATGTTGGTACCAACTTGGTTGGTAAGTCTTTTGAAAAGACTCTATCTAGACAAGGAAACTCTGAATGTTGATTTGAAATTATCATACTAGAAAACCAATGTTCCATTAAAGAAAAAAGAAAAACCAACTTTTCTTTTTTATCTCAATTCTGATCTCGATTTGGAAATCAAGATATTGTGAAGGAAAGCACTCAACACAGTGTTGATCCCAGCTTCATTGAAAAGTCTTAAGAAAATACTATTGACAATGGGAATAAAGAATTATGGAGTGATTTGTCATAGTCAAAGAAAAGGTCTCAGATCAAAGAATAGAAGCACGGAATAAAGGATGATCTCAAAGCAAAGTAGTCAAATCCTATATTTAGTTTTTTGACATGGTGATTTATATAGAACTAAGTTTTGGTATTCATGTCATTTTAATGAAAGTGGTAGAAAATGTGACGTGTTGACTAATTCCCTTGGAGTACCAACTCCTAGATTGCAGGTAGAGGCAAGGGCTAGAGCCTAGAGGAGGTAGTAGAATGTGTTATTAATGAATAAAATCCCAATATAGGAAAGGATTTTGATAGATATGTAATTATTTGTTGTACATCGTGAATTTGTATGGACTTAGAGGCCATTTAGCATCTTTATTTATACTTAATTTGCACATGTATGGATTCCACTTGATGATATTTTAGTTGTATGCACTATTTCTATATACCCATGAGAGACTTTTCATATTTGTGTATAGTGGATTTTATGGTTACAAGGTTTCTATTTCATTGTATCATGTATGATTCTATGAGATTGGGATGCAACCAAACACATCAATCTCCCTATGTATCTTGATGTTGGTAAAGCCTATTGTTGAACTATGTTGTCTTGACCTTAACCAAAATGTACCCTTCACGCAAGGGAAAATATTTGTTAAGAATGGGAAGCTTCTATACCTTATTTTAACACTTGGATTAGGAATTTTCACAAAAAATATAAGGTTTTTATTAATGTTCTTGGACTGCCAACTTTGATATTTCAGGTAGAGACAAGAGATTTAGCGTGTTTATTTATGTATTTTTGGGAACATATGAATTCTACTTGACTTTGTTTTTAGTTGTATGCAACCTTGCAATATATTTATGAATTTTGGTTTGGATTCACAAGGATGATTTTCAATACATATATGAAAATAGTGAAATTGATTTGGTTTTTATGAGTAAATTGGTGTTTTGGTTTGCATTGGGAATGCAAATTTATTTTAGGGCATAGAAATTAAAAAAAGTTTGGTTTCAATTCATATTAGGGAATCCAAACTATTGAAAATAGGGAAACTAACATGCGAGGATTTCATGTAAATACTTCAGAATTAAGAGATTGATCACCAAGGTGGAATCTATTTTCCTTTATCACCCAAATCACGTTCACCCTTTCATGTTTTGGCTGGCCCAAAGACGTTGCATTTTGTTCTTGTGAAGAAAATGACGGGCATGTCTTTTTTTAAGCATAAATCATATTGTACAAAACATGTGCATGATTTTGGAGACTACAACGTGTGTGCATTTTAAATAAACATAACGTGCACACGTTTTCCTTAAGTGTCCTAACTCGAAAGCATGTTGGAAGGATTCGGTCTAGGATTGGCAAGGTCAACATTGTTCCGGATGGTCTATGTTTTATGTATCTTGAATCATTAGCTTCAATCTACCATTGCTTCTAAAAGGCCCATCAACTTTGTGCACTCAAGCTTCTTTGCTCTCACATATGTCGTTTAGATGGTTGTTCTTCATTTGTTTTCCTAGTGTTTTATTTTTAATATAGTATTTTAGACACTTCACTCTTTGATTAAAGAGTTTCGAGATATCTTAACATAAAAAAGATGTAATTTTGCTAAGGATTGAAGACTATATTTCAATGATGTGAAAAGTCAAAAATATATAATATTTAACCTTCTTCAATATAAAATAATATTGTTTCAACTAGTCAAATGTTAAAATATAATTTAATAATAAAAGTTTGTATCCATAATGTTAATTAAATACAATTAAATATTACAATCATTAAATAAGTGTACTAAATAACATATTATTGTTGACTAAATCAAATATTAAATCATAACCTAAAAATACAATAATATGAATACTTATCCATAATGTTAAGTAAGTACAATTAAATACTACAATCATTTAAACAAATGTATGCTAAACTTTTTTGGAATTTTTTTCTTAACAATGTGGTAATAACTTCTTTAATTAAAATTATGATATACTAATAAATACATTCATTTTTCCTTAACATTTTTATTTAATGCATTTGAAATTGGATACTTGTGTGTAAAAGGAATCTCATCTTCTTCATTAATTTATCTAAAATGTTAGAACTTATTCAGAAAATTAATAAATTTATTTTAATAAAATTTAAAGAAATAATTTATAAAATTCATGTAAATTATATAAGCTAATAATTTTATTTTAATAAATTTAAAAATATAGTTTATAAAATAAAATAAAATAAATGAATATATAGATTAAAAACTAATTTTCAAAATTAAGTTGACTAGTAAAGAAATAAATAGAAATCTAATTTGTGAATTAGGAGAACAAACTTAACCTATCCTAAGTGAGCATAACTTGTAAACTTGCAAAGACTTGTGTTTAATTGTTACACATAGAAGTTGTCCCTATGGAGCCATTCTTCGACACGAGCTAGATAACACCATTAGTGTAAGGGGCAGTCGTTAACGCAATCTAATGTTTGTGGATTAGAATATGGCCAAATTAATAACTAAAAAATAGTAGCCATTTTTGGGCATAACACTCATGTAAGTAGCAAGAGTTAATGCACATGTAGTATTATATGTGCATTATAATATGGCCAATAGAAAATAGTATTAGAGGGCCTTTCACTAGTTGGTGGGTACATATATGTCAGAAAGGTTGAAATTTGTCAACAAAATGGCATTCGTGATGTTTTAAAAAGTCCCAAAGATACTTATAAACATTGATATAGCAAATCAAAGAATTATATGAGATAAGAATTATTGAATTGATTGGCCAACTATTAAAAATACACACATAAAAACAAATTGTCCTTTACACAAACATAAAACAATATTATAAAATAATATATATACAAAAGCTAAGTTTAATACAATCATATAACTGAAAACTGAAACTTTAGTTTACATAAATAATCATTGAAAAAACTAGATATGAAAGAAATAAAGTTAAAAAAACATATCATATTTAATTTCACTTTGAATTTAAGTGGTTACATTTACTCAATACTATTAATAATCAAACTATTACAATGGTAAAAGGTAATATTAATATTCAAAATAAAATAGTGGTTTACAAAATAAGAGTAATATTCTCTCTACCACTTTCATTCAAATGACATGAATTCAAAAACTTAAATCTATATAAATAACACTTTAAAAAAAAAACTAAATTGAATATACCAAAACTTAGGTCTATATAAATGTTAAAAAATTAAATATAAGATTTGAGTGCATCTCATGTAAGTGCTTTACCTTTTCTTTGGCTATAACTAATCTCTCCATAAGTCTTTATTCCCATTGCAAACATTATTTTCAAAATCCTTATCAAGTAAGGTAGGACCAACATTATTATCTGAATTGTTTTCCAAATCAAGATCAGAATTGATATCAAAAAGAAAAGTTTTTTTCTCCTTTTTCTTTAATGGAACATTGGTTTTTTAGTATGATATTTCAGAACAAGATTCAGAGTTTCCTCTTCTCATAAATCCTTTTCAAAAGACTTATCAACCAAGATGGGACCAACATTTTGTCTAGTGCTTTCCTTAACAATATAATCTGAATTGTTTTTCAAATAGAGATCAGAATTGAGAGCAAAAGGAAAAGTTGTTTTCTCCATTTTCTTTAATGGAACATCCTTTTTCTTGTATGATAATTTCAGTTCAAGAGTTTGTTCCTCTCATAAATTAAATTAACATTCACCTCAAAATCAAATGGCTTCATTTTCTTTTCCTTTGAAAGCAAATTGAAGACTAATAGACTAACCATTGGTTGCTTTTCCACCATGTTAAGATCTGTTTGAGACTCTACTTGCATGTTCACATTCATAGATTTGAACTTGTTTTCATTTTCCACCATATAATGCTTAAGAGCATGTATTTCCTCTTAACAGATGATAGGTTCAAATCTAAAGGGGTAGTGTATGTACACCTCTGTAGACTTTAGCATTTAAATCATTATGGATAGGGGGTCATTTGTCCCATAAACAAGGGGGTCTCATACAAGCCAAATTGGTGTTTGGCATGGGATGACCTTAAAAAAATACACTATTACTCAAAGATAAATAGCTTAATGATATTGTTGCTGCTCTTAGTCAAACATTATCTTTGTTGCATATATAGAATCCCTTTGCAATCTTCTTATCTTGCTTTGTCTATCATCTTCAAGCATGATACCATCACCTATTCAAGGACGTTTTTTTAGAGTGGAAACATTACCTCTCTTTTTCAACTCGTCGAGTATGAAATTGAATGCAAGAGTTAGTTCATGTGTACAGGTGAGGGTATCATGTTTAAAAATGATAGACGAAGCAAGATAGCAAGACTTAAGGGATTCCTATATATATGCAACAAAGACCCTGGTCTAGTAGCAACAGCAACATCATTGAGCTATTTGTCTTTGGGTAATACAAATTCCCATTCTAAAATTAATGAGGAAGCTCCCTTTGATTCAAAGATACTTAGAGGTTGAAGCACAATATCATATGGTGGAAAATAAAAATAAGTTCAACAGTATGAATGTGAAATGCAAGTAGAGTCTCATAACATGGTGGAAAAGGAACCAATGGTTCCTCTATTATGCTTCAATTCGCTTTTAGAGAAAAAGAAAAAGCAGCCTTTTTGATTTTGATGTTGATGTTGAT